>JAIOKQ010000602.1:1200000-1800000 GCA_020654165.1 Oryctes rhinoceros
GTATCACGCGAATCGAAGCATACGTTCGTATCTTGACCCTTCAAAACCTTACTCGTGCTGTTCAATGTGCAGTGAAAGGGGACTTTTATAATTTTTTTACCGTTAGTTTTTACCGACGTTAAAGTCGTGGAATTTCTTACGTGATACCTACCTTCTACTTAAATGGAATTTAACTAACCTATTAATGGAGAGCAACATTCTCGCTTGCCTTCCAGTGGTGTCTAACCGCGAGAAGTTGAGGGGACACAGAGCTGTGCGAAGTTATAAGTATCGGAATTGAATGAAAGGCATTACTAATGTTTATAACGTGTAAAAATTCATCAACTTGTCTGTTTGCTAAAAAGGTAAACATGTATTTATGGCAATTTCCACACTTATCATACAATAATAAAGAAATCAGTATTTAGTTTGTGATAACTGTTTGTTATGTTGGAAATCATATATATGTAAATAAGAAAAATAAAATAAAAAACAATGGAAGGAGACAGTATAAAGAATTTCTATCTGACTTAACAGTTATGTAAAATGCGTCCAACATAGCCTACTAGTATTTGCCGTCTGCGCGGCATAGAATACGGAATAGAATACTTGAAATTGATTAAGAACGTACGCGTACGAAACGACTTACGTAGAGAATAACAAAAATCTGATGAGCAGAGAGATCGGATCGTTGTTGTCCTCAGTTTTTTTTTGAGGCAAGGACCTTACCGTCTATTTGTTCGTGTTTTTCGAATATCGTAGTTTTAAGGCGTGTAGAGGTACTTGTAATTAGTATTTATTACTTTCTCTAGGAAGTAAGGATAGAACATTAAGTTAGTTTTAGAAGTTTTCTCACATCATTCGGCCACCGGTTGATGATAAGAACCATTTGTGTCCTATAAACGGTCGTTTCGGATTAATTATTATATAATTAGTTAGACTTGTGCGGTTTACTCTGCGGTATTACGATGTTTTATAGATCAGAAATACATTTACCAGAGAGTAATTTTAGGAATTTGTGGTAGATATGTAATGATATTACATGGTTGAGGACAATCACATCCTAATTTTGATGGTGGTTGAAGTAAATATTGAGAGTGGTCGGCTACGCATATCAAACCTTTCAAGTTACAAAGTTTTCCACCTAAAAATGTATAATTTAGGATATATGTAAGTAGATAAAAATTGTTTTAATATTAAATGTTATAAATAACAATTCAAACAAACTAAACTAAGGAAACCATTAATAAATAACATTACTAATAAGGAATCAATAGGGTTTATTCGGTAAAAAATCAGGATGTATCGAAAATTTGAAAATAATCATGACTAGAACTAAAATAAGTTGGTTACTAAAATTCTTACCGACATATTTAAACGAAATATTTGCAGAACATACCTTTGTTACTAAAGAATGCGTAAACATGATACGTTATAGCAAGTGTTCAAATTGTCCGCCCCCAAAACTTCCCCAAAGGAAAAAATCCAATGGGGTTAGATCAGGTGACCTTGCCGGCCATTGCATCAGTCCTATCCAATTGTTATCGAATTAAACGAATTCCAATTGATTTAAAGGATACAAAATCTATTAAATTTTTCTTTAACCTTGAGGAAATATCTCTGAACGGTTGTTGTCTTTTAGGGAATCGCTCATAGTAAATATTACATGCAGGTTCCTCATTTTCACCTGCTTCTACGAAACCCTTTAACACGTCGTATTTTTCATAGTTTTCATACATTTTTGAATTCTTAGATAATTAAAACACCAGTAATATTAACGAAAACTGACATTTCGGAACATTTAGACAATATAAAATAAATTAAAATGTATTGATTAGTTACCATCAGATAAAAAACAAATAATTTAAAAGTTGTTTAAATAAAACACCAAATGTGTTATATCATTCTAAAGGTAATTTTATATGCTTTTCGTAAGTACAAAAATATACAGGCTGCTCCATATAAAAAAACTACAAGCGTTGATAATATCTCAAAAAATATGGGTTTTAAAGCAGAAAAAAATTAGAGCATTGGATTCTGCGTCAAAAAACGCCCTAATATGGTTTTTATATAAATCAAGTATTTTCACAAAAAAAAGTTACAAGGGTTTTCAAAAGTAGCACATTTTAAGAAAACGCTCTGTATTTCTTATATTAAGGAAGATATAATAATAGGGATTTCACCTATCGATTTCTCTTTACAATTGAGATCTAGAAGCTTGGGTCAGTTTTTGTCTAATTGTCTAAAAAAAACATAAGTTTCCTATTAAAAGTATGAAAGTAAACGGTTTCATTATTGTATATTTATTTTCAATAAAAATTTATAAGAATCCGGCACGTAGGCTTCCATTATTATCAATACTCTTGGTTTTTGGACTGGAACCGCATCATTTTGTCTGTTTCAGGTACAAGCGCGACAACGACGCAAATAAAAAACAAATATAATTGTTACAAAGAATTATGAAAGCAAATAGCAGTGACTCCTATTGTGCCTAAAATGTGCAAAATCAAATCACGTTGCAAGAAAATAAGATAGAAAATTAATGCAGACCGCATAAATATGTTATTTTAGAGTAACTCCAGTAGAGTAGAGTAATTCCAGTTGACGTTTATGTGTTATATAGCAAGAGTACCATATGATGGATGTGTATTCCTAGCAGAAGCCGAAGTACGACGAATTTAAGGGTGATAAACTGTAAATATGAAGAAATAAGTACTGAAAATCTGTTGCCAAAGAGTGAGTTTGATATCAAACAGTCTCTAAATCGTTAATCAATTCGGCGAGTTCGTTATTAATTTGATTAAGTTTCTAGTTTTAGGTAATAGACGTAGTGTGTTACTCGTGCAGATATTGCGAGGTACAGTATTTGACATACACCATTGAGGAGGTTTATAAGATCCCTTTGCATGAAGTAGTAATCCATCAAACTAGGTACATTACGGTACAATTCTCAATTCATCTGCGAACATAAATGCGTTGAATGAAATACTGGTACTGATACATATGGACACATAATGGACACCAAAGACCTAGGTTAGACTCTTGAGGAACTCTCGAAGACATTTATGTGGACTTAAAGAATGGCCGAGATGATCATGTACTTTGACAAAAACGATATGTAAACGTCAGCTTGCACACGAGAATCCACATCATAAGACAATAATTCGTAAATAAGCTAAGCGTAATAAAGCATTGTTGGAATACTGGCAAAATTTGATAAGATTGAGCAGTAATTACGCGCACATATCGTGGAGGAGTGAAACCCTCAGGACTAAATTAAACAGTCATGTTAATTCAGTCCTGACAGAACATGTGCCGGTAGGTGCTCACAATTTTTAATAAAAAATCTGCGAATCTGATCATAACTGTGACCATCTCTTAGCTTATTTATTGAACTCAAAAATGGAATTCTCGAATAAGTCCGTGATGTCGGTAATAAACGATTAAATCCAACTTGAGGATCGTTGATGATCCTCAAGTGGAAATGAAATGAAACTGTTGAAGCACCAGGAATATTACTATTTTACTTTTTATAGCGAATAAATGACCAAAAATTCATTGGATTTTTAACAATGTCGCACTTTATTGAAGCAATTAAAATTGATCTTTTTTATTTGCCTGTTTATAAAACTGCCCTAGAGCAACACAATCAAATTACGGAGAAAATTAAATTTCGGTTTAATGTTACTTAGTACTTCAAGTGTGTGCCACTTACATTTAGTATAAGATCATTTTCTAAGAAAAAATAAGAAAACATGGATAGTAAGCAAATAACAACAGGTTGTGTAAAATATATCATGCAGTATTCACGTCAGAGCAGTTTGCTTTAATGGAAAGCAAACTGCTAAGCATGGAAAAATCGCTTTTCTATGTTTGCGCTTAAAATATTCTTACGGAAGTTGTTCGACGGTAATGCGAAGCAGTAGAGAGAGTGAGAGGCAGTAGACAAAAGCGCGGGATGTATTTTCCTAAATTAGAAGTGAAAAATCTCTTGCAATTGCGCCTCCAAGGAACATTAACAATAACAAAATCAAGTGGCGGATTTGAGTTGCTATTTATTGTACATATACACAGCTGCGCTCTTTTTATGGACGCAGAAATAAAATATAATAAAAAAAAATAAAATGGAGACAAAAGATACGAAACAGCAGAGTACTGAATACAGAATCACAGCTAAAGCAACGTGAAGAGAGAAAAGCACTAGCTAGCCGGTGAGTGCTTCTTTGCAATGTTTCTGCCTATCCAGGTCATCAACGTTGCCTCGAATCTATTTCCTAACCTTATATCACTACTATGCCACTAATTTCCAAACAACCGCGCCACCTTGGTTTTTGAAAATCTTTCATCGTTGTATTTTGGAAAGCTAGGAGATAAACAACGAAGTAAGGTACGTAAGGCACTCGAAGCAATGCTAATGAGCAGGGTAGACAAAAACATGTTCCTCGGCTAGTTCTTTCCTCTCCTCACTTCCATCAATATCATAAGCTATATATTCATTATTTTAATTATTGTTATGCAAAGTTGGCTAGGAGAAGCGCCCGATTGCCTCGTGTGATACCAACTTGATCCATTGGGCTCGTTACTAGGGAACATACTAATCGCCGATCTGTTCTAAAAGCAATTTTCATATTTTCGTTTCTTCGTTTTATCAATCATAGTTTCTTTACTTCATCTTTACGTAATTATTTTCAGGATAGCTTTCGAACCATACGAAATTGTTAGATTAATTTTAACATTACTCAAATCTAATTATCAACTCATCTGCCGTGGTTTCACCAAAATTATCCAATAATTTAAATGTTATCTCTCGCCAAAGCAGTTTACTCCGTACATTTTATCCTACCTACCTTACTTAGTGCAAAGTTCAAATATTTCTGGCTGTGGAAGGACAGCGTTCGTCGTGATACACTTAATGTTAGTAGTAATGCTTACTCAATTCAACGAATATAAAAATTATCTTAGATTGCCCATACGCAGATTATTGTAAAACCACCTCATTAAAAACCGAAGAATGAGCACGTTGTCTATTTTATAAAAATCGATAGATTTAAACAAACTACTAAAACCAACCTAAATTATGGTAAAAGAAAGGTCTACAACCACACAACTTCTTTACAATCCTATATCGGCACAACATATAGCATATAGTCGTACTATAATACGGTACATCGTTTGAAATCGGTTCGTATTCAAATCTACAACCTCTTTGTACTGGATTCAGGCTTTTTAAGTTGGCGTCAGCAGTGGTTTCCTGCATTCTATAATTTAATTCTATTTCTTGATTCTCTCTAACGTTCCACGGCGGTGAAGTTGTTGCGTGTAAAATATCCAAATATGAATGAATGTAGAACTAAAATCAAACACGTTTTGATACATCACCTCATAAATTTCGCAAAAGACTATAATTTAATATCTGTTAACAGATCTGTTGGTATCCAAAATGTGTACGCATAACTTGCGACTGCATTCGTACCCTGACTGGTGCATCAGGATCTGAATCAAATCTAGCGTAACAAAGCCCATTTAAAAAATGACATCTCAAAACCTCTCTTGTAGTCGGATCTATCTTTTTGTCTTCGTCTCTAAAAATAACATTTTGAAAAGACAAAAATGAAGAACTTCTACTTCCATGTTACCTAAGCGCAAGTATGTTTGAAAATATCGCATTCATCGTAATACAAATTCCCATTTCCGTCATAATTTTCGTCCATTTTGCTTTTTCGTTGGTATCAAAGGTAATAAGAGTACCTTCCGAATTAGGGTATACCTAAAGAATATTTCCTACAATGCTAACAAATAACATTATATATCGCATGGGCGCATCATATTCGCGACAGTTTGTATAGCGTGTTGTAGAGGGAAAATAGTTTGAAAATGTTTTTGGTAAGGAGTAGAGGAGCAAGTTTTAAAACTAAACACAACGCGCATCTGTGGATCTCTGACTAATTAAGCTATTAACTAAAATTAAATGAATTTAAAAACCTGGAGTGATTTCAAAAGAGAATTTGAAGAGACGTTTATTGTTAAGGAAAACTTGACAGTTAAATGGAAAAAGATGATGGATTAGTTTTGGAGGGAAAACTATTCGCTGCACAGATGAAACAATTGCAAACGTTAAAGTAAATAATAGAAGCTACAATATCGCTGACTGTTGTTCCCAATGGCGTACAAACAACTGATATCTTGCTTGGAAGGATATTTACTGATTTGTCAAACCTGGCATACTTTAGAAAAGGAAATACCTTTGGGTATAAACCCAAGTTGGTCACCACTAACCCTGGCCAAGATACTACCTAATGACACATACATAGTGACACAACTAGAAGACAGGGGAAAAGGAAAATTTTACATAACGACTGCGCATGTCCCTATTAAAACAGTACAAAAAGCCCGAGCAGATGAGAACGAAGACGCTCTAAGTGAAGAAGCCGAAACAACAGAAGATGGAGAAACAGAAGACACAAACGAATATGACGCAAAAGCAGACAAAAGAACCGAGGAACACCAGCGGGAAGAAGAGAGTGTCACGATTGTACAGGGTATTCTTTCGAAAGGAAAGACAGAAAGGAAAGACCGAAAGGAAAGAAAGGAAACACTTGCTCCCAATTAACCTACATATAACAAAAATAATTCAACAATATTTTACTGCGAATAGAGTATATATCGGTCTTCAGAAATATAAAGTAATATGGAAAACTATATTACTTTAATAGCTAAATCCATCATATCAACGTTATCCAGTGTCGAATCGTTTCCAAATTTTCTAAGAGCATCTAATGTTTGATATGATACGTTAGTTACCGCTTTCACAAATTCAACATAATACTCATATTGCGGGTGAGTAAAATTTATTTGCCAGGTACTGAAATAAATTTATTTAGAGCTCAAAATATATAATTTAATAATTTATTAAAATACCTTTCTATGTATTCAGTTACAAGAGCATCGTCAGTTTTGTGAAAAAAACAAACCGTTGCAGCTGGAAACGGATTATTCCAATTCCGGAAATCTTTCTGCAAAGAAACCACCGTAGGATTTGCGAAATATCTGTTCCAAGTTGACAGACAAAGGGATATAGAGAAAATAATAGCTGTTGTAATAATAACCATCCAAAATAATCTGGAAGTAATACTAATTGTAAGTTGCAAAACATTATTAATACCGATATATAATCAAGTCAAATTCATGCCTCGTTAACACGCGATTTGGCAATCCTCTAAGGCTTAAGTATTAAATTAAACATTGGAAAAAATTGAAAAGCATATCGTTCATAAATAACTATTCTAAATATTTGATTTTAAAAAGCATTAGATTGTGCATTTGTTCGATTAAATTTAAGGTTTACGCATATTTTATGCCAACAATTGCAAAAAAAAAGGCAATTGCCTTTGTCCTCTCTATAAATAGAGAAGACAGAGGCAGGTGGAATTATTCCTTTTTTGCAGCGACTAGATAGACTCGCGTCTACTCGCCTCATGTCGACTCTCCGAGAGTCGACAAAACACGAGTGTCTAGTCATTGGAAAAAAGTAATAATTTCATCCAGCTTGGCATACCCTGCAATAAAAAAGAATCATGTTACAGATCCTCGATATACGAACGAAATTAGATAATAAATATTGTAAAACACAACCTAAAAAATTTAAGGTATATATTGTTTGAACTTTTTTTTCTATGTGCTCTGAAATTTATTTACATCACGTCTTGTCGGCACACCTTGCACATTTGAAAACCTGAAAAAAAACATGCATAATACGAGGGTGGTTGAAAAAGTCTTCAGAAAATCTAAGAGATGGCGCTCGTTGTATCAAAAATAGTTTGTTTCTAGTAAGGATCATCACTAGACATTTGTCAAAGTATCCATTTTATCAATCGTAAGGTTTCATTTTTATTACTGATTTAAGCAAAGAATTTTTCTTCCTGTACAAAAATTGAAAAAAGTTGTTTTTCGCGATGATTAAGCACTTATATTTCAAAGGCTTAACACCAAAAAAGATCAAAGCCGTTGGATGAAGTTCATGACGCATCTGCTCCTATGTTAGCAACTATTTATGATTGGATAAATAATTTGTAAAAACTTAGTACTTTCTATGTACCAAGTGCCTACGTTTATTTTCTTTTGAAACATTGAATAACTAAACTTGTAGGTGGGTATGGGAAATGCCACAAAAATATAAATTTTATATAGATTTCAAAAATGGAATATAGGGGTATTCCATTTAATATACATTGTAAAAATAGTTTAAGTGAACAGGATCACTCATATTAGTAATCCATAAAATTGTAAGATTTATCTCTCTTATTTACTAAAAACCAAATTAAAAACAGAATTAATTTTTTCAATAAAAACCTCTTTATTCCAGTACTCAAACTCTACGGTTTTAAAACACTGAAACATCTACATACAAAAAAAATATTCCTTAAACCGATAAAAAGAAATCAAATTTAATTAAAATAAGAGGGAATTCTGAAAGTGCTCAACTAAAAGATATATAATAAATGCGGTAGAGCGAAGTAAAACAATAAATTAGAGCTAACGTGAAAATAAGAATGTTGACAACAATCGAAATCAAAAGAAAAATAACTATTATAAAATATATTAAAGAAAGTCATAGCCTCACGAAACAAATTAGAAATATAAAGACCAAAGCTGAAGATGAAACTTGCACAACCGCACTTTCTAACTACACACTAACGACTGACAGGCGTAGAGGTCGGAGAAGGTGTGACTCGACTGAGGATACATCGCTCAGTAAACCTGCTGGACTCTGTACGAGCACTTATGCTAAATGTTAGAGGCCGCCGTCGATCCACAGTATGGCTATAACTGTTTCAAAAAGGGGACATAACGCTGGTCAGTGCAAATCCAGAAGGCCAGTGGCCAGTAAAAATCCTTTGTTAACACACAATAATACTCCTCGAATCTTTGTTACAACCGCACGAATTAATAACTAATCATTGCTAGTACTAGACATTTCATTGGGGCTAGAGAACTATTTGATAGTTCATCACAACCTCTTTATTCAGTCGTGCGAAACTACGTTCGTATAATCAAAACATTCAAATTTTCGTAGTTTCAGCTGGTCCTATTCAAACTGGCAAGGCAGTTAATCTTTCTTTCCTATCTCGCTGTAGGAAATATAATACATAACTTCTTGCGCAATTATAGGTAAAATTACAGCTGAATTGCCACAAGACCTCAGTGCACAATGAAAGATATTTTAGGCCAATGGTTGCTTAAACCATGTTCCATTAAATCCGTAGAGATTCATGGTTTTTGTAATGCCTCCAGCAAACCTTACGGCACATACATTTACCTTAGAACTTTGTATTTATATCACCCTGTAACCAACAAACTAATATGTTCTAAATCAGGAGTTGTACTTCCGAAAGTGGTCATCATTGGTGGTGGCCCTGGCTGCTGGCAAAATTAACTTATCGAATCCCCAATGTCAAACATAGATGTTTCTAGTATCTACTTGTGGCCAAATTCATCAATTTATAGCTTTTATAGCTACAAATCAATTTATAGAAGGACCTTTATAGCTACAAGATTACGATATACAATTTACTCTTCAGTATGAATTAGTTAGAACTAGCTAGAATAAGATTTCAATGGCAAAGTTCTTGTTGATGAAGTTAGAATTCCCAAGGCCCGTTTATTTGTCCCATTGCCAAAATTTGTTCAACACTAAACTGCGTTTCAAAAGAAATGAACCACCCCGAAGGAGGAGTCGCAGAACATCAAAAATACGTATAAATAGTTAGTGCATAGAAACAAACAAATGATTAAACTTTCAAAAACAAGTGACAATATTTATAGACAATATCATTAATAATGTGTTTTTGGCTTAGCATGGTTTTGTGCTAGAAACTCTAACGTTACGTGAGCAATATGACACCACGCATTATCGTATTGGAAGACGGAATCTGGAGGATCTTGGAGGAATGGCACTAACACGAGCTCCAGAATGGTGTCGATGTAAGGACGTGCGTTTAAAGTGCCCTGGATGAATGTCAAAGGAGACCCGCCACTGTAGCGTATTGCTCCCCACATCATTGCACCAGGAGTTTGAGCCGTGTGGCGACGCTGAATAAAGTGTAAAATTTGCCTCTGATCCGTAAACGTCCGTCAGAATTCCATAAGCAAAATCGGGATTCGTCGCTGAAGACGACAGTTTCCCATTTATGTTCCCAATGTTGTCTGTTTTGGCTCCACTGCAGTCTGGCATCTCTATGTTGTTGAGCTATAGAAAGGCGAAAATAAGGACGATATGAACGTAACCCAAATGTGCGTATTCGACGATAAATAGTACTCATAGACACTCTACGACCAATTGCTCGTACCCAATTGATTGCAAGAGCACACGTTGGTTCTATTGGGTCCTGTATTTCACTTCGCCTTACCAGCTGATCTTCGCGTGCTGCTGTCACTCTAGGACGTCCACTCACTCTACGAAGAGTTTCTAAGTATTGTTCCTGACAATCCATCCAAATTCATCTGATAGTAGTCTGAAGTCGCCCCATGCGTCTGCCATTTTCAATGCATCCCGATAATTCGCCCTCTTCCAAAGGGCTTAAGATGTCGAAAATGTGCACGTCTTCGAACTCGTAGCATTTTTGAGGCACTAACTTTACTAATACAATAACAACAATCACAAACAAACGGCGAACTATTCCGAAAAATACTATTCAACAACACGCAATTTCAGGTCCTAACAGACAGATAACGTCTATCAGCAATGACAGTTGGCCGTTAAAATTTAATCTTTTGTTTGTCTCCGTGCACTAACTCATTCTACATAATTTCAAAGTTCTGCGTCTACTCCTTCGGGGTGGTTTATTTCTTTTGAAACGCACAATATTTAATTACATTACATGTAAGTTACAATTCTACAAATGGGGGATATGTTCAAACGTATTTTTTTGTACTTTACATTTTGTAACGACGGCACAGTCCAATGTTCCATCTACTGTTTCTTCGGTAGATCTGCTGCTAAAAGTAATAGAAACTCTTTCCTACTGAATTACAGAAAAACTCGTTCAATCAACTGAATTTTTTTAACATTTTAAATCTTTAGGTTAATTAATCTCACTGCATTTTAACGAACTATTCTAGTGAACACAGTCAAATGTGACCGAAATACCGATGCAGTCCGTTTTTTTTCTTCTCCATTTCTGTGTGTTAGTTGTTGCTGTTTGTTCAAAATAACCACGTACAAGCAATTGGAGCCTTTGAGCTTTACATGCATTATTGAGGAACCAACGCGCCAAATTCATACAGTCACACACAATACCTATCTTCAATAGTTTTCAAGATATTAATCATTCTTTCTTTACACTGCATATAATGGCTTATAATGTATGAATTAATGTGGATTCAGTAGACTTAAAGACACTACGATCCAGAAAAGGAGAGTTGAAAATATTTATGTTTGCAAACAGTAAAAATTAGTGACGGTAATCATAAGATGGCACTCATGGAAATCTCAATTATTTAATTTCAACAAAAGCAATGCAAATGTTAAAATTTCGAGATGATCCTAAGTATCTCTAAGTTGACTTTATGAGCAAGGTGCCCCATCGCTAAATACTCGCGTATGATGTGTACAGTCGATTAACCGGATAAAAAATATACCACTTTATTTAAAATAAGAAAGTTACTAACCACTTTTGCTTCAACCGCAAGCGTTTCGTAGACGAAGATAATTTAAATTAATACGTCCGATGGTATAACTACCTATTTCAAAATTTCAAACTTCCATTTATAAATAACATAACTCAAATTTCTCACTAACCAGTTCCGTGAAATATCCTATTATATAACGTAGCTAACAATTTTGTCTTTCTAAAGAGCACAAACATCGCATCTCAATGTTCAAAGTAAAGTGAACCCATATCAACTTAAAGCTACTTCAAAAACCAGATGTTTGATTTAGGAAAAATTTATATTACAGCTATCATCTATGTAACATTTATTTTATAATACATACCTCTCCAAAAAGTGTAATTTATTGCTAGCAAGGAATGAAGCCCCATGAATTGTAGTTTCTTGGCCAAATTTTTTCACTTGTTCTACAACCTTTGTCCGCTGTGTATTCATCCTACTATAAAATTATGGCAAATGCACCACCAGAATAAATACATTTTACTTCCATTTACTGTCTATATAAGTTAATTTAGATCTATTTACGATATAAACATATAATACCACCAGAATCGTTAATGGATACGTAGTATTGGTAATTGAAAAGTCGTCGCAAAGAATACCAATCATTCGAAACCGTGGTCACAGAGGGGCTAGACGAGCCATACCTGCCCTGGAAAATGTAACATAATTATTAATAATACAATAAACTGAAAGTATATATGTTCTAACTTTCTTACATTTCCAAATACATCGTAACAAAAAACAGTACTGTGTTGTTGTAGATTTCCGCGATCGTTGCTTTCTTTTAAAGAATTTGGGTTTTCGAGTTGAAACCGCATCCTATTGCATAAGAATGTCGACGTTTCGCTCTCAGTTTCATGGAGTTTCCGCTCGGCTGCTGCATGATGCGTCGTTGCCGTACAAAAAATGACGCGGTTTCAACTCGAAAACCCAAATTCTTAAAAAAGAAAAACAGTACTTTTCTTCTTCGTCGCTTCTGGCGACGAATTATCTAGTGGTGAATTTCCATGTTTTACTCTTAATTAGTTGTAAATTTCTAATATACTGCTGTAATATCGACGTTTTTTGTCAACACAATCTCAGTGCCGAAGCAAATAGGGTTTCTTCGTCTAGTGTTATACTAATTATTCAGCAAATTATGTAAAATATCGATACTCATTATATTGAGCCGTAAAATATTGTATTTTCTTGTTAAGAAGATTAATCTTCTAATACTGATTGAAAAACGTTCTATGAAGATCCTGTTCCCGCCTAACACGCCAAGTTACAAATTTACAGAAAATAGCATAAAGATTTAGTTTGATAATTTGATTTAATTTAAGAAATTGATGACCACTCGGTCTGTTACCGTTTTCATCCAACCCGACACAATTTTTCAATAAAAATTTACAATACCGTTTTCGCGAAATTACCTTCTTTGCAAATACCGTCAAATGGTCGTTCAATAAGTTCTTTAAAAAAGATGAAGTATGAAAGAAAAATGAAGTATTTTCTGTAGATTTTTATCATAGCCTCCATCTAACTTTATATACATTTATACATTACTATTGGGGTGACATGGGGCGACCAAGATTTGTCTAATCCCGTTACATTGCAGAAATCCGGCAGATATAAAGGCTGTTTCGTTATCTGAGAATCAAATATCTGGGATACCGTATATAGCAAGTAATTCTTTCAACACTTTTCTACCTACAGTTGCAGAGGGGCCAGAAACTAACCTAACTTCCAACCATTTGGAGTATGCGTCAATAACGATGAGGAAATAATTTCCATTTATAGGACCGACAAAATCTAGATGCAAACATGTCTGAGAAGCACATGACCATTCCCATGCATGGATAGGCGCTCTGTTGAGCATTTTCGAGTTTCTTGACATTTAAGACGTCCATCGACCTTGTCTTAAATTTGTTTGTCCGTGTTAGGCCACCATATGTACAATCGAGGTTAGGTTTTTCATATAAAATAAAAACGTAGGTTTCCACGGCCAGAGTAAGTTGAAACTAAACGTGTTCCGGGTTTCAACCGTATCATGTCATATGGTTAAAATAAAAACTCGACATTTCGCCCACAATCGTATGCGGCTTCTTCAGGAGAGCGAGAGGTAACAATATTGAGATCCATAGTACCAAAAATATCAATAGAGACATAGATTACCCCCTCCCAGAAACATGGAAACCCTTCATCCGTGTGTGTGGTGGTCCACACTTAATTGTAGGTAGGCCTTAGCAATGTCCAATTTAGCAAACACCTTTCCGTCTGCTAAAGCTGCTAGTATATTTTGAATAGACGGCACTGGATAGGTATCCGCGCGTAGTGCTCGACTAATCGTGCTCTGATAATCATCACAAATCTCAATTTCTCCGTTTTCCTTGAAAACCAAGACTATTGGAGTACACCATCTTCATAACGCCACAGGTTCAAGTACCCCTTGTTCCACTAGTCTACCGAGTTCTTTGTCCACCCTGTTCTCAAGAGCGAATGGTACCTTCCTAGCCTCTAGCGATATTGACTTTACAGTAGGATCCGAATCAAAAGTGATTGGACGTTCCTTGTAAGTTTTGAGATCTGTATCAAATACTTCTGGGTATCCGTGTACAAAATGGACAGAACTGGAAGCTTTATTTACGCCGACTACCGACATACCTAGTGCAGAAACCGTCCTAAAAGACTAGCTCTATTGTCTTCCACTATAACCAGAAGTAATTTCGCGCTCTTTTACGCAAATTTTATCGATGCGTACTATTCACCTAACGTATTATATTTTGATAATTGCGAAAAATAACACTCGACGGACGTAAAACCTGTGGGTTGTCGCTAAAAATATTTTGAAAATTCGCCTGTTTTATCACACTGTAAGCTGCACCAGAGACCGCTTCTATCGAACCTATAAGGTTTCTCGTTCATTGATACATTTATTATAAATTTAACGGTAACACGATCTTGTTGTACGTTATTTACGACGTTTTCGTAAATTTCTGAACCCTCGTCCGCAACCGCGCACTCCGAAAAACTTTGGTTTCCTCCCTGTACATTGTGAATTTTCTATTTTCCTTTCGTTTGATTTCTTTTCGCGAAACAAATTCTCTCAATGTGACCCTGTTTGTCACAAAAGCGGCATTTTGCATTTTTAAATACACGTGTATCATTTTGTTAGCATTTCCTGGTTTTGGATCCCGTCGAATCCATTCGGTTCGGTCGTTGTCCATCCAAATTATTTTTTACCTTATTTCCCCATATTTTGTTAACGGCTCCACTGTGCAAGTTAACCTTAGGCTGCGGCTAACAATCATCGCTGAAGCTCGTTATCGTTTACGCCACACACAATTCGATCGCGAAGCATAGTCTCTAAACAATTTAAAAACCCGCACTTATTAGCCAAGTGTCTCAATTCTTTTATGTACACAGAAATGGTTTCCCCGCGTTATTGATCCCGACGATAAAACATAATCTCCACACAATTTCCGATGAGTGCGATGTGAAATTATTTTGTAAAGTTCCTATTATTTTACTGTATTTCTTGACTTTCACTTTCGCTAGAACTAGTGATCGTAGAATCTCGTGGGTAACTAGACCATACACACTTAAAAATACGGATTTTTTACGCTTTTCTTCGCTGATTGCGTTTGCCGCCAAGAAGAAATCGATTCTCTCTTGGTAGGATTCCCATCCTGCAGGTTCTGCTGCGTTAAACGGTTCTACAGTCTTATTCAGATATAGTACGAAAAAAAAAGTGAAAGAAACGCATGAGTAATGCCTAAATACAAAATATTATGGTTCTATGTGCACGTAGTAACGAGAAAATGATTTTTCTTTATTCGAGTCCGACTCTTAGTAACCCTGTCTTAGTTAACATATGGGAATCTCCGGCAGTCGCTGAAGCAGCGTTCGGATATCCATTTAGTATGCACATAGCATTCACCGTCATTACACGCAATTGCAATGGCATCCTATACGAATATCGAATACACCGATATGATTTTGATTTATGGCGAAACAGGACAAAATAGTCTTGCGGCAGAAAATTTGTAGGCGGAACGGTTTCCCAATCGGCGGCATCCATCATCCGAGACAATTGTGAGAACCGTGTATCGACTTCGAGAAACAGGATCAGTAATTCTACGTTTCGAAGGTCGTGGCCGTCATATATCACGTAGAGTTCAGCAAGCAGAAGAGCATATTTTAAACATCGTTGAGGCGGAACCAGGCATAAGTACTACAACTTCAGCCCAGCAAGTAAATGTGTCCCAAACGACGGTGCATCGAATTTTGAAAAATAATTTACTTCATCCGTATCACATCCAGCGCGTGCAAAGATTAACGGAATTAGCGGAATTAATAAACGGATTAACGGAAACAGAATTAGATTATGCTCGCCGTCTTGCCTTCTGCGAGTGGTTTCAACGCACCGAAGTTCGTCAACCACGTCTTGCGTCAGTAATTCTCTTTATCGACGAATCCACGTTTACAAGAGATGGTATTTTGAATTACCATAATATTCACCACTGGGCAGACGAAAACCCACACGAGATACACCAAGGCGCCTCGCAAGTTAGGATATCTGTCAATGTTTGGGCGGGTTTAGTAGGCGATTACCTACTTGGACCACATGTGCTCCCACAACGATTAAATACAGAATCCTATTTACAGTTCCTCCGAGATGAATTACCCGAGTATTTGGACGAAATACCACTAGCGATACGGCAACAATTGTGGTTTATGCATGACGGAGCACCCGCGCATAGTAGTCGAGTAATTCAAGCATTTTTGAACCAAAGATTTCCACAATGGATTGGACGTGGAAGTCGTACTCCATGGCCACCTCGTAGTCCCGATCTAAATCCATTAGACTTTTTTCTGTGGGGATACATGAAAAGCTTGGTATATGATCGTCGCCCTGATATTGAAAATGTCGAAGATTGCGAAATCGCATTTATGTTGCAGCTCAACGCATTCGCGAAGACATGGTAAATTTTACTCGTGTGCATAATAACTTTCGTCGCCGAATTGATGCCTGTATTAGAGCTCACGGTGGACATTTTGAACATTTTTTACATTAATAAATTATTTTGTCCTGTTTCGCCTAGATCGGTCCTTGTTAGGACCACCACAAATTTCATAAAAAGAAAAAGAATGTATAACTACAAATAACTCAAAACCCGACATTTCGGATGCATTAACTTTAAACATTAAGAACGCAAATCATATGGTTATCGGCATATCCAATGTAAACACATAAACACTTCGACATCAGCTGTACGACAGACTAATGCATTTCAATAGACTATTCACTATTCATAGCATCTACAATGCTTTATCGATTTTTATTTGCATCTGGGTTAACTTTGATTCATCAGCGGTATTTGTATAATATAGGAGAAACAAAGATATGGATCGGCTTTACCTGCATTTTGGGCCCTAAAATTTGAACAAAATGTATATGTTACAAATAAATTTCTTTTTAAATTTTCAGTAACACATTGATAGGTAGTCTTCAGATTTCGGTAGCTTAAGTGCTATTTACAGGTAACCCTGTATATTACCAAAAGTAGTAAAGTTTTCCCGTGCTAGATATTAGACCTGACAGAATTTCGTCCTCGTCGCAGAAATGAAATGTATTCGGACTGAATTAAAAATAAATAACAGCTGACTGCTACTTATTTATTAACAAACCACGGTAAACTATTTAATACTGCAAACACCTTTACCTTCAATCCTTTACACGTTTTAGTACTTTGCCGCTTCTATTACGCGTAAAAAACTACTTCGCCAAGTTGTTAATTGTCCATGGGAAAAAACCGTTGGCGTTGTCAACTGCTATGATATCTAGTACATAACTAGAGTTCAAACGATGTACCCGAGCATTGGCGTTGCGTGGAGAGTTTACCAGAATAACAATGCGCTTATTTAAAAATAAATATATTGAATCACTTTACAAAACGTTAAGAAAAAACATAAATAACTTACCTAACATGTTTACATTGTTGCAGAAATATCCGGATGTGCGCGATGAAGTAATTGCACCATCATATATGTTTCTGTATTAGTCTCGGAAAGGTTCGTACGTAGCGACGTAAATAAATGCTTTTATGCTGAAAAGGATTGTTCGACGTTAAGAGATGTTATATTTGCATAGTTAAAGTGCTCTTTGTATCTGTACAACGTATCTTCAGTATTGGTAAAAAGCTGCCGTAATTTTGTAAAATCTACATTTTTATCTAATACACTATTAAATTTTTCACGAACACAAACACTTTTTTCATCATCAAGGATATGCAGCGCTAATTCTACGCGGTCAATAATTGCTAATGAGTCCGATAAGGACAGCGCACTGTTCTGTAACTTTTTTATTGCATCCACTGTTGGAACGTAACTGTCGTAAATAATTTTTAAATTTGCTGCAACTTGAGGATTTTTAAATTGAACCTGACTGAGCCTTACTGCAGCCGCTTCTTTGCTGTCTAGTTGTAAAACTACTGATTTAATTTTTTCAAAATGTTTATAATAATAGAATGCTGCTTCTAACCACGTACCCCATCATATAAGAATTGGTTGCGGCGGCTCGGGTATGTCAGGACACTGCGAATGAAATAGGCGAATACGTTTCGGAGATTTAAGAAAAACCGCTTTCGTTTGTCCTATTAGTTCATCCACATCAGGATAACTTGTACGTATAATGTTTGTTACAAGGTGTAAAGCGTGAAGCAAACATGTGACGTGCAGCAGGTTTGATTGAATCGTTTTGAGTAATTTTGCTGTGGAACACATAACCGCGGCAGCATCGGTAACTAACATTAACAGTTGCTCCGGTAAAATTTCAAATTTGTGTAGTGTTTCTATTAATACACTACGTATCGCCGTGACAGTACAATCTTGCATTCGTTTATAGGCTAGTAAATAAGGGTCAGAAGATCCTTGTGGGGTCAGCGTCCTTACGACAATGGATAGGATGGACTGTTTTTTAATATCTGTAGTTTTGTCCATTGTCAACCAAAGGTATTTATTTTTCACCGTTTTTTTCGTAAAATTTACAATTCTTTCACGCACTGATGGTACGTAATGGTGTAGCGTATTTTTAGATGGTAATTTCCACGTAGGATTGTATTTATTCCAAAACTGGCGAAACATTGGGTGTTGGACTTTATGTATTGCTATATTGGTCGCAATTAGCATCATTGTTAAATCAACTACAAATTCATTATATGATTTGCGTCTAATCTTTTTCAATTTATGTTTGTCACTATTTATATGTCTTTGACACTGACTCGCTTTCCAAGATAATAAAGTTGTTTCACAAACTAAACATTTCACTGCCATATATTAAATCGGGAAACCGATGTATAAATTTATTTACTACGGTAGCAGACAACCGACTTGACGCATTATTTTTACGACCTCGCAACATTTTCAACGTATACTTTAACACGTTAGAACGGCAACTAAATGCATCGTTTATTTTTACTACTTATGCGAGAGCGGAGTTTACCCCACTCTGCTCTCGCATCGACGCTACTGGTCGGGCACATCGTTTGGACTCTTTATAACATAACACATACAACGAACGTAAGTCATTCCTAATGTACCTCTTTTTCGTACAAAGTATTCCATGTGAATTTAACAAAAATTAAAATTTATGAAACCAAGTATTCGTATTCAGCGAAAGAGAACATGCAGGGTGAACCACTTAATGTAATCCACGCAGATAACAAAGAAAGAAAGAAAATATCACAAACTCTAAGCAAGTAAAGTTATTAAGCACGGCAATGTTAGTTATTTACCATTACGTCACGCCAAATACAACCTACACTTCTTTAGCGTTTATTAAAATTTACATATTTTCTTGAGTAGCTTGGCATAAACCGTAATAGTTATTAATAAAAAAAATAAAAATCCATAATTTTTAAATATCCCTCCAATATTCAAAAAAGCGGAGGAATAATGTTTTTACCGGATGCGTAAATTGCGTAAATGCAAAATGTCTTTAGTGTATTGTCGCATACTTGATGTTTGACTTGACGTTTCGCTGAACATGTTGCTAGCTTCTAAGAGGATTCCTAAAGTCTTTAGAAGTCATCTGAAGAAGCTGGCAGCATGATCAGCAGAACTTCAAGTCAAATATCAAATACGCAACAATATCCGAGACATTTCTACACAGTCTACACAGATTACAGTCGTGAAAGCCTACACTCAACTAACGAATATCATATACCCCGTTGAGCTTTATATATTTATAATGAACCCGTACACAAGTATGCATCTATACGTTAAATACGTTTGAATATTGGTTATCTTTAACTGTATATCTGTTTGTTACTGTTAGTATGATGTGTTCGTTTAGAATTTAAAAAATCAATACTTTTCAATGTTAGTGGTTTTTGCAAGTAGTTTACCTTAAAAGTGAATAACATAATACAGGGATGTTTGGATACAAAATTAAACAGAATTGATATTGTTAGCATATATGGTTGCATGCTGCTCAGGCGCTGCGTTTCGTTGTATTATTATGGCGGTTTCGTTTATCTAAGGTTGGTGATTCAATGTAACATTTTGCACAAAAATTGTAACATGCATTAAACGGCGGAAATATTCGAATATTTTCAAATTTCACGCGAATTTAAGACGAAATCATCTACTTTAAAAATCAATGTAAAATCCTCTTTTTCAATATACTTTCCATTTCAAAAAATATGGGTTATGTTTCGCGTGTCGCAATGATAAATAATTAAGATTTTCTGTTGTGACCCGCACCGTGCATAGTACCTCTACCTCACTTTCTTACTCAACCTCACTCATGTCTGTCTTGACAACTTAAGGCTGGATTATGAATGGCATCATTGCATTTACTCAAAAATGATTCATACAGTGGCAGCAGCTTTGAATCCGCTAGTTTATACTTTTGACAATTCAATTGAACTTGTCACATAACATAGTCTATTTTATTTTAATGTACGAACAAAAATTATTTCTAAATTTCATTATACGGTGATAAATTATCGGAATTATTAATTTTTGTAATGATTAACAGATTAAATGTAAACTACTGGAGATAATTATACTAAAAACCACAATGTTATTAGCAATCTGGTGATTTACAACTAAGTGTTTTAATTACAAGATCTGCGATACTTTATGTACGTCTTTGTTGAAGCAAAGTACTGACAATGAGTAGAGTTCAAATGAGGCCAACGAACAAGAACACCATGCTGAAGGTGGTAATATTAGGAGATGGGGGTGTTGGTAAAAGTTGCTTGATGAATCGGTTTGTATCTAATCACTTTGATGAGCATTCCTTCCATACAATAGGTGTTGAATTTTTAAACAAAGATATAGAAATTGATGCTGAGACCTACACTCTACAGGTTCGTATATTACAATCTTTCTATGATAAGACAGCACTAGATAGATACATTTTTAGATATGGGATACAGCTGGACAAGAGCGATTTAAAACATTGCGGACACCCTTTTATAGAGGCAGTGATATTTGTTTGCTAACATATGCTATTGATGATAAAGTTAGTTTTCGCAATTTGTCGATGTGGAAGAATGAATTTCTATATTACGCTGATGTAAAAGAACATTCCCAATTTCCATTTATTGTAGTAGGAAATAAAGTAAGTACATCATTTTTATATAAAATAAGACTGATGTCTATATTGCAAAGCTATATTGCCTTTTATTATAATTAGCAGCTGCTATTCCAAGTTTATGAAAGTTAACTATAAAGTGATGCATTAAATTTGCTTCAAATTAAATTTCGTTCTATTTAACCATGAAAAATGTTAGAAATGATTGGTTTTAAATAGATATATCTTACAATAGAATTTAGCTGACATAGAGTTGATACTAACTATGCTTGCAATAATCATAATAATAATAAAAAGTGTCAATCGTTTGAGTTCTGATAGATATAGGTTAAGTCTGCTTGCTGCATGTGTTGGTTATTGTTAGTAGAGAGGACAAAAACAAGTGAAATCATACCTGTTTTGTGGCGACTAGACAGACTTGTGTTTTGTCGACTGTCGGAGAAACCAGTAGGCAACAGAAACCCTGAGACGAATAGACACGAGTCTGTCTAGTCGCTGCAAAAGAGGTATGATTTCACTCACTTTTGTCCTCTCTATTATTAGTACGACTGTTCTTCCTAAAATCTTCAATCTCAATCTACAACGAATAAATGCCGTATCCCAACATATCTACCCATTACATTACTGAAGAAAATATAATTTAATAAAAATAAATTCAAAGCAAGTAACCTTGTTAATTTTTCTTTTTTCTTTTTTGTGACCTTCCATATACTTTGTGTTTTCAACAGCTGAGCCTTATTATTCCAAATCTTATGATTTGTGCGTTTATATCAACAAATTCTTAATTTTTAAGTCAAAATAATAAAAAAAGAATTTTTCCAATTTTTTTTCTAATATGTCAATAATCCTCAAAGTGGATAATTATATTTCTTTTGTACATGTAAAAAAATGAATTGTAGTATTAAAGAATATATAAATAATTTGATTAAATATATAAATTTAATAAAAAATTATAATGAGGCAATACAGTAGACGCTCAATACCGTAAACAAAATAAAACGGAAAGTTTCAACAAACACACATTGTTCACATTGTAGGTGACAATAGGTTACATAGGTGACTAATTTTATGCATGAAATAATAAAGGTATTGTTGCATCAATAATTTTAATTGCACATTTTTTCATTTTAAAAAGATAAAAATACATTCTAAATATAGTGTGTAAATTTTTTTTGTGTTCTTCAACATTTTGCTGTTTCTCTTTTTTTTTTTAATATTTGAATCTAATTTAAATCAAATCTATCTTTTCTGCTCATTAAATTGACGTTCAATGCATTTATTGCCATGTATAAAGCTCTTCCTTTCGTGATTTTTCTTCGGTTTCCTCACAACTACATGAACATACATACAATGATGAAAATTGAGTAAACTTATATACATGTAGCAGTAATGTGTTCGAAATATTACGTGTTTCAGCTAGAGCTTCTGTCCAACTTTTCCATTTGTACTCTAATATTCTAAGTGTCAATCATCCTCGTTTTCTTGATTACTGAAATCTAGAATTTTTCCCCGCCATTTAGTAATCGCTGCTGGGTCAAATGGATTCCATGCTTTCATCAAATTGGTAACAGCATCTTTTATTGTCAAATTTCTCTATATTTATAAATTTGAACTGTTTTTTTTTTTCTTGGTAACAGCTCAACGGGATGTATACACTTTTTTAATGTCGCCATAACCGCGGAAACCTTACTTCATAAGTTGTGTGTGTGTAAAGTTTTCCATGGCCTTGTTGGACCGGAAACTAAGAACATTTTTTGATCCTACTTCTGTAGCACAGTTTTGCCTAATCACATTTTAATACATTGGTTGGATAAGAAGGGTTACATTTGGCGGGAGATACATTGCTGTAATTTGCCAATCTTCATTCAGTTATTGTTCTACCGGGGGTGTGATCGAGTATTATCTAAAATAAATAGAACTTTTATTGGGTGACTACTTAAATTGTGAAAATGTGTAACCTTCCAACAGATTGATCAATTCTTGTCAATAATTTTAAGAAATTCATCTTTGATAAATCAAATTTACATTAAGGTTTATAATCTAAAGTATAAGTAAGTTTAACCTGAGCAGCGCGTATTTTAAGTATACGCAAATATTTATAAGAAAATATCTATCAGATCCCAGAAAAATATACAAAACGTTTCATCGAAAATTGAAGTAACTTCAGTCGAATTTAACAATAAAAAACTGAATCGAGTAACATTTGAATCGCCACTCTAGTAAAGTAAAATGTTTAGGAAGTCGGATATTAAAAAGACGGAAATATATAGATAATATAGATAGACGGAATATATATATATATATATATATATATAGTTTCGCGGATGAATGATAAATATCTGAATACAAAAAAAATGTCATGCCGAAATGAAAAATAAAATTTGCGAACGATAATAATAATGATGGGAAATAAATATCCTTCTAAGCTCCTTTTTAACATCCTAAGCAAATATTTATTTCATTCTTCAGATACAATTAACTGTGGATATTTTTACCTTCAACTAATATTACCCGACTTTACATTAAGACGCAAGAATTTCGGCTTTCCAAAATATAAAAGAATTTTATGATAAAAACGAATATAATTTAGTTGCCAATCAAAACCAAATACGAGCATTAATTGGTTAGTTTCAAAATAATTGTTTTACTTTCAACTTTAATCGGCATTCATGAATTTCGAATTAAATTGTTCTAATGCGGTAGTGCATAAAATAAGTGTGTAAGTTCACTAGATTAGAACGTTGTACGTTTACACCGCAACGTTCCGTATCTTTTAACTCTATTTGGCTAGATTCAGCTCTCCTTGGTTTCATTCAACTACCATGTATTCGATTCTGTTTGGCTACGTTTGACGATATTCGATTTTATTCGATTCCGCTCGGCTATGTTATACTTTTGTTCGTTTCCATTCGACGATCCATAACCCATAATTCGGTCGTGTTCAATTATGTGCAGCTCCAAACGGCCCTCTTGATTCTATTTAGTCTAGTTAAGTTTCTTTCGACTTCGCCTGGTCATACTCGTTGTTATTCGGATCCATTTGGTATGGTTAAACCTTGTTCGATACAATTTTTTTCGCTCGTGATATGCATATACATATATCTTCAGCTGGACACTGCATTCGTAAAACCAATTTATGTTAAAATTAAAAACCAAAACCTAATTCAAATTATACATTCGCCTCACGATATTCTTTTAGTGAGATTCGTTTGTAAACATTACACATTAAAAAAAAAAACATTATTTTCATTCTTGACTGATGTCTTTCGCAAGTCGTTATTTGTTAACGAAAATTACATATTTTACTTCTTATTGGAAAACAGAAAATATGCACTTAAAACGTCGGCGAAACCTACTTGAAGCATGTATAATTTTTTTCTAGTCTGATGTTTCCAGTGACGAAAGGGAAGTATCGCAAATAGAATTAGAATCCTGGTGTAACGAAAATGGCATCTGTAATTGTATAGAAACATCAGCTAAAAACGCGAGCAACGTCCAGGAGGCTTTCAAGATGGCTGTGCAATATTGGTTAAAGGCAGAGAGCCGTGCCGATAAAAATGAATATACGTGTAATGATACAATAGACCTAACCAAAAAAAGTGGCGAAGGTCGAAGTTCTTGCTGCATTGGTGCTGCTACTGAGGAGTAAAGCTTTCAAAGCACTTTTCGATCTAATATCAACACACATTCACTCAAGTTACTTATTTTTTAATAACTAAGATAGCTCACCAAATAAAGAATCTTTATTGTTATTTTTTTGAGATTAACTTGTGTACTGTTATTATTTTAGTTGACGTATTGCCTAGTATTATTAAAAAAATACCAAAGTAAGTCTGTAATATACGATGTATTTATGTAATAATAACATATGCATTATTTATATTAATTTTTGTATATTTTTTACGTAGTCGGAATTAATTTAATTTGTATATTGCAACAAGCTTATGATATAAATCCATGTATTAAATGATTCCGACTGCCTTTTCATTTTAAACCAAAACGATAGTACGACATACAATGTAATAATTGAAAAACTTCGGTGCATTCTGTACCATTTTACAGGTGCAAGAGTTTTCATAAAACATGAAGATCAGCGATCTATTTCAGTAATGTCTTTAGTAATTTCGTCCCAAAAAGGAACTTCGCCAAATAGTGCATTTAAACCAAGTTGTTGTAATAGTGAAATTCACACCTCCATAATTTATTTCCATTTATCTTGTTTGATTGTGTCGGTAATCTGTGTGAATATGTATAGTTAGCTCTACAAAAACTATTTGTTAACATATGGGCTGTGGTTGTGACGTTTTTAATGTAGCTATTCTTAATTTATTTTATAACAATATTAAAATAACCCCATGATACACTTAACCAAAACTTACTGTTTAACGAATTATGCGCTTCACATAACTTAAACGAAAAATGGAACAATGCGAATATCGTGTAAGAAATGAAAATTTTAAAATTCTGAAAACGTTGTAAGGGGTTGTGATAAACATTGTTTAAATTAAATACGTCATCTGAACGTGGCATTGCCTTCTTTATTTTTTAAAGTGAATACATTCTTATTTGCTTCTCATAGATTTGTGGTAACTTTCATTAAAACTGTTACTAACCTATCTATTGTACTTTTCGTAAAAATAATATTTTTTGTGAAGTTAACTAAATGACGTGAAAGATTATATTTTGTCGGGGTAATAAGAACAAAGATTAATTTATCAAATATTTTAATAATGCTTAAAACGCAAACACCTCAGAGTTGAACGAGATACTTTAAATACTCAAAACAAAGAACAAATATCCTTCAAAAGGAAAATTAAATTAAGTTCATATTTTCGATAACACAATTAAATCTGTATTAGTTAGGTTTCGTAAAATTTTTGGCATGCTGACACAAGCGATCCCAGTCAGCGATTGTAATTCTTGAACATGTTTGTATTGTTATCGACATTTTAAAATGTCTTCGAAGAAAGTAACTTATCTATTTTAGTTTTGTGAACAGAAGCGCCATCTTGTTGAAAATACGTTACCTGTCCAAATTTAATTCAAAAATTTCAAGCAAGAGAGATAACTAACGTGTTGCCAGCCTGTTAATGTAGCATTAAACAAAACATGGAAAGTTGGTGTCGACTCTGAGTAAGTTCTTCATAAAGAATGTAATAAAACTAGGTAATTTTTCACATAAATTCCACAATGTAAAATGTAGAATTGGTGAGAAAATAAACCTAGTTCTATTAAATCCTTGAAAAGAATATGGACCGATCAACTAGTCTGCCAATATTCCACACCACTTATGCTCCGCCTTCCTCGGAAAGTGGTTTCATACGCCAAATGAATTTTGATTGAATTTATTGGTTTTAAATATCTCGTGCATTAGGCAAACTGATATAGTGCAATCTTCGGCAATAAATCTCGCAGGCGTGTAAAGCTTGTCAACATTTGCTTATTATCAATTGTTGACTATTCTCCACTATTCGTCATTTGTTGTTGTTTTTTTATTTTTACTATTTCAAACATTCCCGTGAATAAATGTTTCTTTTAATAGCATTGAACGGCTCTTGTATTTTGCTTACACTCTCCATAAATTATCATGTTATAATACTCTAATGCATGTTATATATTTAAATATAAAATATATTAAAAGCTTAATTAAAGATAGTAACAGCGCGTAACGTAAACGATTTTCAAACTTAAAAACACTGCTGAATATTGTTTTCCTAGGTATCGGTTACATTTTCGTAAAATTTTTGGATAAATTAATCTTTACAAGTATGAATGATTTCAATTTATCCGAGGACATTAACATAATATTACATTTACAGAATACAAATTTATCAATTTATCTTCATTCGTTCGAATTCTATTTTGATTTATGTAAGTACCTAAGTATCTTGCTGTCTTAAATTTATAAAAAGTATTTTGTCAACAAGTAAACCAGATAGGTCGGTAACAGTTATAAGGAAAATTATCACAAATACGTTACACATTCCAAAAAGAAGGCAATTCTATTTAAAAAATAAGTTAGATCGCGTCACGTAGTGGTGACGCGTTTAATTTGAAAGTAAATTGCCATGAAATTTTTTATATGTACTCTTAGCAAACATTTATAAATTTTCCAGAATTTCGAAGTCCGCATTCGTTCCGAATATGTCGCTTTATTTCACTCCTTGCTGAACACTCTGTATATGTTAATAAATATATACCAAAAGCAACACATAAGCATCAGCAGCTCTGCACCACATAAATTTATTATATAGTAATATATAATAATTAGTCCGGGACGGCCGTTTCGAAGACACGAATGGTCCTCATTCGGTCACTGGTTGATGATGAAACGGCCGTCCCGAACTGATTATTATAAATGAGTATATAATAAACAAACTTGTGTGGTGCGGAGGTGCCGATGCTTATGTGTTGTTTACCATACTACGCCACAGTCCCTTGCTATCATTATTATATACCAAAAAAGTTAAAGTAATATTAGTTATTAGCCTCTGGGTTTTATCCTTGATTTATTTTATAGGTAAAAAATTCTTCGTCTTGTCAATGACCTTTTTCCATTCTTCCCTATTCTTAATTATTGCATCTATTCCAATTTTTTATGCTCTCTTTGACTTGGTCTTCTTATTGTTTTTGGTCTACCTCTTGGTCTATCCTCCCTAGCTCTTCCAGTCCATTATTCTTTTGATTACCAGTTCTTCTCTCTTCCTTTCTATACGCCCTAACTACCAAAATCTCTGTGTTCTAATGCTCCGTACTAACCTTCTTCTATGAGTTCTTTTAATACACATACGATATTGTTCGTTGTTAACTCTTGTGATCTAAAATTCTTCATAGTAGCTTCCTTTCGAAGCTTTTCAAGGATATACGTAACGATCAGTCGAACTGTCGTTTTGTACATTCGTAAATTAGTTGTTCTGCTAATCCGTTTGTCCTTAAGTATTTCGTTGTCTCGTTCACGCTAACGTAAGACCAATATAAGGTCAATTCTGTGCACAAATATAGTTTTCTACCCTGATCTCTATGACGTATCATTACTGCTACAAGATTAGGAGGTTATTCGTTAGCGACGTAACGTGATTCACAATGTTGGAAAAACCACACGGTGATAATTTAGTAAAAATAAACACAACAAATGAAAACTACATTTTATATCATACCAGGTTTTACTTTCGTACTTTGTAGGTTTTCATTTTAGTGATACAAATGACACGATATTGAGGTGTAGTCAGGTACCGGACGAGGACTGAAGTTCTGTCGGGATACGATTAGAAACGACAAAGTTCAAGCTCGTTTTGTCTCACTTTAGGAAAGTTTAAAGAGAATGTTTTGATTTATGTGAGTTCTCACTGAAAAATGCAAACAATGTACCCATAAAAACATCGTTTTAGTCTGTGTGGTGAAACACATACAGTTGGAATAAATCGAAATAATATATTGCAGAAGTATAATATTGTTTTAGTTTTTGGTAATCGTTACATAAATAGTTATATTGAGCTATACAACAAATTTTCTTAGAATAGAGTGCGTCAAATGCAGGAACTGCATTTTCTCTTTTTTACTGTCACAACTGAACAATTTTTAAAAACAGACTCAAAGTTACAGCATAATTAATATAACAAATTACTATATAAAAATGCAGTGAGCAGTTATAATTTCAGCGTATTGTAAGACAACATTAGATTTTATCCGATACCAAGGTGAAAAACATTTTGATGTTCAGCGAGTGGGGTTAGATTGGGTGGTAAGTGAGCATAAACGAGTACATTTTCCGTGCACTTCACGAAGTTAGCGGAGACTAGATAGACAAACTCGTGTTCTGTCGACTCTCGGGGAAACCAGTACGCAACACGATGCTTTTCTTATGTAACGAATAGACAGGAGTCTGCCTAGTCGATGCTAATTTCGTTGTTTTTGCAAGCTTAATAGTAAGATAATTCAATCTTGAAATCCCTTCCCGCTCATATGCGCGCATACGCGAACTAAAAACGAAGCGACGTGTCGGATACGATACCACGGTACATCTGCATACACTGGTTGAAAATAACATAAACTTGGATTCAGAAAGTGATGAATAAGTACATATGGAGCGTTTGTTCCTTCCTGTAATAACGCTAAATGTAGTGTCAGCCACGTCAAGAATGTAGAATAATGGCCTAGAAATAAGCAGATAATTGCGCCTTCAAAAACAGTGTTGAAACGCGAACGAAAATCTGGCGTTTGTTCTGGTTTATTCGCCGTTTTGAAAACTTAGGCTAGTAATGAGCAACTTCAAAAATGTGGAAATTGTTTATAAATACATGCTTTAATGAACTAGGTTATTGTTTGTATATTGTGCTCAGACGGATAAATTATCTTTACCGTACTGATATTTACATTAAAGCACTCACGGCCAAGCGTGGGTCACTATTTTCTTTGAAATAATTTATCCCTGCGTAAAAGAAACTTGGTATTTCTTCATATTTCAAGAGAATATATTACATAAAATTTCTGTTTATGGATTTACTCTTGCACTTGTAACAATGAAACGTAACTTAAGATACGGTATAATATTTAACTTGTAAAGCACGGTTTATTAAAGTCCAGCGCCCATTACAACTAAGCTGATTATTAATAAATTGCGCTCCCTATTAACTATTTCATTCGCGTTCATTGTGATTTGTTTCCTATGTACCATACCATGTCCTGAACAGGAAACGAATGTTTTAGATTGTATACTTGAACTAGAAGCAATAGCGCATTTTACTTCCCGAATTACCAACTACTACTGATGCGATGCTTCTACTACCCGAGTTTATGTAAATGTGTCAGTTGCTATCGGCGCGTGGATGAAATTTCGTTTTTTTTTTGTATCAGTTTGCACATCGGTTTCTCCCCCTTACCCGTACGGAAGCAAATCTGAACGTCTAACAGTAAGTTAGCATCGTTGAAATGTTCTTTGCGAAAAATGAAATCTGAATGAAAATGAATGTGAATGATTGTGACCGCGGCTCGCAGGATCAACAAAAAATGAAATCTTGTTCACATTAAAAACCCCATCTTTATGATTTGGGGTACAACATTATCTACAATAGTAAAATCAAAGTTGTATCTGTATCGTATGTTAACATTCTTCTAATTAAAGGTACATCAAATACCAACCAAAAAAATCTCACTTACGCATCTGATTTCCCACGCTAGTTTAATTACAAGTAAATTGAAATAGTTTACTTATAATTAAACAATGTAATGCAGCTTGACAAGGATTAGTAAAAATATCCACGCGAAAATTAGATATAGTCGTATTAGTACTAACGGCGGTGGCTGATGAGGTGAGCACGCCAATTCGACTTCCCCGTGTAATTCCGTTTCATAGTACAATGTATACAATATACAAGGAAGTGGTATCACCGTGTGCCGTCCTCCATCCACTGTCGCTGGTAACAATATTCTAAAAATATTAAACACATGCATACATACATTTTCAAACAGACCAAATATGCATACTCAATACAGTGTTGGCCCGATGCATTAATAGATATTACTTTATTCACATTGTGTAACATAGTCAGTACAAACCGTTAAATAATTATCAATAGTACCGGATAACTGTTCCATAATAAATCTTTAGGGTAGCTTTAAAAACATACTTTTACTACATTCCAGATTACTTATGTCCGTATATTTAATGTGTGTAAATAATCCAAACCTTATATTTGGACTTCAAAAAACGATTGTGTACAAGTAACTCGATTTCGAGAATAAAGAATAAAATCTTGGAATAAATCAAAAATCAGTATTTTACCTCACGGTCTAAACGTAGCACTTTAAATAGCTTAATAACAAAGCAATTAAGAAAATGATTAGTCGATTAATAGGAAAACAATCGAATTTAAACAAATAATCAATACCTTAAGAGCTTTTTTCACACACGATCGTGTGTGAAATTCCAATGACCGTTTTGCTGTATAATTGTAAAACCTATTAACTAATTAGTAGTTGTCGTTACAAAGTCGGCTTCAATTACGTACAAAAGTAATGCATTTGCTTAATGATGCTACAAAAACCGAACAATTATGCTTCGCAACTGCAATTTTTGGTATGCCTTCTTTAAATATATTTGATTGATATTTACTATTTTCCATGGAAGGAAGCCAACATGTCATTGTGCATACATTAAATTTTCTTCAAGCTCGTTTAATAAACGATATAACGCGCATTTCAAAATTCAGGGATGCAGTAAACGTCGACAGGACATATCTATCTATCTGTTTCGGAATTTACCAAATAATGTTTACTTGCAACAATAAGTATCTTTTATTTCAATGGTATTCAAGCTGTTTACTAATCAAAGGATTAGGAAAAATGTAAAGATAATGAGAGAAAATATGGCATAGGTTAGTTGTTTTGGCAGGTACACTAAAGTTCGCCACTTTCCATGAGAGAGTGTGCGATTTGTAATATATGCGCAAGCGATCTTATTGCAGTAGTAACACATCCAGTATATATTTGGCGACCAGTTGGAGTGCACGCGAATATAGCGAAGTGCTGCATCTACGTAATACATTATAAAATGTCGTTGATAAGTGAATCAGGGAAACGACCATTGTTAGATAAAGTGAACGGTTTATTAAAGATTTCGCGGATTTAATATACAATGGCGCGAAAATAAAATTTTTATTTGTGATATACTTGCAACGTGTTGGTCAAAAACAAAAACAAAAAAAAAACACGCGGGAAGTGCAAAGCACAATAATAACAAAACACCTGTAGGTCAGTTTTCACATGATTTATGTACTACTATATCTGTGTATTATTAAGCAATGAATCATTTATTTCATTTTGAAAGAAATACAAACCTATATAACTGCATTTCCGAGCCAGACAACGTTACGAACTAAAAAATAAAAAACTGCGGTTATATGTAGACGAAGCAATTACTGTAAAAAGATTCTGTACTTAATCTGATGGCATGTAAACTGGAAACATTAACCATTATCTTTAATTTCAGTAGCATCCAGACGAGTAGAAAAATGTAATGCCGAAAATATTTTAGAAGGGATATTAAATATTTTGTAAAAATTTGAACTTTTGAGAGTTGACAGATAGTACCACAGCCGCGTGTTCTGCAGGCCGGTCTCTCAAGAACTAGTGTGGTAACTTTTTACGTGTTCTTGTAAAATCCGTGCTATACATCATGTGGCAGAACAGATTAATAGATGAATTATTGATTATAGAATACTTCTATATTTACATATGCAGTAAGATTGTCCCACTCCATCGCATAGTCTAATATGCGAAGCGTAAATTTGCGCATATATTACGAACCGCATACCCAAACGACTACTTCCATATTGACGCCTATGAAGCGCACCGAAAATGGTGAACTATAGCGAGCACAAGAGCAGGAAATTATAAGTTCAGTTACAATTTCAGTACATGTGCGGGTGTTCACGCAACTCATTTCAAAACTCAATCAAAATTAATGTTAAACATAACGTTCATCAGTGTGCTGACATCACAGATGTCACATAAACCAGTTTATTGAATGTTGAATCGCACGTACGCTTAGAAAGTATTGTTTTATTTGCATATATTCTCCTATAAAAATGTATTTTGTAGAGTCAAATTTGGAACTGCATAAGATATATGCATAAAAAACTTTTACTATGTAAAACTTATGCTCACCTGTACAAAAAGCCATTGCCACCGCTGTTGTTTTTTTTTTTTGTTTATTTATCTAATTACTTTTAAAATGTATCCGTTAAATATGAGTATAATAGTATTATGGTGATGCTCCATAAAAACTATATTTTTATATGTTCCACTTACCTAGAATGTAACTTAGATTATAGCTTTTGTACTGCAGTGTCTGCACTTTTTACTAGAAGAGAAATGAAATGTATATACTTGCACAGTGTTTTATTCTGGTTAACCTTCTTCCCCTCGATGACGTAAAGCAGATTTGGACTTATCGACGGAAAAGATAAAATTGACCCAAGTTTGAGAATTTTGGTTCTTAGGACTCAAGAAATATGTATATCGGCTAATTGTTTAATAAAAAAGAAATTTATTGACGTATTATTAAAGGTCAATAAATTCATATATTTCTCCTCCAAATCGGCGACCCCCTCTATTGTTGATGCCTGAGACAAAGTGTTGGGTCTAAGCGGTACGCAGTCACATAATACTACATTTGCATGTTTGTCTGACTACAGATGGTCAACCTATTATAAAATATCAATGTTCCAAACACATTAAACAAAGATAAATGATATCTAAGGCTACATCTTATAGATATGTTGTTAGAAGTGATTTATTTGCATTAATTATTATTTACGTAAAATGAAGAGGCTTCTAACCACATGCACCTTGTTATTGCTAGAGACGGAGAAAATGCTAGCCACTTGTCTTCGTATAAAGTAACTCTTATAGCTCTTGAGAACGCTTTTTTAATGTGATTAATTCATTAACATTCAGAAATTGCTTTTTAATGAATTCCACAACTCTGTGGAGGGCGTAGTCATATTTTTGAATATGCCTAAGCAATTTCCCAGCCTTAAGCATATAGGCTGGAGTCTCACTCACAAAGAGCAAATCTTTCTCTCGTTTCCTCACATCTTCGAAAACTTAGTTGAGAACTACTTCCGTTATTGTATCAGCATTTTCCCGGTCTATTATTTTGCTGACTATTAAAAATGGCTTTGTTGAACGATCTGTACAAAATGCCAACAATGAAGTGAACTATGCTTTTCCCTAAAGCATCCATAGCTTCGTCTACATCTGATTTTTTGTAATGTTAACTTGTCGGAAATACTTCTATCCGTACAATTTGTCAGAACTTTTTTAAAGACTGGATTATCTAGGTTTTGGGAGCGTAGATTTACGTCCACAAGGACTATGCAGAGATTGCCATAATAATTCTCGTTCCAGATGGCAAGATTGAGATGAGCAAAGGCTTTTAAATAGTCCATAAATCGAGATTTTTTATATCATCTTACATTAAGCGAACAAATTGTGTAATAAATCTCTGTGTCGCTGACAAGTTCGAAACAATCATGTTCCTTAATGCAGGTATTCATGAACTTTTGTCGGGAACGTTTGTTAGGCGACATACCAAATAAAATGCTCAGTTAAAAGGTATATAGTTAGAGTAAACTAAAACTATTAAAAAAATTCTAATTTCAGAAAACGAATTAAAACTACAAAGAACAAAGCTAAACATGAATTTATACACAACGAGCCCGAAGATGTGGCTTGACTGAGAAGCATGTGCAAACTGGAACAACTCCATATGAGCATCTACGCTAAATGGTGAAGGCATTCGTCGATCCGCAGTCCCATGTGCATGATTTAATTCCGGTATTAAATGGTATTTCCGGCAATAGACACCGGTCTATTAGCATAACGCATGTGCGTATGCTCTTTGTTGTGGAAACTACCACCTTAAATCATTCGAGAAAATCGTGTGTCACCCTAGTTTTACCGCAATTATTTTTAAAACCTTATTCTACATTTTCACAGAATTGTTTCGCTATAACCCTCACTAATGCGTTTATTGTAGTAATCAACATATCCTATTGGATTAAATAAGCAAATATAATCGTATATTTTTGCCAGTATGTTCGTAACTCCTTTACCGCAAGTCATTTTCACATCGAGTATTTAGATAACTATTCTTGGCGACAGCAATGTGTTCTTCCCAGAATTTTAGCTTTGATCCGTTGCAATAAGGAATATTCTGTTGATGAAAATATTAGTAATGCCTTTACTATCATCCTATCAAGACCGGCCATATAATTTTGTGTATGTGGGCTTTAAAAGAATTGGTTCAAGCTTAAGTAACACGTTTCTCCGTTCATATATAATAAAAATGTCAACATAAACTATTCAAAAATTTGATGATATCACTGTATTACTTCATATTACGACTATATTTCAGAAACAATACATATTGTTGCTTTCGTAGCAGAAATGAGCAGAGATAATGTCATCATAATACATAACATAATAAATTTAGTAAAGAACAAGTGCAGAAAGTGTTACTCAGGAGTCAAAATTATTGATCGTTTTCGTTTTTTATTATTAGTAAACGGAATATTGCGAATCACTCATGAACGAAACTATCTTTATTATTAAATCTTATGATTTTCGCCAACAAAATAACGGTAGCAAGGACTGTGGCGTAGTTTCACCAACACATTTTGCGAAAAGGATGAAAAATATCAGGGCAAAAGAATATTACCCAGGAATGAAAAATAATTCACAAATACATTACGAAAAGTAAACACAAAAATTTCAGCCTTTCAGAATATATTAAGTGATGATGATGAATGATCAATAATGGAAAATTATTGACTGAATCAAAACTAAATACTACCAGTTTAAACGTGATTAGCTTAGATTCAATTACTTTCGTAGTTAAAAATTTAGGTTCACTTACTTGAACGGGATAAGACTTGACGATCTGTCACACGATTTTTTCATTTTAACCTTGAAGGATGCTTTTTAATTTTAAACAATACTAGGCTAAATTTAGCCCAACGTTACATAGTATTATCAATAAATATTAACCATTTAGTCCAACCAACTATTGTTTAACCCGCTATTGTTTAATAGATAACCTAGCATCAAAATATTACTTTAAGGGCATTTTTTATTTATTAACATACGACTAATCTCAACATTCTATCTATGGTCGACAATCTCCAAGACATTGCAAAGAAAAACCTGATGAAAAGCTAACGTATCCAGCAATCCACTCCTAGCCCATGATTCACAATCATGGGCTCCAAGATCACGACACTGTAGGCCGTAACAACATTTCTATTTATTAACTATTATACTCGTCTTGCTACTCGTTAAATAATTTGAATTCCTTTTCGAATCACCAACCAGCAATTGTGCATATATTTTAATAAGACAGCCTTATTTCTGTAGAAAATAGTTTGGAGACAAGCATATAACAGCACACCCGCTAGAGCGTTTAATACACAATCTCGTTATAACAATCATTCTTCACGTTCTTTAGGAACCTTACAGTATTATTCTCACTTGTTCAGCTAGCAATCTTGTTGAGCTGTACATACTACAATATTTTATATACTTGGCTTACGAAAAGTAAATCTTGGTTAGATTTCCGAAGAAAAAAAAAGGAAAGTACCATTAAGTATACGTATATATTATAATACATTAGGTCAGTCAATATACACATGTTACCTATTGTAATTATTACATAAAAATAATCTCGTATTAACAAATAAGAAACAAATTATGTTTTTAAAGATACTCTTACAAAATGTCAAAATGAAACTTATTTATCGCCGTCGGATAAGGCGATGTAATATTTAAAAAATTAAGAGGCTTCGTAAATTAATATATAGTTCCAACAAATATAGACGTAGAGGATCTTTAAAAGCAATATTGAAGCGACGAAAGCAATTTCTTGAAATTTACCAATGGCATATTCTTTGTTATTATTGGAATACAAAAGCAGTTCTTGTTACATATTAAATTGCTAGCGAAGAGTTCATAGTTCGTCGAACGGAATAAATAAATTAGAAAGTATAAAAATGCTAAATTTAAATGTGTGTAATATACATACATTGTTCAGGTGTAATACACAACCAGATTTTTACTGTACGCTTGCATACGTTTGCAAATCTCATTTTATCCTAACGATATATATGGGCAAAATGATATTAACATTTAATTTTTTAAAACGCCGATTTTTTGCAATATAGTTTCATATTATATCAAAAAAATAATAATCGAGTTTGTTCTTTAAATAAAATTAAATGTATATTTGTACGGAATCTGGGAACATGAAGTTAAACGACGTATTGAGCAAAGTAAAGACAAACAAAATTCTACTTTAAGGTATTTATTTTGTTTCCCTTCAAAAAATATCTGCTGCTAACCATAAAATTTAAAAAGTGGCACCAATAAAAAAAAATTAACAAAAAAAGAATAAACGCTAGTTTACATTGCAAAGTTTGTGTCGAGAAAACGTCAAATGATTATAAATTTCGGTTTATTATTATTATTTTTTTTTGTAAGCTATATCGCAACTAGAATCAACTGCTTTAGTTTATTTATTAAACAATTGAAATATATAAATATATATATTATTAGAAGAAAATAATGAAACAAAACAATAACAAAATTCGCATAGATAAAAAGAATATATGAAAAGGAGGGATTTTAAGAAAAAAATAAAATATTTCGTTCATTTGTGATATACGAACAAAATCTGAATTTTTATTTTCAATTTGTCTTAGTTCAATCGCAAATAATTTTTTTAAAGAAATACTTAATTGTTTCTTAATGTTACTTAAGGTACTTTCATTAGATGGTGACCGACTTTGGTCTTGAGATACGAGCAATATTTTTACATTTGCATGTTAATAAAGAATATTTTCTTATTTCCAATTTTGGTATCTGGCACTTATGACGTAAATAACCTGGTAATTTTTACAAAATCGATGACACTTTCCAAATTTTATGAAATTGAGAAGGCTATAATGGGTACCATAAAATTTTTTTCTATCGTTTATATATTCCCAAGATTACCATAGGTCCAAGTTTTCTTGACTACAAGAATACAACATGTAAATCCATGCTTATGTAATGTATATACACAAACGAACTTATATATATATATATGTGTGTGAAATAAATGAATTCGTTATTATGATGTATAAAAAAATAACAAAGTATTTCTAAAAAATTATCTCACCAATGGTCATAAAATTATTATTAATGTGAGCATATATACATATATATATATTATATTATTTATTACAGGGAGCATATCCACGAACGTTTACATATATTTCACTTATACAGTCTTATTTTATAGCTTCTATCAGCTATTCGTTAAACATTTGACATACTTAATATATTACGAAAAAAATTGTGAACCTGTATAATCCCAACAATACTGAAAACTAATTTTATCAGATTACCTAAAAAGCACTTTATATTTGTAGATAAACTCCCAAAACTTACGTATTATATATATGAAATTTTAATAATATATTTATAGTGGACTAAGCGATCACACCTAATTGAAGTTGCAATAAAGACACAGATGAGCATAAGTTTTGAGATGTAAGCCCCGTCACATATACAGTCGCAATATGTAAAGGACCTACATAAAAATACGATAAAATACACTAAAAGAAGTATTATCATTATTATATTAAAACGTATATCTTAATTAATGCGTTTTGTTACTATCATAAAACAATGACAAACATTTTGATCCTGTTGCAATAATCAATTGTGGATAAATTGCGTATTTGTGGAGCACGAAAAAGTATCTATAATAGAATTATATATATCAAACATTGCACCAAATTTCTCAGTCTATGTGTTATGTAACGTTACGTCAATATAAGACGTCGGTACGAAGCCTTCTTCATAATCTCCACCCTTTCGTCGCACTCTTGTCCAGCCATCACCTTGGTCTAATTCTATTAGATGTAATTCCTCATTCTCCATCATAGCTATACTGCCTTCGCTTGTTACTGAAATGAGAATTATGCATTAGTTCGTAGGATTAAAAATGTACATGTGTAATAATGACGACAACAATCTGTTAAAATTTTATTGTAGCTATTAACATAAATCGCCGTCTTAAAACAGAACTAACGTAAAAGTAGTTCTTTAGCTTCCTAAAGTTGTAGGAAGCTAACATTTTCAGGTGACAATAGATGCCATAAAATATCTTTCAAAAATAATTCCGCATATACAGGGCGACAAATAGCGAACCAAACATTTGCTTTGTTATTTTAAATAGGACAATAGGATAGTTTTTAGTTTCCCCCTCTGTAAATAAACCAACCTGGTGCAGTAAAAGGATTAAATTGCATGCTGTGCATATATGGTTGTATGTTGCTCAGGCACTGTACATCACTGTATTTTTATGGGGATTTCGTTTATCTGAGGTTAATAGTGTAGCGCAATATTTTGCCAAAAAATGTATAAACCAAGTAGCATGCTTTAAACAGCAGCAATAAAAATACTCACAATTTAAACGAATTTAAGAAAAGTCACTACATTAAAAGTTAATGTAAAATATATTCCAAACGCAGCCTCTTTCAATAAAGGTAGAAAAAAAATATATATATTCAACTTTTACAAAATATCTGTGATGTACCGGTAAATGATGTAAAGAGAGATTGTAAGTAAATTACAATAGGAAAAAAAAAACAGTAAGAACCAAAAATAATTAATTAATTAAAGCGAGGCACAAGAAACATTTCAAAACGCTTTTACTAGTTTGTAATTGTCAAGAGAAGGAAAAACTAACGCTAAATGGTAAACTTTGAGAAGTTTGGTTTCTAATACTTAACAAGATACTCACCTTCAAAGGGATACAACGCTTTACATATTCCTAGTGGAGGTAGATGATCCGAATCGTAAACGTTGTTACTGTACACTCTTTCACCGTTTCCTGGATAGTCATACTGATCCTGGTCCGGATCGGAGTCGGCTCCTGGTAGTGACGTATGGGAAGTTCCAAGACCGCTTTCCGGACTATTTGAACAACTGTGTTAAATGTAAAGTACAGAGTAAATAATAATAATATAAAAGCTTCAGTTGCTCACTATTTAAAAATTAGTTGCCAATTAAAACTAAGTTATGCTAATACATGCGCACGTTTTACTACATATCAAAGTAATTTGTAGCTATAACAACATGCAATTCCCTTTTCAAGTTTGCATTAGGGAAATACTTGTAGGAAAGCGAAGCTTAAGTATAAACCGTTTGTATAGAGTGATAGAAACGGTACGTGAACCTTAAAAAACAAATTTCTGTTCTTTATAATTGGTGACAACCAGATTAAATCATTTTAATAATAGAAATATTAGTAACTAAAAGAATACAATCAAATGATCCACTAAATTATATTGGCAGTTTTAAAAAGAATACTATCCGATAAAAGTATTAAAAAGTTTGAAAAGGGTTTTTTTTATCGGGTATGTATGAGCCGTTTTTTTTTGTTTGCCTCTGATTGAGTCGCTAAACAGACAGATAAGTAAAATCGAGGATACACACGTCTCTAACCACAATCTTCGCTACTGCCAACGCGAGCTCGTGGGATTGAACTGAGCAGTCGGCACATAAACATGGCTAGTAGAATTATGTTTATGGCTATGAAAAGCTATTCAAAACGAAAGAAGAGGATTTCATTTATAACAACGCTCGTCTTCACAGTGCTGGTTTAATCCAGCAGGTTCTGGAGTAATTTAAATTGCACGTGTTTGATCACCCAGCGTGTAGTGACAACTTAGCGCCAAGTGATTTTCATTTCTTCCCTAAAATGAAAAGCTGGCAAGAGACTTTAACGTACAGAGTGATGCGCAGCTTCAAAACTACGTTGAGCACCATCCCTCGTCTACCGATATAACGAGTACCTGAATCTACACGGTGATTATGTCAAAAAGTAACAATGTTTATACAGAACATTTGGTAATAAGTGAACTTTGTTCTCCACTCTTGCCTTTTTTATGGCTGATTGGAAAAAACGGCCCTCGTATTTAAACAGAAAAATGAACTTTGATTAAGCGTTATCATAGTAGCCTTGTTTATTTACGTCATGTATCATTTGGTCTTCAAGCTATTGCAAAATATTTTACAAATTAAAACTAAAAAGAAATATTTACGCCTAAACGGGAAATTGTACGGTTGTTTGGGTACGAAATTGTTTTCCAAATTACCGTATGTCAAACAATTCGAGAACACGAAAGGTATATCTTGACAAAATCTACCGAAAATTGATCGACTGTACACAACCAAGATACAAGAAAGACTTAGGTGCTGTGTTGAAAACTGTATTAGAACGTCGTGTTCGAAAGATAACGTAAAACACGAGAAAAGCGCTTCAGAAAATTCCCTGATCTTCCCGATTTAAGAAAAATTCATTTTTAGGAAAACAATATGATGATTGTGGGCGATGAAACATGTTTTCCACCTACCCACACGAGTATTCCAGGTAATCCTGGTTGTTACATAGGTAATGTTAAGTAGACACCTGACGACGTAAAATACGAAACAAAAACTAAATTCTCAGAAAAACGATTTCATAAGGCACGTAGGAGAATTGCTTGCCAAAATTGGTTGACTTTATCAATCTGCTTCGCCAAGATAATGAATCTCTCTAGTGACTTAGTTTCAACTAATTAAGCCTAAGAAACAACGCAATGTTTGCAAGGGCACAACCTACCCTTTGTAACTCGCACACATAATTCACCAAACGTGCCGTATTGACAAATTTTGGACTTTACTGGCCCCAAGATGGGGGGGCCCTCTAGGCATTAGTTAAATAACAGAGTCCGAACTAAATTAAGAGAAACTGCTGCAGTGTCTTGCTAACGTCTACTAATGCTATCTTGTTAATTATTGTATAAAAAATTGAATTAGTATTTCGAAAACGTAAACGTTGGTTTTCAAGAAAATCCCAAAACCTTCGTTACATCCGTTTCTACTATAAAACAATCGAAAGAAAGTAGTAGTGAAATATTAGTTACTTATAGAATATTTGCTACTTTTAATGAATTGTGCATAAACCTTAATTAAATACTTATGTCATTTTCTTAAGATTTGTTTTTAAAATGCGATTTATAATGTGAAAGTTGTGAAAATAAAAACGGTAATTTTCACCGCATTGCTGATGGTTAATTTTAAATGGAAGCAAAATTATAACTGGAATTCAATGCAAAATCTATACAGTATGGCACACCTTCGCCAATATCTCTAGGCATCAACAAAGAAAGGTAAGCACATACAAGTAGCTTTTATTTCATACTGCGTTTTTTGTTACAATTGGACTCGCTCAATCGGTATGTATCAAATCTACGTGCCAATGTATATACAGCTACGATAATATGTATAAGCCTCTTCAAAGAAAACCCGGTATTATAAAATTCTTGCTTATTTCGGAGTGGAAAAATGGTGGCGGTAGCATCATGGTATGGGAATGCATGTCGGCATCACGGGCTGGTGAAATATTTCTTTGCAAAAGGCCCATGAACAGCAATCGTTACACCAAGATGCTAATGGAGGTCATGGAGCCAATATGCCAAAGCGTGCAAGATCTCTAATAAAAGCAGCTGATAGACCAACAAAATATTGAAAATATAAATAAATAATCCTTTATGGCATATCTACTTTGTCGTTTTATTGGTATATAATTTATTTTTATACACCCAAAGAAAAATTAAGGGTGTCTAATACATATTCACGTAGCTGTACATATCTCCTAACTTCATGTGACTCTTGATGATGTTACGTAATAAACAGGTATGTGATTTCAGACCACCTACTAACGTAGCGTTTTTCGCTTCGCTATACTGGCATCGGTATAGACCGAAATCAGCACTACTCGAATACAAAGCTGAAACGCGACTGTCATATTATATGTGAAAATATTGGACGATTTATGTTTGAATAAATAAAAGAAACACTTACTATAAATCATACATTATTTTAAAAATGTACTTATAGTAAGAGAAGCGTGACGAATGAAAACTGTTACACGAAGAGAGAAAGAGAGAGAAAACATTTATGCATACCAGTAAATTAAATCAAAATTACATGCAATGTCATCTGTTGTCATTGTATCTGTTCTTATCATATACGCATTTTCACGCACACATACGCGTAAAAAGAATACAAGCGCGGTGTGCAAAACTCGTCCTCCTACCCGTATCCTTCGTTTCGTATATTTAGGTATAGGCTTGAGCAGAGCCGTGCATTATATTAGACGCAGCAGATCGCAATCCCTACTAACGGTTTCGTCCGTCTCTTCTAGTTACTAATGCGTACACGGGAAGCAGTAAATTTTTACATTTCGTCTCAGCGGTGGGCGAAAATCGCATCCCTAGCAATAACTCTTAACAGTATTCCATAAGAATGATTAAATACGCCAAATTAACTTAAGCAAACTATTAAAGTAATTATTAGTTTCGTTTCTATATAATATATGCAGCAAAACGAGTACAAGGCGCACGAAATAAATTTAAGCAACCAACCCGTGGTTAAGGTGAGGTGTACCAGGTGTAGACTGTTTATTGTGGTTGAGGGTAGGATTAGTAACGCTACTGTCACTGGCAGACCTGCTCAATGACTCTTCTTCAGCAGCACTACCACCGGAATTTCGATGGTTCCTTGACCCATTGACTAATTGTGGTGAATTGGTTTGAGAATTGCTATTTGTTAATTGGGATGCACTTCTCATAGCGTCTTCAAGGTATCCTTGGTATCTTCTCAATTCTTGTTGCATTTTCTCTAATTTATGGCTACATTCGTTTAATTGACCTGAAACAATTAAATAAAAGAGATTTTTACATAAAGAAACCACGAAAAATTTAAGCTAATTCAAAAAAATTTCTATTATCAACATCGATCATAAAAAAATCTGTTTAATGTAAAATTTTTATATTTTACAGATTTAATCTAGGATAAGCCGGATAAAAAAATCTTATACAAAATTTATTCTAAATTTTAATTCCACATTATGTGGATCTATTAAAATAGATTAACAAGTGTTGCAGTATTTGATTATCAATTTGTCTCATAAGTGAACGTGTTGGCTGCACATAGATTTACCTAATTAAATCACCAGGGACAAGGAGAGAGGGACCAGAAACTGTATTAGCCCTTGCAGAAACCGAAAAAGAAGTCACCGTCTCAATCCTACCAGATGTTAGCCAAGTCGAGTCACGTGGCATTAATGACAGCGATCATTGATGTTGTATTTCTAACATCGTCATTTATGAGTAGAGCTGTAACTGTAACCATAAATGACAGGATCGAAACTGTTATTGCAAGTAGATATACAGTGTCTCCTCTATTTAATGCATAAACAGGTAAAATAGACAAGAAGATACTGAGTTAAAATTGTATCTTTTAGAATTCATCTATGTTTGAACAGTAAATAATTTACGGCAGGTTCTGCTTCAAATTATTCAGAACATAAAGTAACTCTATTTCTAATAACAAATAGATTAATAATTAATCCTAAATAATTCGCTGTTGTATTTTAACATGTACATGAAGATAGATAGTTGCGTAAAACGCAGACCGAGAAACACACGTTATTGGATCTCACTGATTCTTATGTGTTGCAGCACACTCTGCGCGTTGCGCGCAAACACAAAAAAGCGCTGCGTTTTCCACGGTCATCTATTATTCCGAACGTAATAAAGTAGCTTTTGCTTTTTGTTTACTTAGGAGGATGCGCGTAAACACATAAAAAATAATAATAAAGTAATAAAGTAGCTTCTACTTTTTGTTCCTTTTCAATTTATTGTCTGTTTTAATTCCTTACTACTGACCTTCTATTGTCATTGGATTTCCTAAAGCGGGATTCGCTTCGTACACCGTTTTCATCTTTAATAAGCCATCTCTAGCCGCTGTTTCTTGACCAACCTTATTTTGTAATTCCTTTACTCGCTGCTTTAATTTCTTTATTCGTTGGTTAGGTGCTAAATCGCTGAAATCCTCCTTTCCATCCGCAACGGCAGCATTCTAATGAAAAAATACAAATATCACTAAATATCAAATAACAAAAGAAAAGACAGGCAAATGATCCTAATAAAAATGGTGTTGCGTGAGCAATGGAATGTGAACTAAGTACCACTACGAAGTACTATGAGAAATGCAGACTACATGTACAGAATGTTCAAAATGTTAAATTTTACAAATTTACTCTTTATGTCATGATTATTATTTGATTTTTATCTGAACATAAAATATATAATGAAAACATCAATATCGTATTGTTAATTTTTAAACCCCTTATATTAATTCATTTCCCTAGCTACTACAAATCTATAACTAACAACATCCCCCTTTAGAGGTAAAATAATGTATTTCGAATAGAAATCATCCTTCAGTAGAAAAAATATCTTATTTTTAGTAAAAAGCAATCTTTTTCAGGAAAATTACAATGGGAAATCAAGGCTACTACAATGAATCAATAGGTGAAGTAAAATTAGTAAATACAACTCGCAGCAGTTCGTAATAATAGCTAAACATAGAGACCTTAAAAGTGGCAACAATCACTTTTATTTCTAGCATGATCAATATATTTGTAGACTAAATATAGAACACGCATCTTTGATCGGAAGATGGTTAATTTTAAAGCAATTAAAAATACGCAGTCTACAGTTCCTGTCATTATCGGAATGTATAGCTATTTATAAATTAATTTAACGTCTTAAATTAAAATAATCCCATATCCAAGCCATATTTCTTAAAAAAAGATTTACAAATTCTTACAAGAATCTATTTATACGTATTCTTACGTTCACAAAACTTTACAAGCGCATAATAGTATCCAACTTACCGGGTGTTAATCTAAAAACATTCCATACTAAATTTCTGAGTCTGGAAATTTATTTAAAATGTCCTATTACACGTAAAAAATATTATCGAGAGAATCCCTTTCTTTGCAAAAAAATTGACTTACTTTAATCCCCTAACTCCTGGAGCTACCGCCTTAAAAGTCTTAAATGGAAATGTCTCTGGAAAAGTTTTCTTTTGATACCGTACATTTTGGCGTTTAGTTTTTCAAAATAATCGATTCGTTATCGAAATTTTTAAGAAATTCTGTTGGTATGGTTTTTGGCTGGTCAATATTTTAGAAGCATCGGAACAAAAACCAATATTAAAAACATTTATAAATTTCTCAAAAATAAGGAAAATAAATAACCTTATACATCCTGTTTGCAGTTATTTATGTAAATAAAAATACATGTTTTAGGTGTGTTTTTATGCCGATTTTGCGTTTGTTGATTAATTTCTTTTTTTACAGAATATTAAAGTATAAACGAAAAGGGTAAAAAAGTTTTTGTTTCAGTACTTCTCGTTTGGAAAAACATCTGTTGCTTCAGTATAAATTTATATTTAGTGTTATTAACTCAAATTTGTTCAAATAAAATAACAAAAATGGTCTACAATTTTCAAGAAAGGATTGACATTGTATTAATTTATAGAGCCGAAAATCAGTATGCTCGACAAATTGCGGCGACACTCAATGAATTGCATCGGGATAAGATCACATCTCGTAGTCATGTCACATCATCATCACATATGTCCTAAAACTTATTGAAAATTTACTCAGACTGGATCTGTGCTTGAAAACATGAAAACTTGAAAACAGCTGAAAATTTTAAATGAAGCCGCTCAAGCGGAAGTGTTAAATAATTTCGGCATAAATCCTAATACTGCGGCAACTGAAATTTCCTTGTGCTCCGTCATAACGAAACTTAAAATTTCATCCTTATACATTAAGGATTAACTAACTAAACTAACTACTGAAGATGATAGCTTAGTTATCCAAACGTACTTACAGTTTCAGTGAACTGTTTGTAGTGAGAGGTGATAGTAAAGTATTTAAGAATTAACTGAAGATAATTTTGATAGAAGAATAGAGTTCTGTGAGCATATGACCAGTATAATTAATAATAACAATGCACTTGCAAGAAATATTTGCTTTAGTGATGAATGTATTTTTTATTTACTTAGACACGCCCACTGGCGAAGCACTTATATACATACATTAATTTTTCAACAAGATGGGGCTCCTCCTCACTATGTTTTTCCAGTACAGCAGCAGATAGACAATATATTTCCAAATAAATGGATAAGACGAAGAAGATCTACAGAATGGCCAGCTAAATCGAGTGATTTGATGCAACTAGACTATTCTCTATTGGGTTAATTTAAGGTCTTTTGTATTTGCCCCTCAACCTTAAAATTTGCAAGAGCTTCATGAAGGATTACTGTAACCTGTCGTGGAATTCAGAAAAATGTTTTTGAAAATGTATGCCACAGTTTTGAATAACGGCTATATCATTGTTTAGCGAACAACAGACAATATTTTGAATAATTATTGGATTGAACTTTTCTGTAAAAAATAGTTAAATTCTTAAGTGACTATAAAAACAAAACATTTTAAGTAGTTAAACTGTGTTTGAGTAATAGATATTTAAGACTAAAAAAGAAAAAGAAAACGCCGTAATGTATGATTTCAGAAATCCACTAAAATAAGGTATTATTCGATATCTCTTTTTATTTAAGAATTTGAAGTGAGCGAGTCAGTTTTTGCAATAAATAGTTGTCGTCCTCGATAATACTTCTTACGCGTTTTAGGAAATTTGTCATACATTTCCAAATTTCCAGTAATTTGGGGTAGGAAATTTTCAAATGAAAAAACTCACAATTTTTAACTGGCTTTAACGCATTAAACTGTTTACAACGCAACGTTTTACCATAACAATTGCACAAAATATTGCTTCGGGGCATAAGTGCAACTATTATTGTTAGTAATATTTGGACAAGCAGAATGTTCATACGAGCACCTGACTACATCTTCCGCTCAGTAAAAACATACACTTATATTTCCGCGCGGTACGTTTTAGTATACAGGCCGTCCCAAAAACTAATAATTCTGTTCTGACGAACGCAGCTAGTTGCCAGACACCACCCATAGGCTTTAAAAACTAAACATGGCGTAATTTTTCAATTTTGTGGAACCTGCGAATAGCTTAACCGTTAGAATAGGAACATTAATTTTGGGAATATCCTGCATGTAACGTAATATTAATTAGTAATTTTTTTTGTAACTAATTTTCGTCCAAGTCTAAGTTCCCTTTCATTACGTAGTTTACGTGTATTCTACAAGAAATGAAAAATCATAGAAATAAAGAAAAATAGCGATCGAGATGAAATTTTGAACACACTGTGAAAAGAAGCACTAGCAACATACCTTAATAGCCATACAGACTTCAGTAAGCTTCTGTTTGCATGAAAACACAACAAAGCTATTATACATGCTGAAATAGATAAAACAAGCCCGTGTGTTTATCAAAATTAGTTTAGTTAGACTAGTGAATTGTTTCGTTTAAACGTAAATACTAAAACGTCTTTTGACAAATAAATAATATAAATTTGAAAACATTTACACAGCTATGCGTATTTTGGTAAGTTACTTTTGTTTTTCAAAATTAACAACAGGTTGACTAGTTGATTGATCATCTATGGTTTTTATTGCTGTTTTGCCATATTTTATAGTTTTGATGTCGTTGATAAAATTTTTTAATCAGACCCCTATTTTTCTAGAAAAATTAATAATTTTGTCATATTTAGCCTTTAGCCCATAGAAATGTAAAAATTGCTAAATTGTTTGAATCTATTTAAAGAATATTTTGAATAAACTATAAAATCAAAACGAAGTGTGTGACTTAATAAATAATGAACGGAATAAAGAATTAATTAATTGAAGAATGTAAATATATCATGTACCTTATTGTTTCAATTACATTTCGAAAAAAAGCTGCTATTCTATTCTGCAAAAAAAACAAATAGATAAAGCAAGGATAAAAAATACTCTTGTACTTTATTGAAGCAAATGTTCCAAACAAAGTTTAGTAGTTAGCCAGCTCAATGTTTAATTCGTTAAATTGACGCCTTATACCAAATGCTATGTTCCGAAATTTTTCCCTGATGCCATTTTATAACTTTTCGCATCTGCTCCATCCCCATAACTTTTGTTTTCTAGGTAACATACAAGTACAAATTCTAATCTAAATTTAATTGTTTAGTTCTTTTACTCAAATTATGTTTTCTACGTCAACCTAATAATTTTTAATACTGATACTAAATGATACTGATATTACATTTCGAGAAATTTGACTATAAGACAAGAATAAATGTAGCTGTATATCTTTAAAAGCGCTAGCAATCTATCATTACAAGGTTGCTCACTCTAATAATTTTATCGACAACAAAACTCTACAAGTATGACAAAAAAACAATCATACGGTATTTCTGGGATACTGCGTTTAAGTATACAATAAACGTAAGAGTTAATATAGGAGCTAAACACTATGGCACAAGCAATGTTTGCAGTAACAATATAATGTTGCATGTGTCTTCGCACAATGTTGCTAATAACTATCGAGACAAAAGACTGTTTTACTGTTACTTGTTTACGGAAATTATCAATATATATCTTTGTTGATATCACAGTATATGTTAATATTTGTAGTAAATTTCAACTCACTTATAGATCTTATAGACTTATAGATCACTTCGATCATAAGGAATGTAGTATAAACTACTGGACAAAATTAACGTAACAACAATACTTCTGATTATTGCAACTAGTATACCGAAATTTTAAATCATTAAACATGTTGTGTAAGTCGCCTAGGATATCCTCTGTCACTACTGCTAAACAATCGCAAATGCTTAATAGATATTACGTAACATTTTACAATTTTTCGTCACGATACAGTTTGAAGAGCAATAAATTCAGTTTTGTTGACGATTTTTTAAAGTTAATATCACTAATTAAATAAAGTACTTTGGCTAGTGTATGTATAGTAGAATCGTACATACAATTTAAAAGAAAATGAAGCTGTAACTGTAACGAATGACGTAGACAATGATATGTGACTAATTTGTTAGGGGTTGCAGAGTCAACAGTTAGACAAATAGTTAAACGTTTCAATGCTCTTTTCATAAGGCGTTCTTCAATTTAGTGCTAAGCAGCGGCTCGAAATGTACCAATTTCTGGACAAGCGCTTAAAAGAAGGCTTAACTTAAACTAGCTATTGCACAGCTGCTTATAGGGGGACATGGTTACTACATTTCGTTTTGCAAGAAAACGTGTAAATTAGGTCCATCGACAACTGGAAGCGAGTTTTATTTTCAGTAAAACAGGAATAATTTGAATCCACAAGATGGATATGTTCTGGGGAGAAATTTATTTTGGCGGTCGCACACACTTAGTTCCTCTACGAAGAACATGCGTGATGCACAGTTTTTATGTAGAAAATATCGCAATGTTTTTATGCAAGATAACACTCGGTCGATCCCAGACGGCTACAGAGGAAAAGGAGTCTATTCGATTAATCAATATTCCAATAAAGGACTGGCCACCAAGAAGGCCAAATATTAACGCCATAGAGCATCTACGGGATGCACTAAAACAATTAATTAGACGCCACATATACAGTTCTATAAGTCTTGAGGAACTCGAACAAGTCCTTACTTTCAAGTGGAAGAATATTTACCAGGAAACCATTCACCACTTAATCAATAGGATAAGCAGATGGATGGAAACAGGGATAAATTTTACGCTTTAATTTCATTCGAGTTTGTTTTTTATAATTATTTAATTAGGATAGGGCGTATATATGAAACTTGAAATTGTTAGAAACAAAACACAAAAATAATTGCAATAAGTGAATTATTATTAACTTATTTAGTTGTAAACAACACGTAGGTACCGGCATTTTTTTTAATATTGCCTAATAATTGCAATGCGAATATTACTAGAAGACACTTCTCGATTATGGCAAGACATTTTAAATCTCAGACCCCAACCGTTTTTTCACCATCTACATGTCAAATCCTGACTATTCCACCATCTATGCTTTACAATTCACAACAATCACGGTTTCGACCATACAATGACATCTTATTGCATAATTTTAAGAAATTACTTTTTTTCTTGTCTTAGAACCTAACATTATTAATTCTAGGGTCCCGTAACACATACATACGACATATCCAATAACTAATGTACGCTAGTAAACTTTAACATCTACTAACATTTGTTGTCCTATTAATCTCTTACGATCACTGCATACTTTTAGAAATATACATTTATCATTAGTGTACGTGATTAGTACTAAATGAAATCATATCAGTCCCTTATGCAATATGGACTAACTACGTTATCGTAATATTGCTATTCTTTGAATTTACCGAGTATTGTACGAGTCATGCAGCAAAAAAAAATGTCAAGCAAAGCAAGATTACTTACTATGTCGAAGTAAAAGAATCAGCCAACCCAAGGAGCCGCCACCAAAGAAATATAGGAGGAGAAAATAATAAAGTTAAGATACTATATCTATATATATATATATACGTGTATTTCAGTATTTAATACTAATTCATAACATTAGACAAGGCCAAATAAAACATTTCAACTATACAATGAGTAATAGCATACAAATACAGCTATACACTTTTTAAAAACGTTGGGACTTTCATTTTCTATACCGAGAAAAATTGAAAAAATGTATGAATGCTCGCTTACATTCAAAATACCAAAATGTTAGATTATTGAAAAACAATGTAAACACTAATTTGCTAAATTACTTACCCCCCGACTACTAAAGATGTTAAATATACCGGCTCTTTTCTTTATTCCTTTTCCAGACATCGTTCCTTTAACCGTGAAACTACCTTCTTTAACTTTAGTACCCATTTGTAAGTTATTTATATTGGGCGTGCTTCCCGTTTCACTGCCGCCTTTGGGAAGCTCTTCAAAGGGGAAATCTTCTGGAGGATGGAAGCCTGATTTATATTTTTCTATCACAACTAAGGTATCCTGAAAGATTAACAGTATACTTTAATTTTTAAATACAGAATAATGAAGCCTATAGTCATCTTTTAACTTTGAATATAAATCGCACCAAAGCTGTTTGATTACCGTATATAATTTTCTAAAATCAATATAAATTGGATTATTATCAGTCCGGAGAAAGATATTTTATTTTTTTGGTACTTGGGTGAGTTCAGTAACTTATGTAATCCTTTTTCTTTAACAACAATTAACAAAATAAACAAAAAATTCGCAAATTTAAAGGCATTTTTCCTTAATAATTTGAACTTACTATTCAAATTGATTCAAATTATTTATAGTTATAAATAAGACTACAAACTATATTATAAGTGTTCATACTAATTAATATGCAATAAATAAAGACGTAATTGAACACCACATTACAAAAATATTCATATATTTCGTTTTTACTGGATAAAAATCCTAGTATGCTACATATAAAATAAATAAAAGCACTGCAAACGTACTAATCCAACATTTTGCGCGCGTCCTTCATAAATCAAAAATATTATATACGACCAGGGACTTCTTGTGTTATCTATTTAGCTATGAAAACAACAACTTATTTTGAAGTTTTCTAATAACGTTATGTCTTCGAAAAATTAGATCTGTTGGTAATTATAGGAAACTGAATAGTTTTTTGAATTTGATGGTTGTAATTCCTCAATTACAACTTCAATGAGCCTTGCTGCTTCTCCACGACATTAAAGCAGCGTTTTGCGGGATAATTATAGCGTCCTTTCTCGCGTATAGTCGCCTTAAAGTTCCTAATTATTAGATATTTCTCGTCCCTCTTAGCTTTTCCTCGTAGAAAATCCGCGTTTTCCTTATGAATCCATTACATGGTCTCCTATTTCAAAAAGGATCCAGGTGGTGTAGTCACTACATCTAATATTGCTATTTCTTTGGCAATAACTGAAACTTCTACTACACGATCAGGCAACACCAAATCTTATAAATAGAACGAACTATTTTCTCCGTTCTTCCGCCTTCTTAGGTTAGAAGTTTCATTTACGATTTTGTGTTTGTTCATTTTCACTAATTCAAACTAATATATAAAGGACAAACATTAAGTGATTAGAACCAAACTTGGAGATGACCTTATAAGATGTCTCGAGGACTTGACACATTAAAAAAAGGTGTTATTTAATCCATAGCCATAGAACTATTGTTCTGCATCCCCACCTAGTCGGTGTCACTGCCTCGTTTACTAGTGCTATTAGTATCCAATAAAAACTGTCTAATTTATGTTATATGGAGAAAGAGTACAAGAGTTTTCAAAATCTGTGCACTCAGAATTATGCTGTTTCCAAGCGTACAATTCAAAGCTACTTTAGATTAGGTAGATGTTCCAAAAAGCAGGTGATCATTATAACTATATAGTTTGATGATCACTCAATTTATTCTAGGTTTTCACAAATTACTACGAAATTTTACGCCACTTACTATTCATTAAAAAAAAGTTATCGCAAAGCAGGATTCAGCGTTATCGGATGGGGGATTAATCGGATAAAGAATCCGAATTCAGAATTCCCGATAACAGATGCGAAGACCGACTCTGAGATTTCGGTTAACGAATCTGGATAGCAGCAAGATCCGGATATCCAGATAGTAAATTATCTAGAAAACAACTACACCATTTTCCTACATTTGTATTAGTCCCATTGGCAAAATATGTGCAGACCAAATAAGTTTATTTTTGTGTAGTAAGCGCCCTAACATGAATTATATGAACAAATTCTTAGTTTGTATAAATATGAAGAGTACTCTCGATTAAAACAAAAACAGACATGGGTGAACTGTTTCATATCAAATAGAACATTCCTTTTAAATGCAAGCGTAACGATATCACGGATAGTAGAGATAGCACGGTCCAAAGATTCGAGCAATATCCAATCAAAACGCATTATCTTCACAGACAATGCGTTTTGTAAATAATCTAATATATTCCATTTATCTATAGAAGTTAAATGGTTATCTCATATCAACTCACTTAAATAGCATTAATTAACACGACAAAAGCAAACGTAGAATTCACATTTCAGTAAAATCTAACACACAATTTACTGCAGAATATGGCCGTATATCTTAGCAAGCATATTATCATACCGCTGTTTTTTTAAGTGTTTTATAAACTGGAAATCGTAATTTATAATAATTATTTCTTTCAAACTAGAAAAAAGAAAATTGATTACTCTCAACATAAGAAAGAAATTTAAATTAAAATATAGGATAGAATTTAAATTTGCTTTCTTCGGCTTAAAGGTTTGGCAATTACCCGCCGAAGTTTTGTATTTTTCGAAAACCCTGCGTAATTCGAATCTGTAAAGGTTATCCCTTATAAACAAATTGAATTCATAGTTTTTCAAATCCTTTTCTTATTAACAATTTTATACTTCACTGTAACAATTTTACAGAGCTACAATCAGCGGCAGTTCTTCTTACTAATGGCCCGTGGAACCGCTTTTATTTCGTTCCCCGATTATTTTTTATGCAACTTAATTCGAATTTTATTCCGTTATATGTTATATGCATATGTTACTACTCGTTACTACTTTGTAAGAAAATGTCCATAGATTGCGGAATGTAACTTGTCAATTTCCAGGATATTATCCTTAACAAGAATCAACTTACTTCCTTCTCGTTAATTACATCGGCAGCTCTCTCAATCCCATCAAAGCACTTATTAATTATTGGAAAAACTTTGCGCTCGATGTCTACTGAACTGTATATAAAGTTCTTCATATTCTTAATTCGTTTTTCATCTAAATCCTGCAACTGCCTAAACACGTCTGGCATTCCTGAACGGTAGTGTTGTCGTTGTAGGTCGTTCGTCCTTTGCAATTGATCAGCGTAATCATTTTTGGCAGAATCACATAATTGGCGTTTGTAGGACATATTCGAGCGTTGTTTTTCAACCTACAAATGAAAACAAATACGTCAAAAATAGCTAAAAATATTACAAAAGGGAATATTTAACTAACCTCTGCCCTGGATAAATTAAGATCTGCATCGGCTTTGTGGTAATTTTCTGTTGCTTTTTCCGATTCTTTGTAAGCCTTATCATATGCTTTTTTCGTTCGAAATAGTGATTCTATTTGATTGGTTAAGTTTTGCTGAAGTTTAGCTCCTTCGGCTAAGTGTTTCTGAAAACGAAAAAACGTATATAAAAAAGTATAAACCTGTTATTAGCTATTAACTATTATTACTAAACGATCAAGAAAGTTTCAATCAGAGTTTGATATAGAGAGATATATCTAAAGATGTTCACGAACGCTGTACAGGAATTACATGGCCTGTTTTATACAGAACTCTTCAAAAGGGCCACATTAACATTTTCCTAAATTTTTTTATATGAAACAGTCTGTCTACTTTTGTAGGTACATAACGTGTGTATAAATTATCGCAAAAGCTACACGTAGCAACATTCTTCGTTTGCTTCCGACTCGAAAATCTAAATGTTAAAATGTTGTACCATGTCTTCAGGAACTTCTTGAAATTTGGTTTTTTAGTGCCGTAATAAGTGTTTGAATTCGATGTCTGTCTATACAGATAGCTACAATTGTGAATTTAGACGACTTTCTATTCTTATTTTTTCGTAAACAGTTTTTTTTTTTATTTCAGAGTCTGTTTAAAACATTTCTTCATTAACATCATCTCAGGAGAAACACATATGGCAACGTTATAGGACAATGAGTTTGTATTCTAATTTTATTTCAGTCAAAATCATATTTTCAAATTTATTAATTAAATTTTGACATTTATTTGAACTGCGATACCTCGTACATTGTAACTGTGTTTACAAACAAATGGCTATCATTTTGCTGCAAGAGATGGGTTCGAAAAATCAAAACTATTAACTCTGTTCTAATAGAGTGTTTTTTTAAATGCTGACTTTTTCCAATAATTACACCATATACACAGCATGGCTCAGAATTTTACGAGAATTCCATAAACGCAATAACATATTTTTTAGAATGTAGGTTCCAGTACAATTTTAAAACATGCCCAGAATCAGATATGATTGACATCGTATATCTAAGCCAAAATTCTATAAAGTTTTTAACAATATAACCATGATACATTCGAGTAGCTATCTTTTTTAAAAGCTTCGCATTAATTCATGTCAGCTATGGGAATAATAGATATGATTCGCAAATGATAAGAATAATTTATTTATCAAACAAAAAAGAACTAAACGATTTCGATTAAGGATTACTTTTTGGTGAGATCGACATTCTTCGAAAACAACGGTGTCTTGTACATCTTCAAAGATTTCAGTAGAAATTTGTGATACGAGTTTCATTTTTTGAACCCCATTTAATTACATTGACTTAGTAAAGTGTACGATTTGGTGATTTTTGGTGACAATTTGGTGTCTTCAGTACATAGTTCTTCTACATCGACATGTCCAAAAGCATCATCTAAAATAAGCAATGCTTTCCCAGACAAATTCAAATCGCTAATTTTCCTTTTAACTCCTACTGTTGTCTTCGTTTTGTTTGATATATCACTAGGTCTTTAATTAGTACGCGCTTTATTTGTATTGACATGTTTAATTGATTATATTATTACATACGTATAAGTTACTAAAACAAGATCAGAAAATAAACTGGACGCGTTTGACACATTAGACTACAGCTTTACACATAGGGCATAATGTTTCTGTATTTCAAAAGTGGGTTGGGGCTGCTCGATAATGTCTACTGCAAAAGAAACGACAATTGTACATTCCTTCTCTCCTAACACGAAATATGTTGTGAGGTATAAACATACTATTACGTTTTTTTTTGCTTCATAAAAGTTCATAAAAGTATCTTAAAAGTTGCTATTGTTTAACGTAAGAATGCTAGTGGAAAAAATAATTATCTTATAGCAAGAAAACATTGAGAAAAAGTTTTCTTGATGAAATGCGGACTTATGCGGACTACTTGACTCTTCGCGTACGGTGCATATACGCATCTCTAACCGGTGGTTGAACTTAATATTTGCTTCCCTCAGTTGGCCATATGTTTGTGAGTCGGTGTTTACTACGATCCTGGCGAACTACCAACCTCGTTTTTATCATAAATTGAGGAATGACATACTTTTCCCCAGAAAATTATATTGTTCCTTAATAGACCAAAAAAAATTTAGGCAACTCGAAAAATTTACATTATGCACTTTGCGAATTCATCTTCAGTGAAAGTGAAAGTTGTGTACATTTCAATTTACACTTATTCCATTTTTCGATAGTTTTAAAAATGACAAGTAAATTAGTAATAATATTATTTCGGAAATATACATAATATGTATATACAGAAAACGTCAATTTGCAACAAAAAGAAAAATATTTAAAGTTTATAACTAAGGAATTCCCTCAAATTATATAGTTCAATACCTACTGTAGTTTCGAAAATATTAACGTTAACATGCACTGAAAATCAGACTATAGAGTTTGATATAAGTATACTGTGAACTCGGTCATTGTTAACCAATGGTATGGATACATGTAATTCAACTCTTTCAGTGCAGTGCGGCAATTGTGCGCTAGAAACTCAGTACTAAAGTAGTCAGAATATCTTTAAAAATATTATAGTTTATTAAATATATGTATGTTATTGGATCTGAACACGTTTCCATAGCTAACAGAGAGCTGCATACTCAACATACAACGCTTTTTACTCTCTTTTGTAGTGGAAATACTATTTGTATTTCGAAAGATTAACCCCAAAACAAGATTCTGTATCGCAAATAAGAATAATTTAGAAACCGTAGTAAACTGTTTTAGGTTCAGGGAAGCCTATAACCTGTCCAACATTACGGATAGTGTAACAAATATCACCAAGTGTCACAGAATACTTATACTTATAAATTATAAGTATACGATGGTACGATCGATAGTGAATAATTTATGTTTACCCGAAGCTATAAAATCTGACGTTGAAAAGTTATTTGACGCTTTGAAGAATACGCACACAATTTTTTTAGTCATTGGTTTGAGTTCATCTTGTTCAAACTAATTTTCTAAAGAATAATAGTTTCTAAAGAATAATAATAGTAAGAATAATTATGGTTCTTTCCTTGAATCAATAGATTTGTATTATCTGCATAAATCAAGAGTATTTGTTCTGAATTTTCTACCTCATATATATATATATTTCTAAAAATATTGAATAGGGCGGACCTAATATACACTCCGCCAAAAAAGTATCGCATAAACTAAAAAAGGGCATTTATAAACCAAGATATTTTTATACGTTCACAAAAAGTTTGCCTCGTGTATGTGAACTATAAAAACACTAACAAAATCATGGAACATAGCTTTTTAACTTTTTTTTCTAAAAGAAGACATTTAGAAAAATGCATACGTGTAAGGTTTGTTCAGTTGTTTATTGAAAGTCTTCCTATACGGACAAATTTTAAAGTGCGAAGTCAGAGTTCTGTACCAACGCTTTTAAAACTAAAATGAGCAATTTAACTTCAGAACAAGTGGCTGCTATAGTTGCTTTAATCGAAGATGGACGATCTCAAGCATACGTTGCTAATTTGATGAACATAAATCAGTCAAGTGTTTCTAGAGCCGTAGCCAGATATAGGGAAACAAGCAATTACAGTAGAAGACCTGTACCATTTACTACTACAGGCATTACGTCGAAGACATGTAGCTGCGAAACAATTGCAGAACGACTTGGCTAGAGTCAGAAATACTCGTGTGAGTACTCAAACTATTCGGAAAAGGTTACGACAGAGTGGATTAAGAGCTAGAGTAGCTGTAACAGCCCCTCGTCTCACTAGAAACCACCGAGTGGCTCGCTTAAGGTTTGCCAGAGAACATGTAAATTGGAACATTGATGACTGGGCCAATATACTCTTCACAGATGAGTCAAGATTTGGTCTTGACACCTCAGATAGGCGTATCTCAGTGTACAGACGAGACGGTGAGCGCTATTCGCAGTGTAATATCAGACCTAGACCTAATTTCGCTGGTGGCTCTATTACGGTTTGGGGAGGCATCTGTTTAACAGGTCGTACAGAGTTAGTACCAGTAGACAGAGGTACACTGACTGCCCACAGGTATATAACGGACATTTTAGAAGAACATGTAGTACCATATGCGCCAATTATAGGAAACGAATTCATGTTAATGCACAATAATGCACGACCGCATGTTGCAATAATCGTCCAGGAATACCTTAACGATGTTGGTATTCCAGTTTCAGATTGGTCTGCGGTAAGTCCGGACATGAACCCTATCGAGCACGTGTGGGACCTCCTTCACAGACGGATACGAACTCAAAATGTTGCCCCAGCGGACCTGCATGGACTAGAAAATGCTCTCCGTGACGAGTGGGAGAATTTGGATCAGGCTCATATACGGAGGTTAATCGAATCTCTGCCAAACCGTATGCGAGCGGTCATAAGAGCCAGAGGTGGCAATACTCAGTATTAAAAGCTATTGTTATGACATTTTTCTTTCCAAAATTATAATTTCTTGTTTTAATAAAAATCTCAAGTATGAGTTCTTGTTTTTATTTGGCCTGTATTTTATTTAAACAATCATAGAAATTATGTCTTAGAGCGCATTAAAGTATATTTACAACTTTATGCTACAAACAAAGATTATGCGATACTTTTAAGATTCAAAACTAAATTATGCGATACTTTTTTGGCGGAGTGTACTTTCTTGAGAAATTCCCTTTATTACTTCTTTGAAGCCAGAGTACATTTTAAGTCCTGGATTTTCTATTATTACTATTTGATTCCTGTTATGAAAGTAGGATTATTTGCGATTCTTTTCTCCTAATTTAATAACGAGCAAACTTTGGTGTATACTGCCAAGAGCCTTGGTTAGATCCAAAAACAATTCACAGGCTAGTTATTTATCTCAAGTAAAGGTGGAATTCCTTCGGTGTACTAAAATATTGCAGTATCTGTTGATATACATTTGAAATCCTGTCGAAAATGGTTGAATAAATTACATTTAACAAAAAAAAAGTTTGATAATATCAAGGACTGTGGTGTAGTATGGCAAACAACAACATTATTGGCACGCTCCGTACCACACAAGTTTCATTTTTTATATAGTCATATAATAATTAGTCCGGGACGGCCGTTTCGAGGACACGAATGATCCTCATCATCAACCGGTCCACACTACATCATTCGGTCATCGGTTGATGATAAGGACCATTCGTGTTCCCAAAACGGCCGTCCTGGACTAATTATTATATGATTACATAATAAACTAAACTTATGTGGTGCGGGGAGTGCCCATACTTATATGTTATTTACTATTCTACAGGTTTAGCTACGATTTTTTAAAGCAAAAATTTAAGATTCATAAGGCTGATTATTTGTGCACTAAAGAGAAATCAACTATGTTTCTTACCAATATTCAGTTATGCAACAAAGTATTATGCAACACCACCTCAAGTTCGTTAATATAATTTGACAGACTATCTATCTAGTAGTAAGGTTTTTATTTGCTGTGTTTTTCTGTATTTTTCTAACGGTACCTCATTCTATGATATCCTCTTTTAACTCCAATATTTCTTTATTAAAAAGATATATTTATTTTTTAAGATTAAGATTCTATTTGCTCATTTAGTAGTCGTACGTTACTTTGGTGAAAACTCCGTGTTTGATTTACTTTTCTTTAATTGTTTTTTTTTTTTTTATTTCTTTAATTCTTAATTGGTTTATTGGTGTCTCAAGTATCACAGAATTATCATTGGCGATTGGTAAACTTTTTAATGTTGTACTAAAATCGATATTTACGAGTTTCCTTAAAAAATGTAAGTCCTGCAGATATGTATGTAGGTGTAATCATTATATCGCCCGACGCTTTTCGCACATATTGTACGGGCTAGCGTGACTGCTAGTGAATGCAAGGTTTAAAATAATTAGTTTAGCTCTTGCAGAAGAATGCCGTAATAAAGAAATACATCCCCGTCTTTATGTGATTATTTACGTACATTTATTTTGTGATAGTTTTCACTTTCATTATTTTTTTTAAATAACATCGTTCGCTTTTCCAGCAATACGTCATTGTAAACACGCAAGAAATTAATTATTTAAATTAAAAGTGGTTATTTCAAATTCCACTGACACATCGAAAGCTGATAATAATAAACATAAAAAAATGGACTTTTCGAAAGAAACATGTTTCAACTGATAATGCACAGTTGAAAAGGGACAAATTATTTATTCAATAAATCATTTCATTTGAATGTTCACTTTGGATGAAATCAAAACGAAAATATATCTTTAGACTTTTCATTTCTGATGAATCATTGGCAGTGCATAATGTATTTTCGCGTTTAAGTACATATTTCTGTAGCATGTGGAAATCGAATTTGTAAGAACAGAAAATCATAACTTATCAAAATAACCGTTTTACAATAAGAAGCGAGTTGTATCTTTATGTGCTTATATGCAAAAAATGAGACAAATGTTCCTTTCATTTTCTAGACATTCATTTAAATAATAATTTACTCGTACTAAAATTCCGATTACTGAAATGTTGGTCGGATTGATAAAATGAAAATTTTAACTGAAACTTGTTCGGAATATTGTACGTTCGGATTATAGAGGTTACATTGTATTGATCTGAAAATGTTATGGTGACATCTAGAATATCAGCAAACTTTATTAAGATATTGACTATTGTTTTTCAAAAAATGATCGATTTAATTATAATTAATTTTAAGTTACTACCTTCAAACGTCCAACAACTTTTGCCTATTACAGAGGGCGCCAGCTGGCCATGAGTTATTAATACGCATGCGCCCGTGAAATATTTTCCTACATTTCCACTCTTAGCATTCGCTATAGTAAAGAAAAGCACAAAAATCACACACGAGTTAGCTCTACATCTCTAAATGTAGAATGTATAAGTCTTATCTAAAAAATGTTGCCTCTAGTATACAATTTACTTTTAGAAAAATAACTTTCAAACAATTTTATAAAATGCTCATATATAGATTTGTTATTATATACGTGAAATACTGAACTTTAAGAGGCAGTTGGGATATTCTGAGTAAATGATCTAATAGGTAACAGAGATTACTTATATTGTACTAATGAAGTACCTCAAAACTTTTTACATGCCATTTCCATGATTTGGTTAGTTTGTCTTTTTTTGGATTTTTGTAATTAAATTAAAAATGCTTACCTTTCTATCATCCCTCAAATCCTTTACTAGTACATATAATTCTTTGATCACATTAGCTTGCAGATTTTCGGCGATAACTTCGTGCTGTCCGGCTAAATCATTTATTTCATTCAACAATAACTTAAATGCCTTGTGTGAGGAAAACCTGCAATAAAAGAGACAAAATTTTTAGAAATAATCTTAACTTGTACTATTTCCGAGGAAGCTGAGTACTCACAGCTTTCTCTTGTTTCAATGCTTACTCTCCCTATTCAATTTTTTTTTTCTTATGTTACGCAATGAATTTTTCTTTGTAAGATTAAATAGTACAGTTACTAATTACAATTCTTTAAGACGTTCATTAAACGAATTACGTCGGTACTCAGGAGGTTCACTGACATTTCGACAACAATAACTATTCACAATTCATTCATTTAAGAGCAACTACCGCTGCTTCTCCGCTACTTATATTTGCTTTCTCCAATTGCTAGGTTCTTAAGAGAAGAGCAAAGCAAATCCGCCTCTGCACCGTTTAGGAAATTAAAATTAGTATCTTTTCCTTAATCAACAGCGCTTACTCATAATAACGAAAGTGATATGGAATCTGTGCAAAACTTAAAAAGAGATTTCGCATTGGTACAAGGTTACCTTTCACATCTTAAACGTGCATCGCATCAAGAATCACGTTTTTATGCACTCACAAGATAATGAAGCTTATGATGTGATATATAAAATTATGGAAAATTAGTTGCATCATTAATGTTTTGTACAAAGCATACAGCGAAATTTCCACTAGCACAGCCGTTTCCAGAAAAAAACAAACTTTACTTAATTCTTTTTATTTTTTGATAGTCATAGTTCATATTGTAGGAATCATTAACCAGAATTAGAAAATATTAATCATTTTTTGAGGTGTTTGTTTCACTCGAAATGTTATGGTATATCTTCAGTTCTTCTTTCCGTTCTTCTTCACGGAAAATCCCGTGTTCATTCGAATAATCAACTTCTACTCGAGACAGATTTAAACCGTAAAATACGGAAAATTAAGCACTTAGTTAAATACGCCTTCACTTGTCGATAATTTGATCAAAACACAAAGATTGTGGTAGCGTCTCTTCGTTCCTTTGTTCACAATAACATTTATCCAAAATCAAGTAAAATGTTCTTTCTTTAAAAATATATTACAGCACGTGATACCACAGGAATTGTGATTGTATTTTTTAACGATATGACACTAATCCTGGACTGTGGACCGGTTTTAACAGCTTCTTAACAAATAACATTTCATTTGTGAAATTATTGTAAAGATAAAATAGGGTTTATTCTGCAATATTTGTAGCAAAATATTACAACATTAGCATAGAAAATTGAAGTGAAGTGAAGTGAAAAGTGAAGAAAATGTAACGAAGACGAATTATGATGCAGTTCCCCTGGGATCACTGAATGGGGATGACATTAGCTAATAAAACCCCAGAAACAGAAGGATGGAAATTCGAGTGAAACTCGCCATTTCACACGACGCTACCTCCTATATTGCAATTTATCATGTAGTACAACTTTGATAACAACAAACTGAAATGCAATGGTTCGAACTAGTTCGGTGCAAGGCTTTTCAGAATCCCCTTCAATTGCAAGCCATAAGGCACTTAATCGTATCGTTTTAATTCAGTTATCTCACCCGGATGTAACTAAAATACAACAAACAATAAATTAAAAACAAAAAACACCTGACAATTAATTCTGTTACCGGATTATCCAATTAAATTACTGTTGAACAAAATAAACTACTATTGTTAATTTCTCCGCTTTTTTGTAAAGTTCCATATACGTCGAGCTTTTACTGATCCTACTCGTTTCGAAATACAAAAATTTACCACTTTATCGTTTAATAGTAATGACAATGACGATAGGTTTAATTTAATTGACAAGATATAAAAAATAAAGTAAATATTAAACAATTGCAAATGCTTTCTAACATGACTTTAGTTAAGGACTTGTACCTAGAAATCTTTCTAAAATGCTTTTCTACTATTTTTGTTGATGTAATCTCTTTAACGAAGTTAACAATCATCCCAAGACCAAATGATTCTAAAAAAAAAATCGAGCTGAAAATTATAAATATAAATCGAATCGAATGAAAATTATAAATATAAATTTTCATCTCAAAATTGAGGCATCAATGTTGATTTTTTTCAATTGTGTTAAAATTGCACAATGTTTACTTTTAGATCCGTGTGTAACGATGCAAAAATGTTACACATTATTCTGAATACTTTTTTAATTACAAAGAAATGCAGCATAACAAACGTATAACTACGCTGAAAATCCTGTAATAACTAATACAAAATAACCTCAGCCATACTTTTTTTTGGGAAATTTAATATGCGAATCGGCACAGAAAACGTTTTAGATTTGTTGGCCGGTTTTGTTTATTAATTTAAGCATTCATTAAGAACTTAATATACTGGGTGAATCGTTTAACCTTGGATTGTGTAATATCTCGAAAAATACGTATCGTATTTGCGGAATCAAAACTTTAATACAGGCTGGTGCAGGGGAACGGGAAATTTTGAACGTTACAGTTGTCAGCACTGTAGGGTCGGCAGTTGTTGGTAACGTCGCACAATTGTTGTGAACGCATTGCCATTTAGTAATCATGGATCGTTGGACTGGTGCGAAACGTGCAGTAGCTACGAGAAGAAGCGAAGAAGCTGCAAGTTTGGAAGACGCATTATTTCACACAACGGTGACATTGAATGGCCTGTGAGATCCCCTGATCTTAATGTGTGCGACTTCTTCTTGTGGGGGTATCTTAAAGGCAAGGTGTACCGTACACGACCTGCAACAATCCATGAACTGAAGGAGAACATTCAATAAGAAATTACTGCCATTCCCCAAGATTTGCTACACCGCGCATTCCAGAGTTTTCATATCAGGCTGTTAGAGTGTGAACGCCGAATGGGAGGACATCTTTCCGATGACATCTTTAAAAAGTAAAGAGACACTTTTGGACATTTTGATTGTAAAAACATAAATGGCATGCTGCATACATGCACTTTCGTTAATAAATTACTAGTTTTATGAATGAATACCCCCACTTCCACGCTCCCCGTGGGGAAGGAGACAAATTTGACATCTGGAATAGGAACCCCTACTTTTTCTCTCAGATTCGGATTTTACGTCGAAAACTACTTTTAAAACTACAATTTGTTCATTTTTTTTGATTCGCCACACATAGCGCTGTAATCGCAAAAATATTTAATAATGTTACAGTCATTTCTCTCCCACCTGTTGTGAGTGGGCTGAGACAAAACATAAAAATGTCACTGTACATACATGTAATATCTTCGTGTGCCTACGTAAATCAATTATTTACATAAAAGAGGTATATGTACATATAATTTTTGTGGCATTAGTAGCATTTAAAAAATTATTGATGAAATCTAATCAATAATTTCTGGAATTCAAAGTGAATTTGGTCTAACTACTCTTACTCGCTCGGCAAATTATTAAAATACATAGCAATTTACAAAAACCGTATTTCGCTTTTGAATCACGTTAAAATGTTGGCACCTCACCAATAGTCTTCAAATTTCTAAATAAACTTTATATTTTCTACGATTTCAGATTCTAAGAAGTATAACACACAGAAATGTTAAGTATGATACTATATTACTCATTAAAATAAGACAAAAGTGCAAATGGCATCGCTTTCGATGCCATTTATATGATTTAATGCAATTGACGATATGATCATTTATATCTTAATAAAAAATAAGTAACTTCGGTAACTTTCAAAAACAACGGAAACCTCAAATTTCGATTTTAGTTATTTAGAGTTTAAACTAAAGGCACAATAGTATTTTCAAGAAATAGAGAAATAAAAAGCTTTATGGTGAGAAAGAAGAGTTCTATAATGAATTTTGATTAGTACGTATATATTACTAAAGTTTGTACAACGCCATCAGTTTCTTTTTAACATTCTCAATTTTTAATACAATATTGCGCGATAGTTTTTAGGTTTACTTTCTTTGCGATTACATCAAACAGAAATGCTATTAGTTAAAAGATTCGTACTTACGGGACAATAACTTCTAAAAAACCTTCAATGCCACAGAAACAAAGAAACTTAACTTCTCTGTCTTCCTACACGTTTTAGCTTTTGTCTCAAGTGGAAATACGTTCTCTAGTTGCGACAGACCGGAAAGTTACATGCACCTATTTTACATCAACTGTGAGAAAGCCAGCAACTTGTTTTCATCCCTCGAATGCGGGAGGTGTAGTGAAGACACAACAAATTCTTTATATGCGATATATTTGAAACAATAAAATGTTCCCTTAATTAAGAATACAAAACCTAATAAATAAGAGATTACAATGAACCCGTTTCATTGTAAAACTTTTCATTTACCTACTTTATTAATAAAATAACTGCCAGTATCTGATTGGCAAGAGGGCAAGAGCCAATTTTCCAACGCAAGGATTCTTAGCAGCCATATCATTTGTTCCGTCTTCAAAAATTCAAATTTCGTTTACTTGTCGATCTGGTAAAAGTTTGTGTACACAAGCTTGATCGTGAGTCACCATAAACAGGCGTAGTCTATGGATGATGAGATAAAAAAATGATACCTTTATTTGAAAGGCACGTACAGAAGTAGTACACAAAATGATAATGGGAATTGGGATTATTCTCTCCACACTTGTAACTGAGGCTTTTCCTGATTTCGATATGGAATACGATGTATTGAAACATCGCAGAAGTTTCATAATTCATCAATTTGAATAAAGACATTGCATTTGCAAAAGGAAACTTACTGGTAGACTTATGAAATTAACCAAAGGTATTTTAGATGATATTCGGGAACAAATGGAACTGGACATTAATTCAAATTGTTTTAATTTTAATAAATCATTACTAGTTCCGTTTTCTTTTAGGACCTTATGTGTGAACTTTTCATTAGAAAGCTTCATATGCCCCCTTATAAATTAAAAGTGGTGCAACAGTTCCACCCAATCGATAATGAAAGAAGGGTAATATTTTGCTTGCGTGATCATTTCAATAATAATAGTTGGTGTCGACTTGATTTAGTGGCGAAGGTTGGTTCCATTTGTCTGGTTACATTAATTCACAGAACTTGGGCTACTGATAATCTTCGTGAACTTGTCGAAACCAATTTATATCCTACAAAAATAGAAATTTGAGTAGCAATGTCTGGACAAGGAATTACTGGATCAATATTTTTCGATAAAACCATCACAAGCGAAAGACGCCGGGCCATATTAAATGAATTAAATGAACTACAACTATACGATGATGAATTTAAACAAGGTTACTTTAACAAGACAATGCCCCGACATATAGAGCTGGATATACTTAGGAACATCCGAAAAAATTATTTAGCCCACACGCTTTCTATATCTTACACTATTTGTTTGGCAATTTAGAAAATAGTGTTCAGAAATCAGTTACATTGTTTAGAGAAGTTCCAAGCAGCAATGCTGCAAGAAATTAATAGCATCACTGAAGAAAAGTTTTAAATAGAAATAATGGACAACATTTTCAGCATTTATTGCAGCTTCTGCAATATAATTATTTCTCTATTACTTGTTTGTAATTATTTATAATATAAACCGAACCTGTCAAATTTTATTTATCAATATGTAAGTGAAAATTTTTTAGGCATTTATTTTTAAGTATTATTGTTACATTATTAAGTTTATACACTGTATAAGTTTTATATGTTAACCAATCATTTTTGTAAAACAAATTTATTTTATTTATTACTTTGCTATTAACTTATTTGGACATATAAAACCTTTACAAGCAATCAACGTATTTACATTTTATGAAATTCTGTTATTTTTATAGAAAAAACTGCATAAATATCAATGAAAAAATCATTTTATGCTGTCCACCCCTGCTAACACTAAGACGAATTTAAAAGAAAATTAATTTTTGATTTCCTTTTTTATATGTAGACCGACGTTATTGCACAATACGGTAATGCATTTACATACATTTATTATGTTTAATTTGTTCGAACTACTTATCGTGTAACGTACGTATACGCGTAATCGCTTTCACTATTTTGTTTTGTCTTATTGCTTACCTACTAGTGTATCAGAATAAATAACGACTATTAGTACTGGGCACACATGTGTAGACCAAAACTTTATTTCCCGAGAAGAAACTTTGAACTAATAGGTATGAGGAAAAAACATCGATCCACAAAATACAGGAAATTGCGATTAACTGTTAGAGTTAGAAAAATACATATTTTAATACCACCTACATATAAACTACATTTTCCCATTTATCAATTAATCTCTTACATGGACTTTTTATGCACAAAAGTATATTTATCGATCAGAAAGGTACAAAAACATCAGGATAACATATAAAAAATGTTATCTATGTTTAAGGCTGCTGTGAGCATACAGGGCCGACGACAGTTACGATGCCAATCCATCGACGTATGTAGTCCACATCAACTCGAAATCCAGTGCCAAGACCAGGAATTTGGCACTTGCACTATTTGCACTATTCTTTGGGGTAAGAATTAGGTTTTGGCTTTTCTCTTTATCAACTTTGTACTTGTTAACAGCACCGGGATTTTGGATCTTCAATACACAGACAACCAAGGACATATTATCGGTGTATCGCTAGTGAACATTTATTAATATATCAGACGTACGATTATGTGTGCCCTTGTATCATATCGTGTTCAATCGGTTCTTTGATACCCTGTTACATTTTCTACCATACTGTAGCCTTTCTTTCTCCTAAGTATGAATTTAGGAAGTCAAACGTATTTCCTATTATTCCGCAATATTCTAACTTACGGACTAGTACTATAAAACTAACAGAATCAAATGTATTTAGCAGATCCAACAAGTTCATTTTGGCATATTTATTTCTCAAATGGGTTACTACTTGTAGCATGCCAGATAGCACGGAACGCCCATTTCGATGCTCTCTGTAGTTCATTCACTAGAAAACCTTTCTTGTCTAGATAATTCACTAGTTTGTTCGCAGCTACTTGTTCAGTCACATTTATTAAAGTGAAAATGATACTGAAGATAAGATGATAATTAAAGGATAATTGTTACAGATGTTTTCGTCACCTTTTTTACATATTAACTGAAAGGTAAAGACTTCCTGGTCGACGCACATATTAAATTGATACGCTAAAGATTTATTAATTTCATGTTTGGCTTTAGAAATGCTATTGATATATTCTGGGTGTGTTGTTCTTTAATTTAATGGTTATTTGCTCTATTTCGTACGCCGAAGTTGGTATGAACAAGAAAGATTGCTCGTATTTAAGTTATTACTTACGCAAGAACATTGGCGAATTATGGGACCGTACGCTATTAATTTCTTGTTTTCCAATTATGTTGAAATATTGGTTCATTTCTTTGACAGACAGGCTCGACGATCTAATATTTGGGTTTGTGTTTCTTTTTATTTCGTCAGCCATCACTTTTCACACTGTTTCACATTTATTATACGAGTCTTCCATGAATCTTTCATTAGATGCTCTAGCCTAGTGACAAATGACCAAGCATCGAGATTATTCCAAATATTCTTTCTGCAGTTCTATAGTTATTAATTATAATGTTTTTCAGGAAACATCTATTAAATAACTATCATATCATACTATCCCGGGTACAAAACCGATGCCTTCGGACAATATTACAGGTTGCCAGCAAAATCGAGATCGAAACACTGACACACCTGAGCGAGACCGAAGAGCTCAGAGAGTTCCTTATAAGGCTCAACAAAGCCTTCTTCAAGAAGACAAAGGGGAGCGATCAGAGCGCTATCACTCAGGAAACCTCTGCAAAAACCATCCACAAAACGACCTTCGACTATCTGACCAGTTGACTAGTCAAAGTCTACAAATTCATTTCTATTATTTTTTAGGAAGAACGCCTAGGTAAGGAGTCTAGGAAGAAGATTCCAACGCCCACACCAAACAGAAGATGAGAACCACAGCTAGATTTCTGCGTGAAAATTGTACTGGAAGATAGAGTAGAATCCAAAGAACCCTCGCGATCACGATCATTCTTCTCGCAGAAGCGATACGATATACAACAGCCCAACAGAACCTAATTCTTTATTTCAAATAAATTATGGGCCAATATGTCACTTAACTGGCCTTAACTATATTTGCTAATTCCTTCAGTCATATTCTCTTTAGAACGAAACAAATATTAATAAATAAAATAAACACAGGAAATTTGTCCAAAGTACAGCGTGTTGTTAGTACAGAAGCAGTACAGCCTTAATAATATTAAGTTAAAACGAAAAGGAAGAAATAGTTTTCAACGAGTTATCAAAGTATATATAATATTGAATGCATCTTAAAATGCTTAATTAATTATGGAAGCCTTCAGAAACTACCTTATTTTACAAATTAACAAAATATTATTTAACCTAAATTAAGAATAGCATTACCCGAAATTATTACAAGCTTGCCACAATACTAAGAGTTTAAAGAAGCTTCTCAGAAACGGAAAAAATACCGAACTTAATTTAAGGTACCCTGTAACTCATTTTCTATTAAAAATCGCTTTAAATATTGCGCATTTCTATTACTACCAACTGCCTTTAAACATGTGAACGGGTTACAATAGAACGAAGCTGGCAAGAAATTGATTTAATGACCACTAATCATCACGTCATCGCTAAAGTTTAATAAGTAACGATTCCTCAACAGTTTGCACCAGTTATAAGAACATTAGCTAGTAGTAGCTATAAGTACGTAATTATATTTTATGCATCTACCTCTTACTATTAAAAATAAAACAAAAATAGGTACATCATAAATAGCGTTCATCGTGAGATCGGAAAGAGTAAATTTGCGTTGTATAGGACAATTATTTCAAATTAGTTTTAAAAGCAAGTGAACGTCGGTTGGTATCTATCATCTCAACCTGCGTTTCTTTATACGTTTCCCATCCGCATATTTACTGCTTAAAACAGGTATACATTACAACTCTATTCACTTTCTACTCCGTTTCATTAGTACTGGCAATAACATAAAAACATTTCAAGTAATTATTTTTATTTATATATTAACTATAGGGCAAACAGTTTAACAGATTCATAGATTAAAAAATTATTTAGATAATTTACGCGATTTTACATCTAAATAATAACAAAAATTGAAAAGAATTTTAAACCTAAGCTCTCTTAAGCCTTCCGTTCAAAGCTATCGCACACCCTATCCACCAGGATACCACTGCAATGCAAACATAATGACAGGAATTTTTATATACTACTTAAATCCAGAGTGTAATTTCAGTAACTACCAATTATATAAAAATACATGAATATAATATCTTCTTTCCTGGATTTAATTTGAGTGTCTTACTTTTGTGAATTCATGAATGAAGTTATCCTCCAGCTATTCAGACAATCAAGTTGCTCCACTAAAAATCGAAATATCTGAAGAGTTCCGTCGTCTTCTTTTTATAATAATTTATTGCTTGTTGCTGTAAGAGATGGGTAGTTGAAAAGAATGTGTTTTTATTTATTACTGTGCAAATTAAAATGTTTTGTGCTAGATTTACGGATTTCCCAAGAGAATTGAACGAATTCACAAGGGTACTATCCATCTGAAGCGTGATACTTCGCGATTGCCGGATGTACATTCCTAAAAGCAACGAATTAATAAGAAACATGCTGTTTGGTTCGTATTAATACCTGCAATGTCTCAAAATTTACAACGAATGGCTACACGACCTTAATATACTACTCAAGCCATCGTTTCTAAAAACCGACTAAAACAACAAAATAAATTCTTGAGTATAAATTAGCAACAAAATATGCTGTTTAGTTCGTATTGATATCTGCAGTAAATGAAAAATTACACTTAATATTAAGCTAGCATAACCACCACCGTTTTTTTTCAGAATCGGTCAGAGCAACAAAATCAATTCTTAGGTAACAAATTAGCAACAAGATATACAACTAATTTGCTAGTAGAATTATGAAGTGGCTACGCCAATTTAGTAGACGTTATACGATTGAGGCATACCTTTTGGGAACAGATCGAATAGCTGTGTATGTTCACACAGATATCCACATCTAGTCATTATTTTGCATTTCTTTATTTAATTTTTACCACAAAAATAACTATTAAACACATTAGAACAAGAGAACTATGTAAAAGAAAATGATTTGGAAAATATAAAACTATTTTGGAAACCTAGGAAAGTTCCATATGTATCATTTAAATAAACAAATGGATAACAATGATTTATTAACTAACATATATGTCCTACACAAACACTATAAAAAACATACACATGAAAAGTACGCATATACACATATCACAACAGCCATATATTTACCAAAATTAGTAATAAAATGTATATATGTATATGCTCAAATGTTCCATTCAAACTACGTGTAGAAAAAGATTGCCGATTGATCTATAAAATTCAGATAGAAATTACCTTTTCTAACGGAATAAACGGAAAAAGTTAAGATTCTTGAAGACACTAATAACCGAAAAAAAGAAAGATACGTTAACATAAATACATGAAGAAAGGCATAACTAATTTAAGGTGACTAAACAAATATTTTGTGAAATTGGTAGCTTTCTAATTAATTAATTATTATGAATTACTTACTGAAGATCTTCGTCGTCTTTCTTCTTCGGATAGTACGTTTTCACCAACCTCCTGTAACAAGAAAAAGAAAATAAGATCAATTACAACATAATCAATGCCAATCATTAAAGTATGTAATTAGTTTCTTAGTTAGTTAGCTTTTTCTATTATAAGGAAATTCTCGATTTCTTCTCCAATTAAATCCCGCATCAGTTTGAAACTTTCATATTTTTAACGTTCATACGTTATCAGAATAAACAGCAATAAATCGGGACTAATTCATTAATTTCTTCGTTTTAGATTTCGTGAAATTTAAATTATGTATACCGTTATCGTTTTATCGCGTATTTGTGTTCTCATTACAAAAACGAAAAAACCTGGGGATATCACATAATAATCATGTACAAATTTTTCCAAAGTTTAAATAGGAAATGAATCACTAGTAATTACAATAGTAATGGATTCTGTATTATTCCATTATCATTATACCACTATAAACGAATAACATTGTAAATGTATACAACATAGATACACACACACACACACACATATATATATATATATATATATATATATATATATATATATGTATATATATATATATACATAGAAAATTTGAACAATATATACGGCTTCCAACGGATTTTTACTCGCTTGTACTTTTATCGCGGAAATTTTACGAATATCAAACTGAAACAACATAATCTCAGCATAAATACCAGAATTTTTAATTCTCGCCAGACATACATTTATGTTACAAGAAATGAAATTAATAAAATACATAAGTTCAATTATAACAATAAACAGTCCCTTCTTCTAAAAATACAAAATTATTAGTGCAGAATTTACATCAATATTGAAAGTTGTCTATTTCTCAATAGAAATAATTTACCCCAATGACCAAAAATCGATAAAATTGGCCGAAGAACAGATTTTTTCAATAAATTCTACAAAAACATTAAAAATAAATAGTAGTACACATGGCACTACATACGCCAACTTTAATAAACCGGAATTCGAATATATCGTATTCGTATACTCCATATTTCTATAACTGAAAAATTGTAAATATTATGTGTTTTCGAATATACAGGCTAATCAATACGTAGTAAGCCTGATTACTTTAAATGGAATACCAACATATTATCACGTTTTTAGTTTCTGCATATAAAAATAGCGTGTAACATGCATTCGATATGTACAAGCCGATCCATTGTCGAACCTCACTGTGGGGACCTCGTTTGATTGAGTGCTAGACAAGGTGTTAGAAGTAAAAGAAGAAAATTAGGTAATCTCCGTCATTTGTCACAGATCTATTTTCTTTTTAAGTTAATAATTTTGTAGTATTAAAAATGTTTACGTGTTTTATTTTTTAAACCGTTTGGTTAAATAACTGGCTTTTTATTAAATAAGATGTATAATTTTTCACAAAACGTTAGTGAGCGACATTTCAAATAAATTACTCTTAAGACGCTAAGGCACCAAAATGAGAAGGACAGAGATTAGATAAATTTTAGGAGGAAAGTTTTAAAATGTGAACCAAAGCAAGAAGGATGGGACTCTTCAAATATTGTTCAGTACTGCAATCGATCTAGAGTTCATTTGCGAGACTAATTGTTGTTACCTCCAGTTTTTTGTTTAATTTTCTATTTTCGCGTCAATTATGTGTGACGACATATTTTACATGCAATAAAAAAAACTTTGCAATGTTACAGCGAAAATTTCCAGATAAGGTGTAACCTAGGTCATACTTTACACGGCTTTTTCCAAAATTTCGAAAAAAGCGCCGGTAAATGTGCTAGCCTACTTTAAAGCTAATTTCACCAATACCATTCGTGAACCGATCCAGGGAGTGACTATTAATATAAGTACCAGAGCTATGAAATTGATTTACAAAAATGAATTAACAATTACAAATTACTTTAGAAATTAGAAATTGTATTTAATTGCATTTAGTCCCCCGTCTCAAAATGAAATAAAAACACTAAACTCTATATGACGTTTTCTGCTCTGGCTTAAAATTTTAGTAGCAATAACTCTGTACTTATCCTATTTTTTGCCTTATAGACATGGAATTCTGCTAGCAACTTTTTGATTAAATTACGAAGTTATTTTTAATATTTTCACTTTTTCACCAGTATTTTGTTTTCATCCCTAGAGAGAATAGTTTCTATGATACAACTTTTATTACGCCTATTATTATAATCACACATTTTAATTTATACTGTCATTTGGATGGTTACCTCCTCTGTTTGCTGAAATGTATTTAAAATTCCATTTTGTATTGTAAAATTACAATGTCTAGAGGAGTCATCAGCGCCACCCTCACATTTCTTCTTGACATTTCACATTGTCCACGTATCAAAAATAAGGGTCCCTTTTAGTAGTAGAAAGACTAATTTCTAAAAGAAGATTGCTTTTTTCTAATCAAATATCTTCGACGCGTCTAAATAAGAGATCCAGCCAACGGCAATTGTGGACAAGACAGACATAAACTTCTTTTCGATTTAATTTTCTTTTACTTTTTTAACTTCTAAATTCATGTGAAATCTTTCTACAGTAAAAATAAGCGTAAATCTCACTGTATAAAAAGTTAATATCATCAATTAAAAATCTTTCGGTCAATTCTCATCAAATTTCTCAGTGTCATTTAACGTTGTATGGTGGTTATATGTGGTTGGGAATGCACAAAAGCCCAACGTCAGTTGCGTCCCTGCATCATCCTCCAGTAAAAATAATTCGTTTCGGCATCTATTTCTATAATCATATTTTAAATAGTAAAAATTATCAGAGGTGACAATGGAATTAAAACCATTGACAACCCAAATAAACTAAGGTTTTAGAGGATGCTAATTTTATTTGTGACTTTATGTTTAACTGTCATCTAGGCATCTTGTATCCAAGTTTTATAGTGTTTATTTATTAAATATTTCAAATCAAAAATCCCTACTTGAGTTAAATAATACTGAAGTAGCTCTAAATAGAAGAGTATATTATATGTATACAAAAAAAAAAACGTCTCCCTCATCTTTTATAAACAACTGTAACTGCAGTTATAATTGGAAAAACTAGTTATCAATTACATTTTGTTTATAATTATAAGAAAAATTCCTTCTTTAATTTCTTGTATTTTGTAATTATAATTAATTCACTAAAAAAGTATTTTGTAATTGCAATTAATTACTATTTGAAAATAATTGGCCAACTCTGTTAGGTACCAACCATGCAATTCCTAAAAAAAAAAAAAACCGTTTTCACGGATTTTAAAAGACAGATGACCTTTTGATCTAATTCGAATATTTGGCGCGGCATCTATAAAAACCGAATTATCGGTTCATATTATGAAGACACTCTTACTGGAGAACAGTATATTCTAATATATGATAATTAAAGGAACCTTCGGAAATATTGTTACAACTTCATAAAGTTAATTTCATTAATTTCATCGTATCTCTTACGGAAACCAAGAGTACAGAGTTTTTGTTTTTTTTTTGTCATTATAGGGACACAACACTACAAACATATTTAAATAGTCTAATGAAGTAAAGAAAAAGATACAGGATGTTCAATTCGTTTACAATTACGCTCTTATTTAGGTCGGTTAACTTGAAAGTTTTTCTTGTTTTCGGAAAATTTTCAGAAGAGAATGAAGATGTTCCACTAGACAGCATCTTATCCGGAAATGTTTCGGTTAACTCCGCAGAGTTCTTTCTCAATTGCACGTAAAATATATTTCAAACATGTCACACGTAACAATGATAACAAATATAAAAACGTAGTATAATCAACACAAAATAATAATACAAAAAAACAAAAAGTCGACATTTTCATTAATAAACATTTTTGATGGCAGTAGCGACTTGTCAATTATCAAAAAACCAACGGTTACTTGCTTTGATTCGTATTTTAATTCTTTCGCCTTAAAATTTATCAACTCCGGCTTTGAGCGTTTTACAGCAAGAAAAAAAAATCATCAACAAATGTAGCCGAGAAAGGTAGCAAATTTCTAGCTCTTAATAACAACTTAAAAGTTGTCTGCCTATTTTAATTCTAACGAAGGATCTTGACTAGTTAACTTATCGCTGATAACTTATCAGTGATAAGTCACAAAGCACTTGATACCTACGTACGATGAGACAAAAGAAAACATACACTAATTTATTGGCTTAAAATTAATAGACATTTCTGAATTAGAAAAAATAATACGTAGTTTTTTGGGGCATCTTAATAAAATTACTATTGGCAGTTCAGTTTCGGAAACTCAAAACAAAAAGAAAAAAATACAGAGTGGTCCGTTAAAAACATGAAACAGTTAAAATTTGCATCTCATTAACAACGCAAAACCAAATAAGCGAGTATGTATGCTCAATCTAGGTACATACCAAGTAGTATACTACGGAGAAACAACGATTTCTATAATGTCCACTGAAAAAAAAACCTCTGAAACCCTTACTTTATATGCCTTCTGAAATTCGACTTTTGGGTCAAAATGTTACCTTCCAGCAAGATAATGATCCAAAACATTCCTCTAAATTATGTAAAGATTATTTACGACATTTAGAAGAGGAACAAACTCTCAAAATCATGGAGTGGCCTCGTATATTTTTATGAATGTATGCGTAGATGTACATAAAAATAAATATTATTAACATTTTTGCTGTCAGTGAGTGCCTAAACACTTTTGAGCGGTAGTGTACGTACGCTTATGAGTCAAACAAATAAAGCCTGACTGGAAGAACGAGGGAGTTATCCTGAATTCTATATTTATCTTTTGCGACTTACTTCGAGAAGAACACGGTCCCGAAAATAGATATAAGCATTATTAATAGACGTCTGATCCAAATAGATTTCTTAAAGAATTTTATTATGTACATCGCCTACGTTAAAGAAAGTTTACTATGTTATGTACATATATTATCACTTATCACTAGATGAGTTATACACGAACATAAAAATAATTAAAACCTCCTTTTGTTTTTCACTATTTTAAAGAAAATATAAAGGCAGAGATGTTCGAACAAGATACGCGTTTGTATTTAGAGAGTTTATGCGGATATTTCTTAGAAGATATATAATTAAATAACATTCAGCTATACGTAACAAAACAATTGTGGATTGTTGCATTGAAAAGATTCTGGATTTTTCCACATGATATGCGACTCCACATGCGCAAGGGAACAACCATCCGGTGTTAAAACGATCTAAGACCATATTTTTATACATACGCGTATATGACAACTTTTCTACTGACAAATAAGCAAATAAGAGATTTCAATTATTTTCACAGGTTATTGCTATACAGGCTGGAGTAATAGTGCGAAATTCTTCGATAGTATATTTCCCTTCAATAATAGAAAAAAAACTTTCCTATAAGGGCTTTCGATACTTGTCCAACGCACCACTTCGTTCCAAATTAATCGGATATCTGGGGTACTCAAAATCGAGTATTCTGAACTGAGTATTCAATTATTCGCTTATATGATCGTTTTTGGGCAGTCTATTACGCCATTCTATAAAGAAGTATAAATTAAGATAAAAAAAAGTAATAAAAATATTCGATTATTTGATTTAAAACAGTGACTGTCAGAGTTTACACACGGAAAATGCATTGGTTGCCCAGAATTTCAATTTCTTAAAGGTTCATTATATATGTAAGAATACGTAAACTCATATAGATATAGCCTGTATAATACGTCAATTAGGAGTTAACCAGAATTATTGAAAACAACAAAAAAGAGAGTTGATAAGTAGTTCAAGTAGTATATGAGTTTAATGAATATAATTTCAGAAATAGACTAATTGTAAGTTAAATATTCATGATACCAACATATACTACTCTTAGGCACAAAATTGCAGATTTGATGCCTAAATAAATTAAATGTAAAGGCAAACTTACACAAAAGAAAGAGAATGCTCTATGTCAGATACAGAGTTGTACCATTTCACCCGTAAATTTGCCTCATGAGGAAGATGCATCAAAATTATTCGGTGCCATACTGGAATTATTAATATAAACATTTAAAAAGGGAAATTTGGAACACGTAGGTATTGAGCTTACCTAAAATCAACCCACTCAGGTATCTTTCAAGTTAAAAAGGAATTAAAATTTGTTTTCCCGATATCTTCTTCTTTTTCTTAGAAAAATCCTAATATACGCGGTTCACGTTAAAAATATGTGCACGTCATCGTTAGAACATTCAGCATTTCAAAGCGTTCACAGCGCTGAAGATCACCATAGCAACAATGCCAAATTGTCATTTTGCGTACCTTGTCGTTTTATGATCGTTTTGTTTGTTATTTATATTTTTGGTGTTTACTTATTAGTTATCGTTAGTTATCGACAGCTGACGAGTAAGATTAGGCACAAACAAATCTGTTATATAACATATTTACATTATTTAATATTATGACAGCTCCCAATACTGAAAAACTGACAACATAGTGTAAATGTCATCTATGACGTGCACGTCTTCTTAACGTGAAAGAAGTTTACTATTTGTTTGTTGCAAGCTGTAATCCAATGAGAAGTCGTTTTGAAAAAATCATGCCCAATAATACCCAACAATCCGTTTGTTTAAGTATTTATTCTAGAGGTCCGACCTCATAAATTATCAGGAAATAATCTTTTTCTAGAGAAACCCGTTAGGAACGCTTCCAAACAACCATTTCCTAGCAATTTGAAATACTTAAGGTACCGGTCCATCCTTTCCTACATATGACCTCTTACCTGATAATAAAATTCCTGTTTTGTTTATATTAATAATTGTATTAATAACTAATTTAGTAAACTTATTAGCAAGTCTGCAGAAACCAGTACACTTTTCGTGCGCTTCACGAAATTGGCAGACTAGTTTTGTCTCGAAGAAATTAGTAGACAACCCGAACCCATTCTCATGAGACGAATAAACACGCATCTGTATAAATTCTGCTGATTTTGTGAAGCGGAATTCGCTTCTGCAAGCTTACTTATTAGTTATTAGTAAAGTTTACCAATTTCTGTGCGCTTCAAGAAATTAGTAGACTAGAGAAACTCGTGTTTATAGTCTCATGAAAATGGGTTCGTGTTGCCTGCCGGTTTCTGAAATGAGTCTAGATAGTAACTATCTAGGTCCACAATGTTGATGTCCAAAAAGGAACGCACCTGACCAAACAGAAAAAAATTCCATGATTGTTAAAAAAACATAAAATATTTTGAAAGGTATTCACTGGAGTAAGTTAATAAAGACATACCGTGGTATGTACAGATATGCTGCCAAAAACTGTCTTTTTCAAGAACGGGGTGCCCGTCCAGGGCATTTCCCAGCTTCGGTTAAATTATTTAAATTATTTTGGACCAACAAAAGAAAATGCCGTCAAGTTAATTTTTTTAATAGAAACCTTTTCTGTTTTATCATGAAATAACTCATGGCAATAGCATATAAAATTGAGCAATTAAACAAATAGGCGAAGTAATATTTAGAAAACAGTTTTTTTTTTCTATTCTAAAATGCCTGCAATGGAAAATCTAGTAATTATTTTAAAAATATTGTACGGGACCATTCTTGATTTATTTATTATTATACCATATACTAATATATCGTTATCTTCTACATGGAACAGCCTGCATATTTGTTCAGCTGCTAGGGTGGTTTGTATAATATTATTTATATACATATATATTGAACAAAAATTTAGGAAAATGCAGCGCTCTCTAAAAATATCTACAGTTTTCCATAACATTTGCTATTTGATTTTCCACTTTGGATATTAAGTGATGTATAGAACTAAGAACATTTTCACTAGAATAACAAAAATAACATTTTTACTCCATCATTCAATGTAAAAAAATATTGACAGCGTCAAATTTAATTAAAAATAAGATCAAAGACTAAAATGGACACTACATTGGAAACTTAAGGCAATTAGGGATGGCCAGCGGAAACGTCACTAAAATATCCCTGGTAGGTGTAGTAGCTTTTAGAAATTAAATACTTCTTTACTGTGCTCTTGAAAGCATTTGGGTCAGCAACAAAGTTTTTTTCAACGTTACTTACTTTTCAAAGTTACTGGTAGTGTAGAATACATCTTTGCAAATGAATATAAAGGCGATCTTTCAAACAGAGATGTTTTAAGCGGTTGAATGTATAAGTCCGCCTTGCGAGTGTTGTATACAGTGTTATTCGGATATAGTACGAAAAAAAAAATTAGGTGAAAGAGACGCATGAGTAATGCCTAAATACAAAATATTATGGTTCTATGTGCACGTAGTAACGAGAAAATGATTTTTCTTTATTCGAGTCCGACTCTGTCTTAGTTAACATATGGGAATCACCGGCAGTCGCTGAAGCAGCGTTCGGATATCCATTTAGTATGCACATAGCATTCACCGTCATTACACGCAATTGCAATGGCATCCTATACGAATATCGAATACACCGATATGATTTTGATTTATGGCGAAACAGGACAAAATAGTCTTGCGGCAGAAAATTTGTACGCGGAACGGTTTCCCAATCGGCGGCATCCATCATCCGAGACAATTGTGAGAACCGTGTATCGACTTCGAGAAACAAGATCAGTAATTCCACGTTTCGAAGGTCGTGGCCGTCATATATCACGTAGAGTTCAGCAAGCAGAAGAGCATATTTTAAACATCGTTGAGGCGGAACCAGGCATAAGTACTACAACTTTAGCCCAGCAAGTAAATGTGTCCCAAACGACGGTGCATCGAATTTTGAAAAATAATTTACTTATTTACTTGGCCACCTCGTACTCCCGATCTAAATCCATTAGACTTTTTTCTGTGGGGATACATGAAAAGCTTGGTATATGATCGTCGCCCTGATATTGAAAATGTCGAAGATCTGCAAAATCGCATTTATGTTGCAGCTCAACGCATTCGCGAAGACATGGTAAATTTTACTCGTGTGCATCATAACTTTCGTCGCCGAATTGATGCCTGTATTAGAGCTCACGGTGGACATTTCGAACATTTTTTACATTAATAAATTATTTTGTCCTGTTTCGCCTAGATCGGTCCTTGTTAGGACCACCACAAATTTCATAAAAAGAAAAAGAATGTATAACTACAAATAACTCAAAACCCGACATTTCGGATGCATTAACTTTAAACATTAAGAACGCAAATCATATGGTTATCGGCATATTCAATGTAAACACATAAACACTTCGACATCAGCTGTACGACAGACTAATGCATTTCAATAGACTATTCACTATTCATAGCATCTACAATGCTTTATCGATTTTTATTTGCATCTGGGTTAACTTTGATTCATCAGCGGTATTTGTATAATATAGGAGAAACAAAGATATGGACCGGCTTTACCTGCATTTTGGGCCCTAAAATTTGAAAAAAATGTATATGTTACAAATAAATTTCTTTTTAAATTTTCAGTAACACATTAATAGGTAGTCTTCAGATTTCGGTAGCTTACGTGCTATTTACAGGTAACCCTGTATATAATGGTAGGCATTTTGAACTGGTCCAGGTTGCTTCTCCTCCGCGCGATATATATGTAAACAAGGAATAGTCAATAAATTCCTTTCGATAAACAAGGACCTACATGATTATCTGTAGGACATACCAAAAATCAACCTAAGAATTCTTTTTTGACAAATCAGTATGCGTTGGTAATCGGCACGACCCTATACTAGACAATACTAGAATGTTGTACCCAAATATCGAATGTGCCAGTGCATGGTATACCGTCAGCAGTAATTCGGTATTTAAACTGCTTTTCAATTGTACAATTGCGTAATAGGTTGAGTTTAGTCTCTTGCAGATACTGTTGATTACTATAACATATGCAGCGGTGAAACATCCTGGCAAAATATTTGCGAATATAAGAAAAATTAGAGAACCCAGAAGGGAGGCTTGAAGTGTGCCCAATGTAATTGGCTCTAATGGCGAAACTGTGTCAGACTCGTCGGGCCCGTCAAAAGAAAGAAAACCAATCTAGTATCTTTGCCCTGATACTTACCGCGCACAATTGTTCCCGCACAAAATTCAAGTCCAAACTATCGAATGCCCGAGATAAATCCAAGAAAATCCCAGCTACATAATTCCCCTTGTCGGACTTTTTTTATAGGTAAATTCCAAAACTCGAATGAAACCGTTTCAGTAGACTCGATTTAAGAAAACCGTCTTGGGCACTCAAGAAAATCTATTACTCTATTGTATAGCATTTACGAGAATTCGGTACTGTTATGGGGCGGTAATTTGCGACAATGGATGGGTCGTGTTTTCTGAAAATTGGAATGGTTTTGCCTATTTTTAATTGTGAGGGAAAAAGAGCTGAAGCTATTGATTTATTAAATATTATAGTAAAAAGTTCATCTATACCAGTGCTATACTTATTCTTTTAATGGCCCTATTGCATTTACAACTTCATTGGGGGTAATTGGACAAAACGCAATGGAATTTTGGAGAAACGGTGATAGCGTACAATTTTTGCGTCTTGTTGTAAAATCCAAGTTTTACATGACATTTAAATATGGGAAGCTGGTAAAAAATTTGTAAAAGATAGTACCCACCTGTAAAGGATCAGATACTACCGCATTGTCTACGTTAATAGATATGAGTGCGCTTCTCTTCTAATTTCGGACCAATTGGAGCCATAATTTCGATACATTTTTAGCATTCTCGATACGTTGCGAAAAGTATTTTCCTTTTATCTCGGCTAAACTCCTCTTATACTCGTCCTGTTTTGCTTTGTAGTGATTTTTTAATACCGGATATATCCGGAACAATACGGACCAATTCAAAAGCTCTTCCCTTAAGCTTTTTACGCCAGAATCTATCCACTTGTTATTATTTCCGCTGAACAATTTCCTTTTTGTTTGTATCTAGGAGTACAAAAAATCATACAATGCATTAAAGATATACAAGAAATCTTCAAACGTATTATCCACACTATCCGTGCCGTCAAGAGTCGAAACCAGTCCACCATGCCAAGCTTGAACCGTAGTTGTTGCAGATTCGCCTTACCAACATCACAAAGCGACAGTGTAGGATGCTCGTTGTTCGAGTAACCGACCACTCCGCTAAAGCTCAAACTCATTGACCATGCGCAATGATCAACCACTTTCAAGTCACATACGGCCAACTCCACAGCCATTCCCGTAACATTGGAGACCATGCAGTCAATCATAGATACCGACACGTGTCCGTCGGTAACCACAATCAGTGTTGGTTGATCCCACTTCCCATTTAATCCAAACGAATCAGAGACATCGACCAGAACATCTGATCTGGTACATCTAGTTCGCACATCAATATTCAGATTCCCGCATAAGATTATATTATCGCATTTAATTGCGATTTAGTTTAGGGACTCGGTCAGGCCATCTATAAAGACATCGAAGTTGCCAATTGGACTTTATATTACCAGTAATCCATAGGACATTTTGTTTATGGTAAAGCAGCTGCAAAAACATTCAAAATCCATGTCGACACAAAGATCTTCCATAACTATCCGCTTTGCTTTTACCGATCTCTTTGAAAAAACAACAACTCCACCATGTAGCCGATTCACGCGACAATGATGCAAGAATAACATATTAATATTTACCATTGCATCCGATTTAAGCCAATGCTCAGAAAAGCAATTCCTCGTTTTGAGAAATTAACTGCAGGCAATCTAAATTTATTGGTCAAGCATTGTACATTTACGTACATAATTCACAGCTTTACCTATCTTTTGTTTGAGTTTGGCGAGGCGTTAACGTTAATGTTTCAGGTTATATTTTTGTAATTATTTAAAAGCCTGCATATTTTTTAAAATTCGAATTTTCTTATCATTAGAAATCAATTTGTAAAAATACAGTTTCGCTATCTACTTCCTTTCACCAAGTCCAGCAAAAGAGCGGAAAATTTAACTGCTTTTTTATTATTTCTGATTATTTATAATGAAATTTGAACAACAGATATAGTTAATTACAGTATACGTCCTGATAGAACGAGTTTTACTATACGTAGTTGTTATGGAACCAACTACTAAGTATTCATCATTGATTCCAACAATGAAACGCTATCAATTCATTAATTTTTGCCTGCAAAAAGTGTCACATCATTTATATTGTTATGTGTAAACTAAGTTATATTAAGATAAGGCACATTAATTACTTCATGTATTCCAATGCAAATTCTAAAATTTTGTGCCGATTCATAAAATTAATTTATTTTCTACTTAACATATTACCGTTTGTACTATACATTTTTAATGTCGACAATATGGTAAATGAATAATGACATTTTATATAATGGTATTGATATGAACGATGTTTAAACACCTTCAGAAATATAACAATTACAACGGAAATAAGAATGTGCAAATATACATACTTAATGAACCATAGTTATGCGGTAAAGGCACTGGGAAAGAATTAAAGAGGAAAGAATAGTGAAAAGAATAGGTTAGAGAGAATTTGAAAGGAAAAGGAAGAAAGGGAGGTCCAAAAAAAAAGAAACAAAGAGAAGGCATCTCTGAAGATTTAGAAGGGAAGTAAATGCAAAAAGCAGAATTAAAGCAAGCAAACAATCTGTTTAAAGCTTATATGTTAAGTAAATATATTTTGTAAATGTTTTTAATATAACTCCACTTATTTTCTAATAGATACTTCCTCCACAGTTTTGAAATCTTCAACTAGTAGTACATGTTTATTACTGCATGTATTTTTTCCCAAGAGTTATCTTCTGTAAACAAACTGCGCTTCGCGAAATTAGCGGATAGACAGACTGGTGTTTTGTTTCGGGGAAACCAGTAAGCAACACGAACCCATTCTTCTGTGGTGATCTTGTCTCTGCTAATTTCGTGAAACACAACTCGTTTGTGCAGGCTTAATCACAATGTATAAGGAGTTATTTAACCAACAGAATAGTTTTACTTACCCACTAAAAACTTACGCTATGTACTTAAATAAATATATAAAAAAAAATATTCGTATGATACTAAACCGGAATCCTGTAACGAAAAGTGGCTAATACTATCAAATTTGCATATCAGAATTGTATTATGTGATATTATCTATAAGTGCTAATAATCTCTATTATTAAAAGGTCTCAAACAACTGTATTGTACTCACACTCAAAAATATAAACATCTGATAAATAAGTAATACTCTGTTGGTATTAAGTGCATCACAGACTCCGTAGAGTTCGTACGAGTCTGCCAAATACACATTTTTCCCGCATACTGTGAATTTGACCCGTACATATGTACATGCAAGCTCGTGCGGTGTGCTTCACAGTTTCTGAGTAGATAATGGTAACAAATACGGCTAATTTCGCGCCCTGAACTTTTCATCCTCGAACTAAATATACCACATGATGCTAAAAGCTAACAAAAGCTTGGCGAAAATACTTGGGGAATAATACATAGCAGTTTTAAAAATTCGAATATTTTAACTTTTCAACTATATGTATCTTCGAAGAGGCGATAAAAAAATATGAAAAATCGAAGATAGTTTATGATGACGCTGTTTTTTTACTTGAAATATTCTCAACTCCATAGGTTAGTTACTACCCAAAGTGGAAAACAACCTATTAAATATCGAAATTATTATTTCTGCAGAGTATTAGAAAACCTATGGTTTGTAAATATTTAAGAAACATTTTTGCATAGGTGGTAATCCTATACAAAGCAAACCAATATTTTCCGATCGAAATATCTACTCGTGCACAGGTGTCTCCTTGTAAATGGGGCATATTGATCTTTGATACATAACACTTTTTTGTTTGATTGTGCTACTAATATATATCCATGAGTTTTGTATACGAATTTTTATTTTTTCCTATTAATTCCTATAAATGGTGAAAGTACTATTCTCCCACATTATATATACATATGTAGCAAGAATTATAAGTAAAGATGACAAAGGCAGGTGGAATTATTCCCTTTTTGCAGCGACTAGATAGACTCGCGTCTATTCGCCTCAAAAGAATGGATTCGTCTTGCCTACTGGCGTCCTCGAGAATCGACAAAACACGAGTCTGTCTAGTCTCTGCAAAAAGGTAATAATTTCATCCGCCTTTGTCCTCTCTAATTATAAGCAATAAATTCAGTAAATATAGTATAAAAGATAGTTTTTGCCAGTGTCGCGATCATTACGGTGTGTCAATAGAGTTTATTGATATAAATTCTATTGAATGAGCTCAAATACGAAAGCAGTCCCTTTTATTACATAAACAGAAATATAGAAATAAACATCTCTTCATCAAGACAAGAACTTCATGGCATTTTCGAAACGTTAATAAAAATAAAAAGACATATATCTGGCGCATCATGCACACAAATTACTCTATTCTATTAATGTGTAATTTATATTCCAATTGTTCTAAACAAATAATGGTATAATCTATATCAATTATGAAATAAAAGTTTTTCCGATATAACGCAATGGTTTTGAAAATAATAATTGAAATCTTTGGTGCGGTTATTTATCGAAATTAAATTTAGAAACTCCAATATAGGTAAGATCGCAATTGCCTGCCAGTTTGCGATAGCTGTGCACGATGGGCATGTGATAAGTCACTGATTGAATTTTATTATTATAAAGCGCTCTAGATTCTTATCTTACAGGAAATAACAAATCGACGACGGTCCTCTGCAATGCAATCCGATAAGTACCACTACAAGCAATATTAACATCGAAAGTTCTTTAGCTTTCAAACTGTTTCAATGTACAAACAATATGTTTGTACTCGAACTTTAAGTCGAAGGGAATATTCATACCCATTAAGATGCCAAAAATACATAAATGAGATAAAGGATAATACGTATACCTGCAATAAAGTGCTTCATATTTGAATATATGAATTTAAACTAAATTAAGTTCAATATGAAGTGGAGAAGTGTTTAGAAGAAAAAATAGGACGATACCCTAACAACAATTTTATTTTTATTTCATTACATTTACAATATATGTTTAAGGAGCCAATTTTAAAACAAATATCGAAATGTGTATAAAAAGCAATTAAGCATTAAGGATACTGACGTATAAACATTCCTAAACCGCTACAATGACGTAATCTACCACATCTACAGAAAATCATCTAGTCTTGTTTCTCTTTTAATCAATATTGAGGTGACTAATGCTCACCTACCATCCATACTATTTTAGAAGAATCGATCATGTAAAATATTTAAAATTCAAATGAACCGTAAAGAAGAGGTAAATGAAAAATCTATATGTTTGTATATAGTTAGTGTGATGTCAATGGGCCAGCACTTGAAGACTGACCGACGATGACCCTTTGTGACCGTTGACCCAATACCTTTTGAAATGGAAGCCAAGTTCCACCATATATTAATAAACTTCGTTACATTAAAGTTATACAAATTATGAATTAACATTAAAGTTATGCTATTCTATGTTATGTTGATAATCGATAATTTAAATTTAATATACACTGATCTTAAAATATCTTCCTTCTTATTTGTTATAACTTTTGAACAGTTGAAACTAATGTTTTAGAAAAAAACAACTCGGTTTTCTATTTTTATATGAATTAGCCTTTGGTGTTATCGTTTGTTTAATTCCTTTCTTAAACAGATCAAAGGTAATGTGGAATGGCCAATCTAACAATACTGCATATAAGTTTCACTGTAACCTGTTCCTTGTTTTTTTACAAAGTTGGCAAGAATCATCACAGTACCTGAAATGTGTCAGGTTTATCCTTATTCTAGGCAATGTAATTAAAACGATTTGTCAAATTTTAATTGTTATTGATTACCCGTATTAAATCTAATGTGTTTCATAATTTTGCTGTTCATTCTCCTGATTGATTTTCATTATTTTTACTATTAACTTTATTACAGTAGCAGGTTTGTATAAATTTGTCAGTTTTTGATTGACAACATGGCTATGTTTCATTTTTTGTAATGGAACTTTATGAACTCTTTTGCCGAAAACAGTATTTATACTATTAGATACTTTATACTGCTATTACGATAAAGAATGTGATAGCTGTCCAATTTACCAAACGCTCAAATTTACTTGACGTGTTTTGCGTGAAGACCGTTCTTAAAAAAAAAACATGTGAAATTCCTGGTTTATAAAATTAATTCAGAAATAATTCCTGGTCTTAAAACAGAACATTTAACGCACCATTAGAAATATTTCACCGGATATGTGCGAAAACGTGGAAGCAGATTAGTCTACCAGAATGTATTCAAACATCGATTGTTCTTCAAAATAAAATAATAACTAAACGATTACCCTTTCTAGTCATTATTGTGTCTCATTCGAAAATTCAGATACGCTAATTAGAAAACTCTATATGATACATCCATATTATATTGAAACCAAAATTAAAAGGGAAATTTTTCTATAATAAAACTGCAAGTACTGACGAATAGTACTTGCAGACAAATTGTACACGTTTACAATTGCGTAATTCTCTTAAAGGTAATCTGTAAATTTGAACAATTGTTACAACTGGCGCGCGGATCCCATCCACTCGCAAAAAAATATATATAATGTGAAAAAAGCCAGCAAAACACTATTATTAATAAATAGTTGGAAAAGCCAACTAAGCTATTGAAAAGTAGAAACGATTTGTTTGCTGTTGTCATTCATTGAGAATATATGCCGTAAAATCAAATAGTATAACAAGAAAAGTAGAAATCTTTATAGGCAATATAAAAACCACAACATATGAGCTCTGTATAATGGCAATAGCTTAGGCAATCTACCTTTGAATTGAAACGGCAGTTCCATTTTGATAAAATTTTTGATCCGAAAACTCAAAAGAAATATGCTTACATATTACCTACGTATGTCAGTTGCGTAATAGTTACATGAAAGTATAACAATACCATTTCTTTTACGTCACTTATTTATTGTTTTAACCGACGAGTTCCCAGTATACATGTATGTATTATATTTTACATCTACACTTAAAGAAAAGACGGTTCTCCATGCGACTTGTTAGTGACGAAGTAATACCCACAACCGGACCTCGTAGGCGAATATGAGCCTAGTGTGTGTAGTTCTTCGGGGGTCTTTGATCCAATGAATCTTGCGTGACGAGTTTGCGAAATACAGTGCACATATTTTGTATGAGTAAGATGGACGAAATAAAATACAACTATGTATACTCTAAAGCTTCCACAAAAAACTATCATAGCATGTGAATTTAAGTAAACTGTTTGAAAATGTCATCTTGTAAACATACCTTTCGGTATTAGTTAAATATCGTTATTATACAAGAACGTAATCGAAAGGATTATTTTTCTTTTTAATTGCTTTCTATATTAGTTACAACTACATCTGACAGCTAACCTAGCTTAAAACATATCAAGATTGAAACTTGAACTTACGTATGACATATTTGGCAATAATAATGCAAATAAGTTTCTGTTTAAAGCATAAGTGTATATTGAGGTATTCTCAATAATAGAGCTAGCAGAATAAACAAAATTATTTCCTAGTAGAAGAAAATCATTTAGAAAACAATTACAACAAATTCTCAGTGATCTCATTCGATTTTAATACAAATCCTTAGTTATCGTTCTATCTTCCTAAATGCTAAGGCGTTATCGTGTCACAAACATTTTGAGTTGCTTAGGTAAGTTCTTGTATTGTGTGTGGTGAATTTTTAAACTGTAGTAATTTAAAATTGTTGGATCAGGAGATCGAGCAGGAAAATCTACTACATGGTTCCAAAAATATCCGTGTAAGAAGTTCACTATTTATAGTGTTTTAGTGGCCATGAGATGTTCATCATCATGCAAAGGTTTATAAAAGGCTCCAAAAAAATTATTACATTTATTTGCGTTTACCGTTTCATGGAACAATAGTGTACTTGTAATGTCACCTATAAGGTTTGTGTATCGTAAGCATACTGCGGATCGACGACCATCTTTATCGCTGACGCTTGAGATGGAGTGAGGGATGATACAATCATACGTCCCTCATCTTATTACGATTATAGACGCAGGTAACAAAAGTCCTGACCATTTGTCTCCATATAAAACAACTCTTATAGATAGTTTTAAAGTTTTTTAGTAGGACGAATTATTTCGTTAACATTCAAAAATTGCTTTCAATTGCAATTGAAGGGATTGAGGGAGCACATGTGATATGCAGCATGCTTTTGAAGATGTCTGAGGCAATTTTCCAGCTTTAAGCATATATCTAAGCTGTAACATCACTCACAAACAATAAAGCTTACTCCCGTTTCCTTATATCTTTGAAAATGTTGTAACTACTGCCAACAATTACATCCAATATTTGTTTGCAACTTTTGTATTGTTAACGTTGACTCGTTGGCGGTACGTTTACCCGCACAGGCGGTACTTTTACCGAAGCGATATATTTGCAGCCATAAGGTCTTCAGATAGATTATCATAAAAATTCTTTTTCGAGACATCAGGATTGCGATGAACATCGGCTTTTAGATAGTCCATAATTCCAGATTTTTTTTTAACATTTTGCAGTTACTAAACAAATTGAGCAATAATTTTATTTATCGCTGACAACTTCGAAACAATCATGATCAAATTTGAAACCCTAAAAAACTTCAGATTATTAAAGATATTAATTGTAATTTATAAAGTATTTATGGAAACCTTTGATTAGTTACTATACGGACCAACAGAAGCATACTATCTGTAAGCGTTGTCCTATTAATATTATTACCGCCGTCAAGGTTTTCTTATCTCTAAGTTTGGGTACCATAATCAGTTATTCATCAACAAGCTTCTGTTAAAAAATATAATAGAGTGAGTATAAAAGTAACAGTATTTTGATTAATATTACCAACAAAGACACGAATTCCATACAACCCGTGACACAAAGGAAAGTGAAAGTCCAGTTACATTGATATACGTAAAACACATGCTATGAGAAAACTTCAGACACTCACCTTAATTTCGTCGCATATTCGAACTCTATAAGTGTCCGGTCCTTCACGAAACTTCCATATTTTTCTAAAAATTCTATCCCTTTAACTGTATGAGCAGCCAAATTTTCGTATTGGTCCTGAAAGAGCGAGAAATAAAATTATAAAATAAATGTGGATATAAATAATATACTTTTTTGATATAATGAAAATGCAATAATTTTCATTTTAAGAGAATACAGTTTGCAACGCAAATCATTACAAAAATACAAAGATTTTTGGATAATACATAAACCACTGAGTAAAAGGCTAGTAGATTAAATAAACGAATAATGAATGTCATTATTCATTCCACTCAAACATTAAAGCAATATAAAATATACATATACGGAACTCATGGTCCCGATTCGACTCACCGATTTGTCCTAAATTCTAAAGCATTGAGTATCACTGAAATAAGTAAATTTTACCTATGGCACATACATATGGCATGCATTTGGACAACCATTTTAATGATATTGCTCTTAAATTAAACAATACTTTCCAAAACACCGCGCAACTAGTTAAAAAATCAAGCTTTTCTGTTTAATATTACCTATTTACCATTAGTTAAATTAAAAATTAAGTTATTTCGATGAGATTGTGTGTGTAATTAATTATTGTAATTAATTGTTAAAAAGCAAGAAGCGGTTCCATCTACTAAGCTTTTTAACAATAATTTAAAACCAGTTTTGGCAACTTGATAACTTTTTTTTATTTTATACAGGGCTGCGAAAATAGTATCAGATAATAAACCGAACACACTCTCGTAATTGTGAATTCATTGTTTGTTTACTATATAAACTAGGTTAGTTTCAATTCTATTTAAACTCAAACGTTTTATCTCGTGTCAATATCTTAATTATGACGAGTGGAATTAAAAACCAAAAGATTTATCATTTTCATGCGGAGTATGTTCATTATGTAAAACTAATGTATCGGTAGGAAAACTAAGGAAACATTGAATGGCACTACAAATCTGTCCATTCGGGCATTAAAAAGGCATTCCCTTCGGATTCTTCTATGAGAAGAGAAAAACTCTTCGATTCGGAAAAAACAGCTAAAAACCAATTATTGGTCAACAATCGAAATATAGCATTATACTAGATCGATGAAAGCTTTCCAAGGTTTATTTCTGGCTATCAGTAAGCATTACAAAGGGTCTTTTTGATAATAAATGATATGAAAACTGTCGTGAAAATCATAAACAAAATCAGAGTTAGTCTATTCAGAGTACCGATTGATGATTGTCAGCATCTTGTGTAATGAAGTTCGTTGGTTGACTGAAGAATAAATTTTGTAAAGTTTTAATGAATGCTTCCCTGCACTAGTTCAGGTCTTCGTGGAAAGTGAAAAACCTTTTTGTGAATTTGAAAATTTGGTTTACCCGCAATAATTTTGCTTGTAGATATCATTTTTTTTAAAACTTGGGCTATGGTAAAAAATCTTATCCGACCCGACTTCAAACATTGTTTCTATTTGAAAAACCAGCTAGAAAACCAGGAATTATCAAAACCCTACAAGAACAAGAACCACGTCGAAATTTTGTTGAATTTGAAGAAACCGTGACAAATGCTATCAGAACTTAAAAAAATAATGCCCTCTTAGCGTAATTCATCACATCATCTTTTATGAAGATTGACATTGACAACTTTTCAACTTGTGCTGTTTTTGAAGAAAACGGCGCTGTAGCGAAAAAAGAAAATATAGCTTTCCAAAATAATTTGTTTTTAAAATCTGTCGTAGAAACTTCATAGAAGATGCGGTCTTTGGTATCCAATGAAAACTATCCTCTTTTGATTCAAATCTAACTCACAAATCAGAAAATTTCTAAATATTCATTGTATGAACAATGTGATTTAGTACGCAGAACATAACAGTTGTCCTACTGGGAAAAAAGCATACTAACAATAAGCTAAAAAGAAATATATGTATATGTATAGTGTTGCAGTTTCTTAAAGGAATATTATGCTTGATATACAGGGTTACCTCAAAGCAAAAGAAAATATTGTGATTAAAGTTAGAACATAAAATATCGATATCCTTCCTATAATTGACGAAATCAGAACACTCATTAATGCAATAGTTTATAATAATTTAGCAAATTAGCTGAAATGATGCAACTTTCTGTTGCTCCATTAGTATCTCTTTGCTTTCCAAACAGAAGGAAATTGAAGGAGCAATATCCACCGAGTTGTGGCTGTCCCTATTTTTCAAAGATAACGGGTTCTATGCAATGCTCAGCTTTAGACAGCAATCTACAATTGTTAATGTAAGTTTGCTAAATTTAGATCCTTAAAAAATGAAATGTTCATATAATAAATAAATTTAGCATTTTTTTGCCTTTCTAAAATTGAGATATTAATGGACCCACTTTTTAATACTGTATCACAGCAACCTGAGCAAATGGTTTAAGATTTGGTAGCGCTGTAACTAGTTTCCAAATAAAACAAAAATATTGAAAATATATTTAGATCAGAGTTTACCGTGATAGATTTAGCAGAAACTCGCTACGAACATAATTTAATTTATTTTTATACTATAATTGAATGAGAATAGCATGGGGTGAAATTTAAGTCATTTTCGAAATTTTACGAAGGTCTTAAATTTATTAAAATTTGGGGTGAATCCAGGAATGTCCCTTTCGGCAAAACTGAAAGATTGTTAGATTCTCCATTTTACTGAAAAAGTCTCTATGGTTTTAAGTTTTAAGACGTAGAAATTAAAATAATAAAATATAAAAGGTGCTTTTGCAGAAGTGTACAATGCCCAGCCGGAAAGATTAAAGCTGACTCGTTTGGATGAAGTTCCTCAGACAAGCAGTCATTTACTATATTACAGATTGTAGCTTTCGACGTTTATTGACTATTTTAAATAATACGGTAGTGTAGCTTTGAGTATTTGATTGTTTGAGTTTCAATTTTATCCTGTTTACCAAATGTTGTACATTGTGGACATCTATACGTGTTTTTATACACCAATACATGTTAATAATAATTATTATTATTATTACTATTATTAAAATGGCAACTACATAATTTGTACCTCCACAATACAAAATAAGTTCATGTATCAGAACAAGTTAAAAAAACAGCTTTGTAATTTATAATGGAAAGAGCTTTATTGTTTTATTTGATTACAGTTTACAATGTTGCAATTTTTTATGCTAACACTACAACAATCAATTGTACTATTACTAGAAACAGACAAAATCGTATTAGTCGCAAGTTTCATTATGTAAATTAATAGAGATCTTATGTTGCTTTAACGTATGTATATATTGTTCAAGGCCGTTGCGTGTAGAACACGAAGCATTCCAAACCGAACGTCGTTAGCCTAACAAACAAAGAAATTCGTTGACCAAGCCAAATATTTGCTTTTCCTGATCTTCATGAGTTTGTTTGTAAAACTCGCATGCCTCCACAAAACTTGGTAAGTCAACGGAAAATTTATACATTGTTAATTCCATTTTATATTGCCTGGATAATACATTGGTATTAAAAATGATTCATATACCTGCTACGTTTTCTAAATACAGATAATATAAGCAACCAACATGTTTTTATTATTTATTGTGTAATATCTAATTGCTAGCTAGAATATAAGTACGCTATAGAACAAATAACGCTCACTTAGTAGGAAATCACAGATCTAATGAGAAAGCAAAAGTTGAACGTTTAATAAAGTTGTTCTGTAGAATTCATTCTAAATTAATTATCTAATAGGTAATTTAAATAATTAACAATAAAATAAATTTATTCTTAATATAATAACTAATACCAATGTCCTGTCCATTTCAGGGCATTCGTAATCAATAAATCTGGCTTTCTCTGCGAAATTTAAGTTGCAAAATTAATCTGCTCAGGTCGAATGTGACATAATCAATAACAATAGCGCAACTATCAAATCTACGGATCAGAACTGGGAAAGTGCCGCAAAAATACACTGATAGAATGGTGTGATAGCCAGAAAAATAAGCGTGTGCATTCTCTGCTTAGTAAGCAAATCTACATCTGATAAAATCTAGTTCCAAGTTCTTTAGTTATTATTTTTTCATTCTTTGATTAAATTCTACTTGAGAGCGATACTTTAAACAAAAAAGATGTGAAAACGTACCTGTGCAATATGATAACTGGACGGTTTTCTGCAGAAACAAACACAATATGCCGACACCACCAGTAAACAATTAAAAACAAACTACTACATGCAAAAAAGATTTATGTTGAGTAAAGTACGCAAAAGAATTGTTGCAGATGACTAAGCTGACGTGCAACATTGTTTGTTACATGCACAAACCGGGAAGAAATTTATTTTAGTTCACAATAAGGGCTCATAGTTTTCCGCGCGATTTACGCATATGATTTTCAGGCTAACCCCACAGGCTCCTTTTGATTAATTTTGCATTGGTCGTCATAGGCACTAGTTATACATGCTTTATTAGTAATAAAGCATGCATTACTCTAACTTGTTTGATGAAAACTCATTCGGCAATAAACTGTAAACTAATAAAAGCTATATATTTTTAAGTTATACTATAAAAGTATACTACTAAGTTATAATTTATACTGTTAATAAAAAATTCAACGGAGAGCGAGTGCGCGGCATTGTAATTTTATTAATTAAATCGACATTATTATTCATTCTTGATTACTTCGTTTATATATTTGCAATTTTTATTATTCATACTTTCATCTCGATTACGAAATCTGTTGTTTAGAGTAACGTATGCATTACACACCGCAATTAAATGTCACATTAATTTTACGAACAGCAAATTATTAAATATATGAACAAAATATACAACACAAATATCGTAGTAAACATGCGAAACAAATGCAGGTATTTGCAAAGAAATATTTACAGAAAGATTAGATATCTCTGTATTATGAAATACACCTTCATCATTCGGGATGACTAATACATATACATACATATATATATATATATATATATATATATATATATATATATATATATATATATATATATATATATATATATATATATATATATATATATATATATATATATATATATATATATATATATATATATATATATATATATATATATATATATATATATATATATATGTATATATATATATATATGTATATATATATATATATGTATATATATATATATATGTATATATATATATATACATATATACATATATGTATATATAGTAATGTTTTTGTGGGTGAAATTTCAGAAATTTTAGAAATTTTACTTAAATTATAAAAAATTGGGGTCCTTAAACACTCTTTCGGTAAATGAGAAATTTTTACGTGAGTGTTTAATATACAGAAATGAAAATAATCTTACTAACCTTCAATTTTCTAACTCTCCACTACATAAACACAATGTTTATGTCCTTCTAGCGAAAACAGCTTCTGGAATATTATTTCTATTAACACACTTTTAACTTTGGATCAAAATATTTAAATAAACACAGTAAACTTGGAGGATATTAAAATATATTATTATTGAAATGGATGCCAAAGCTAGCAATTTCTGATTAGCATGATGCAGAGACGCAAGTGATGGGGTTCTATGTTGATGACACTCTTGACCACATGCAACAATACAACGTTAAATCGCATTGAGAATTTTGACGACACGGATTGAAAGACTTTTAATTGGCAAAAATAACTTTTATACGCTACATAACGTATACATTGGAACTTGCTCTAGAAAGACCTGACTAATTAACGAGAATGAAAAGAGAGAGAAAAGTAGTTAATATAAGTCTTCCCTGCGATTCTCCTTGGCTGGACTTTGTTACTTTTATTATGCTAATTTTATTGTTTCTACGTCCGTTAGGCATTCGGCTAAAAACAGGAATCTCTTTGTAGGCATCGGATTTCTACAAAGAAGTGGACCCTTGTACTCGAGAAAATGTACTTGGTGGAAAATGTACCTTGTACTTGGTAGAAAATGTGAAATGCTAAGAAGAGATGTACATATAGCGCTAGGGATTAACCTCGAAGCTGTTTATTTATATTTATAACATCATATATTTTTTGCGGCGACTAGACAAACTCGTGTCTATTCGATATCGTGTCTTGTAAAAAAAGGTTCGTATTGCTTACTGGTTTCCCCGAGAGTCGACAAAACACGAGTCTGTCTAGTCGCTGCTAAACAGGTATGATTTCACTCGCTTTTGTCCACTCTAATTGTAATACATACGACGATACACCGAGATTTTGATATAAATTCATAACTCCTTGCCATTTAGAAAAAGAATCGAGTTTGGAGAAGGATAGCATTGCAAATGAATTTATTATGAACATTATTATTAAATTTATTGTGAACAACCAATAAGCAAAAGGCCAGAGGGATAGAACGGCATACCGTTTCAATGTTGTTTTAGTAACTGAGAAAGCTTTGCAACAATATCGTTACAATATTGATGAGAAAGATGATGAAAACGAAATTGAAGTTCCATTGTTACATTTTAAGCAAACGGTATAATTTTTAACGTACGAGATGAGATGCTCTAATGACTGTATGGAAGCTTGCTGCACCTGCACAATGTTACACTTCACAAATGCATAGGACGAGCCATAATACGGCGAAACGCGTGTTTTCACATAGATGTTGATAACTTGTTTCATTGTTAATACCAGTTTTCTGCCTATTTTTCAAATTGAAGTCTTCCTTTAATTGTAGCGTAAGCTACGACGGTGTCAAGTACGACTATATTAGGGAAACATATTACACGTTGCTGTATGGTATCGAACCCAGAATGCTTTTGAAGCAAAATGATGATTAGAGGCAAGAAGAAACCATGATAAGAAACCAATTTTAGATTTTTTCATTAAAAATGTACGTTTCCTTGGTTTTCCACAATAATATGATTCTTAAAAATCATGTATTTCAAAGCTGTTTTTTTCTTTTTCAATTCCATTAATACAATATCTGAAATTGGTCTCATCTTTTTTTTCCAGTCTTTGTATGAGACAGTGAAAAATAATTATTCCATTACGTGTACTGAATTTATTTTTCTCTTAACACTAAAAGTAACTAACCAAACATAACAGTTAAGGTCATATTAGGTCATATTTGCGTATAAAATATACCTTATATAAGCTTTATCACGATACATCGCTTAATGTGCGGTCTTACAGTACGATTTAATACAGTACGAATTAATCAAGGAAATTCTACTAAATTTGTTTCGATTACAACCACACCCATCAACATGGGTTTCACCATAACGAAAAATATTGACTACTAATAAGAACAAATTTTTTGAAAATGCGAAAACTTGATGCTCAACGGATGGGTGTTTCACCATTTTATGTGCATCTCCAATCTTGTAAAAAGTGCGCCTTAGACTTTTTACAAGTGGTATTAAATGTAGCACTAAACGAATATGTTCATACATTTGTATTAAAAAGTTATAAGTAAATGGGTTAGGTAGGTTGCCGAGCACATGAAAATGAAAAATAAGAAAAGTTGTCGATCGCTGTATAGGAAGACCGGTTACTTAAAGAAACGATCCTGTAGAAACCTCGAGAGAATACACGGACATGCATACATTTTTAAGTCTTCGAATCACTTAAAAACTAGTTTCGAATAAGTTATTTTCCATGCGTGCGGAGAACAAGTTGCGCCCAATACTCGTCCATATATACGTTTACGTCTGCTCAATATAATCATCTAGATCTATAGTGTGTCCACCTAGTAAATGGACGGAAAATAATTCCTTTCCTGAGCAATTTAGGAAAAAAAAAATCAAATAAAAAATAATCAGAGACAATTGCTGCATAATATAAAATTATGTTCAAGTTACAGGGTATTCAATTTCCGCTACTCGTGATATAAATTTACATCCTGTATATTATTGCTACTTTATATATCTCTTTAATTCATCTCAACTTCCATCGATATTTTTGGAGATAAATTGTATAATTTGAGATTATTGCGCTGTTTCTTTAAATGCGCGATATCTTAAATGCTTTACACGTAAAAAATTCTTGAATAAATATCTAACGGCAACTCATAAAAACATGGACATTACACAGAATAATACTCCCGAGATATTAATAAATCTTGAAAATGGTGTTCACTAAACTTTACAGTTCATATCTGATCTTTAGAAAAATGTATTTCTTCACAAGTAGAGATTGCGAGTAAATTCGATATTCGGTAGTGATAGCTGCGCGTAAGTATCGAAAGCTTTTGCCAGCCGGTAGCAATTACGTTTTAAGTCGGTTTAAGTGCCAAGTATATCAGTGATACTATATCTAAAAGAAACCCACGTACAAAAGTAAACGTTAGACATGCGAAATCCAATAAAGCAAGCCCATACCTACAAGCATTAAAATGCAGCGTTTGATAGGCCAATCTGTTTACCCACAGACGAGCTTCTCTGGCTCTCATCGGTGTACGACACTGCAAATCAGCTTGGACCTGCTACAACAATATAAATATAAATATAAAATTGCGTACCAATAACTTGTATTTCATATATTTATTTCTAGATACTGTATCTTATTACAGTACCATGTAGTGATCTTTCATGATATAATGTTATTCATTGGGGTCACGATTCAAAATAAACAGACAAGCATTAATTTTGATGACGTCAAGTTATAAGTACTAAAATTTCTATTATTCATTGCAGGATTTTTCACAGCATTATGTTAGTTATTATTTTTCTCCCTGAAAGTTGAGCTACAGAAAACATGATAGTTAGTGTCCTATAATTATTAAATATGTATCGGAAAATTCAACTCTGCGATCGATGTACATATTCCAAATTAATTTAATAATTTGTGAGGTGTGAAATATGACGTTACCAATCGTGTCCTACCAAAAATGTTTTCTTCCTGCTGTTGGCATCGAAGAGGCGAACCATTATTATACGATTGAAGAAATATAACAGTAGTTTAAAGACAGAGCAAATGACAATTTTCTCACCACCTTTTAGTAGTTGATAATATACCACAACAACTAACATCGAATATGAGAAAGCACATATGTTAAAAAGGACGTACCAGATATGAAAAGGTGATACAATTTGTATAAAACTATAATAAAGCTTATTAACCTAGTGAAAATAGTTACTTACATCATAAGGTACATAAATATACACTTTTGCGGCCGAGGATGTTGGTTGCAGACTAGATCACGAAAGCATTTACGGTCCGAGTAACAAACAATACCATTCCTGAGTGTAGACTTTCACGAACGTAATCCATAGTAGAAATTTCTTTCGCGTGTTGTCGCGTAATTAATCTTTTACTTGACTTTTGGCTGATCATGGTGTCAACTTCTTCAGACGATTTCTAAAGACTAGTGGTGTTGTCTCTTGCTGAACGGTTATGGATCAGCAGAGTGAGACAGAAATGGGATATATAACAAGAAGTAAAAGACAACAACACCAGTCTTTAGAAAACTTGTGAAGAAGCTGACAGTATGATCAGTGACAGTTGAAGTAAAATATTAATTACTTTTATTATTGGTAATTTTTGGTTATTTGTATAAATCTCACGACCGGAAAAATGAAATTTGATCGATGCGATGTTTTAGTATCTTTGAACATTTATTGTAATAAAATAATAGAAGAAACACAAGTGCGTAATCGCTAAAGGGAACATTGAAGGATTTTATTATGTGTTTTTTCGACAATACTTTCCTTTAACTGAAAATTTATGATTTCCATAATTCAATTGTTCCAAAATAATTTTCCATGTGCTATCTAACTACTCCTATCGAAACCAGTGAAATAGCTTTATGAAATTTTCTGTTAATTGTTTGTGCTGCAAGTCCCAGTTTAGCAGATTATAAAAGCGAAGCTATTCGCGTTTTGTTAACTATTACTGATCAATGGCACGTCTGTCTAAGCATTAGCGCTATTTAGAAATATACTGCTAAAGTATCCTCTATTACAGTTGCGGTGACACAATTAGGTCGCGGTCCCTAAGTATTGCCGTTACCTATTAATAAATGTAGTATATATACTGCAGTAGAACAAACGATTTCGAAGAAGGCAAATGAATTACTCCAACATGCTATTAATTGTGCTGTATGCTGTTTTATTTATTTACATATACCGGGTGACAGAATTTCAACAATAGGCATTTATTTGAAAAAGTGAAAAGGCAATACAAAAGCAGTTTCAAATGAAATCGATAAATTCGACCAATCTTAAAAATCTTAGATCGCTTAGCTGTTGTAGAACCACCATCCCATTTTTTTCGAATTAAATTAAATGCTTATTTCTGGCTGACAGTATCCTACTTCTGACAAACAACAAATTTATCTTTTTTTTCTAGACATTGCTCTCTTATTCTCCAGCAAGCATTTACTATCACTCATATAAACAACGTAGTTTATACAGGATCCAAAAGATAGTATCTAATCGGGTAATTTCCCATTTTATGAGTTCATTTCCGTTATATAATTGTGATAACAAATTTGAAACTTCTATGTATTATGTAAATACTTACACACTCAAATTCAAATTCAAAAACAACAATTTAAACAACAACAATTGTGAACCACAACAAAACTAATCGTGATCAATCTCAATCGTTTTTTTTCACGCGTCTATTTTAAGTAATTACACACGAAAAAAATAATTTATAAGCTATAAGAAATGTATGCCTTTTAATATAATCCCTTTAATTATTTAGGGACAGTCAGGTTTTTGATGAGACATAAGAATATACTGTAAATAGCATGCATCAAATATTAACAACTGTTATAAAAATTATTAAGATGGCGATAAAGCATATTAACATTTATATTACTTTTTAAGAAAATTTATATTTGGCAATTTAAAAAATTTTTAAAATCCATAATTATTTTGTTTATATCTTGCAAATTTGCAATTATTCCTTCCACGGATAAAAATATGAAAACAAGGGTAATAAGTTCATCAAAGACAAGAGCAACGTTTGGCGAGGCCACCATTAAGAGAGTGACACTTGATAGAAGATACACACACTATCAACCAAAATTGGAGACATAAATTATAAAAAAGCAGCTAAATATTGTATAAAATGCATTTTCGAATTTTATAGAAAGAAACCGTATTTCTTGTAATTTAGTTCCGTCAAAGTCACCTTTACCTTTAGCAACCTACTTGTAAATTTTAGAAAAACGTTGAAGAATATCTATGGTGTAATGTGCAATTGGGGACAATGCTGAATTCTCTATTCAACTCGAATCACCGAACTAATGTCGGATCATTTTTGACACAGTTAAGAATTAAGATCATAATCTTGTATATCAACATCTGCTTAAATTAATCTAAGACCAAGCAAAAATGCGTCTTGCTGGGGCAACTTTAAGTAACTTTCTTTTTTTTAATTCTATTAAACCCATACAACTCTCCACTTATTCAAAAACATAAACGCAGAGGTGCCTTCGCATTTAACTATCCGCTCTACATATTCAAGTGTCGTTCTCTTACACACACACCTTCGAACTCTTAGCGTCTATTACTGCCAAATATCTTAATCTTCAACTCTTACGTTGACAATACACGCTTTTACATATTAACCTGGCAATTTCAAATAGTATCGCAGTTTTGTTTACAGTTTTGCTGCCTTAATAATAATTGTTGTATTACCATATTTTTTATAAATAATAGCTATAAAACAGCAAAAAAACCCATATTTTTTAAACATGTTAATTGTAATGTTTGCTACTGTACGAACAAATAAAAAAACAAATATTTGTAGAACAGAGTTATTTACGTTGTATATATAACAAACAAAATAACGATCTCAAGATGGCGGGCAAAATGTTTATTCAAAATTTGAGCAAATTTGGAATAAATTCAGTTTATTTATTTCATTTTCATAGCTCATATCCATGCCCAAGCAGTACCTACATATAACATTGAAAAACAGAACTGCAAAAGCCACCAGAAGCGCAACTCTGCTTTTGCACTAAATCCTTGACCCTAATAGATCTGCTATAGAATCCTGGACATCTTTATCTTTCTGGAAATCGGATGATCTTTTCTAAATCAATTGTATCCGACTCTCGCGCTTCAGCATTAGAACCAAACAAAACGAGATCGATAGGAAAAGAAAGGAAATCCAGGATGAAATTATCATGAGACGATGTTTGACCAAGTATTTTACCCGCTAGAGAAATGTATACATTACACTCATTTTGTGGGTTTATAAAATCATTGTTGACGAATACCGGATACTTTCCCATCTGCCTGCCTTTCCGTCGTCGCACCTTGTTTTAATGATATGATTACATAGTAATACGCAAGTAACATACTCTTTAGATAGATTACATTGAAAATAAAGAGATGGAAATAGCAAAATATACATCTGTGTATAAGAATTACTATTACATGGATGGAATGTAAAATTGCTTTTACATCGTGCACTGAGAGACTAACAAATTGATGTTTATTATAACGTGCAAACATTTAACTGTAACCAATCAGCAATGAAAACCGTGTAATTTGACTTGGTATTTGCCTAAGTTAGAATTCATAGCACGCACAAATACCAGCCAAGAAAAATGTAAAGTAATTTATTAAATATTTAATAATGTTTAGTTTAAATGGCGGTTAATTTTCTCTGTTAACTACATAGGTGGTAGTGGTAGTGGTAGTACTAAATACGTATAAGAAAATGTGCTCAGGCGTTAATAAAAAAATGGGAAGTTACGTTAATGCAACAGTTGATTTAATTAGAACGGGTTATGTATAACTGAAATGAAACGTTTAAATATGCGAAAGATAATTTATCTGATTTACTGGCATGCCGTTTTAACGGCTTTCACTGGACTATTATTACAAGCAAAAACTATTCTGTACACATATAGCAGATTTATAAATAGCATATTAAGAACCATTTGTATTTCAATTTAATTTATGTCAATAATTTTTTATAATGAAATGAATCAACGTTTTCAGTAAGTTGGTTACTAGTTACCTGCTAATATATCAGAATATTTTTTATTACATAAAACGTTATACTTAGAAATTGTTAAACCATGTAATAATAAAAATACGTAAAGCTTAGGAAGAATATCTTTGGGCTCACCTACAAACAATAAAGTAATTGCTTCCCTCAGGACTATCACCGTATACTAACAGGTTAAATTTAGCATATTCAACTTCAAATGTACTACTTTACAAATTTTTCTTACAAATAAGAACAACAACTCACGCATAACGAATATTATATCTTTCGGATACTAATCAGTCAAAAACCCTATAAGAACATTTTTTGCTAATAATTTTTGTCATAAATACACAGAAGTGAGCTACTCACTGTGCAGTACATCATCCATACGAAAATGCAATAAAGTCTAAAACATAACTTAAATATACAATCAGTACGTATCATTGAATAGTAAAAGCAGTGAATAATATTTATGTACAAGCAAACAAACATACATCTAACACATTGACTTATTGAACTTCATAACTATTTGACAAGTGTCTAAATTGAGATTTACGTCAGTACTGATATGTAATTTTATATTATTAGACTATTGTTTTCGTGCCAATACATCGCAGCTCTTTCCACCATCCAAGAATGTTACTTGTAATAAAACCTAAAAAATGTTCCTTAGTCGGGTGAAAATACCTTTAGGAATTAGTTTCATCCAATTTTAAATATAATGTAGGGCACAAACATTATATATTTGCACTTTAAAAGACGTATGACTTCTGATTTAAAAAACGATTACACTATCTATCTCTTCTATGTACAGGAGGAAGAATTACTGTTATGTTTATGGATAACAAAAAGATAAGAAATCTTGCAATATTTAGGAAACAGTATGCCCACTTATTATAAGTTCTTTCTGTACTGAAGATTTCCGAATAATCTGAACTTGGAGACATATATTATTAACCGATAATGCCAAAATCCCCACAATCATGCATATCCGGACAAATTGGGATATCTTAATACTGCCCTTGTTCTCATATTCTAGCAGTGTTGCAAGAATTAGTTTAGGTTCGGAGATGGCGATTCTGATCCTTTCATATACACAGCGTTAAATTCTGCAGCATGAAAGACACTTTTCTAACTAGTTTCTTCGTTGTCAAGATTACGTTGAAATTGTTTGCTTTCATCATTGAACTTTGTGTTTAGTTAAATATTTTCCATCAATTCAATATTGGTATTATTTGCAGCTTTACATTACGACTGTTTCATATACATACAAGGGTTAGAACTAAAAAACTAATGGTGAACAATTTAAGATTCTTTATAAAATACGCTGTGACAATTTGATTTCAACATTTTGCATCTGCTAACGATTTTATTCTACCCCTTTCACTGAAGGCAATTGCCAATTCATTTATCATCGTTATACGATAACGACATAGAAGTGCTAAGGGATTTTTTTTATTATGTTGGTTGGATTAGAGTTTCAGTTCAAAAGAGATCAAATGATAGACTCTGCCATATAAAATCCTGCAACATTAAACGGTTATCGAGCGGTATACTAGATGTTAACTCATACTTTTGAGAGAAGGAATGAATGTAACAAAAGAAGTATCTAAACAGCATACAAATAAAGGAGCCAAGAAAGCAATAGTAACGACATTATTAATCTCTCGTCTCGAGACTGGTAAAAGAAGCATAACAAAAGAATCTTAAACTGTGTTAACTAACCTCCGGCAATACTTATGTATGTCACCTTATTTGGAGGGACTTAATCTAAATTCAAATTAGCAAACATTTGAGCGATGACTGAAAAGAAAAGGAAAGTTTTGATTATTGTCTTCCGTGCTTAAGTAATCCGCTTTCGATATATTCAAGACTTTCGCGGATAAAATAAAAAAATTAGAAAATGTTTTACAATGAACCTTACAGATGAAATTGATTGTATTTATTTTTAAACTCTAAATGGAATAACTTTGTTGAGCGGCTTATATATTGAAACAAAATCTGTAAACACACAACTACCGCTTTACTTGTATACCTCTAAAACGTCGATAAGAATGCATCCGGCGATCTGGAAATACGCATTTGTATAACACTGGTCAATTATGGAAACGTTTCGTGGCTGGTAATTCTTAATCGGGAGTATTCAAGGACCGCCGCAAACGATGATTCAGCTTTGACAATTTCATTAACGAGAACGGCTGGCAGCACTTGTGCTCTGTATTGCTGTATACAAAACGCAAACAAATTAATTGGTTTATGAATGGTCTTTATTTGAACGGTTGACTAGATTGAATGGCAGATATATACGGTAGGGATAAAAGGTCATCTCTATTTCAAGAGTTCTAAACGTCGCATGCGCAGCATTACAGAACACGTAATACTAAAATATTTGTACAAACAACGTTATTTGAGTAGCTATCTACTATGCAAACACTTCGATAAAAAAACATTAAAAAGCAACTTTTACTTTAAGAACTCAAGGTATTTGTATTATCAAACGAAACAACTCCTACAGTAATTTACCTCAAATGAAGTTTTGTTTCTAAAATTACGTCATGTAATTCTGAAAATATTTTTAATCACACTAAATATTTTTTCCGAATAAATTTACAACTAATGTATTTAGTTTCCACCTGCTCCAGTGTCCCAGAAGTAACAATTTACAATGGACAAGCCATTTTGTTTTGTCGAAAACCAAGGTCCTAAACATATCTAGACTGTTTGGATCTACATCCTAAAATTATTTTGCATTTCTGGCTGTTCCAAAGATGCCTGAGTTCAAGTTTATGACTTAAGAAACAAAAGCTTTTGAGAAAATGCGGTTTTTGGACACTTTCTAACATATTTTAGATTTTCCATTGCCTCTGTTTTATTATCCTTGTGTTATTAAGTCACACATGTTCACTACAAAAGATTATTCTATTAATGCTGACATCAGCCATAAAAGCTCATAGTATAATTGTTGGTTTGAATCACAAATTCATTACCTATAATTTCATTCGTGAAAATGTAACTCGTAAAACTCATAAAAATGTAACTCAACTTTATTGATCCAGGTTCTTTTCGTGATTCAGATTTGATAGAGCTTGTTTTGAAGCTGCAATTTCCACCTTTTTACAATTATTCAACTGAATTAGTGACCTCATTAATATAATACGGGAACAGCCGTATGTAATACGATTTTCTGTCAAACTTAATATATTTCGTTTTCCTTCTTACACTTGCACAATTTCATTTTAACTATTATTTACAACTATGTATGAAAATATACGAAAAATTGAGTACAAATAGGGAAACTTTGCAAAAATAATAAAAAGTACGATTAGATTTTGGCAATCAACAGTCAACTCTGTGCATTGATGTTGTTGCCACTGTTTCAACAAATCTCATTACGTAATCGATAGTCGGTAAATTAAATGATTCTGCTTCTTCAAAATCCACAAAACGTTTGGCCGTACAACTCTAAATTGAACTCAATTTCTAATAGCCAATTAGTAGATACAAAATACTTGTTGACCGCAAACATTTGAACAAACTATAAATTATAGGTTACGAAAACCAGCAATTGAATATAATTTTGGTGTCAGATTGGTCAAGTAAATTGGTGTCAAAATTTCCGCGTTTAAAATCGATGTATTTTTGCTTTTTTAAATAAATCTAAGACTTTCCATTAATTTCAACTGCTTGAAGGCGATTATAAAACATAGGAAACATAGGAATGGAAGGAGGTAGACAAATATGGAAACGCTAAAATATACATAATAAGAAATATTGGATGTAATAAAATATACCACAACCTACCTACTAATGAAAGAAGCTAATGAAGAAAAATGAAATGACATCAGAGATGTACATTTTAGGGATCCAAAGACCATATCTTGTTCGTATTTCGCGTTTTTTAACATACCCGTGTTAGTTGTTCAGTTTAATTAATAAGAAATCGTCACTGAAATTATTTGTTTATATTAAGAATAGTGTAATGAAATTGATTTTCTTGAGAATGCATTCTATGACATGAAATCTCTACATGTCGTTCAAACCTTATGAAGCTGAATAGATTTGATAGGTCGTCAACCAGCAAAGCTGTGAAATGAATGGATAGGCCGGACCGGGTTGATAAATTTATTGCGTCTGGCCTACTCTAATGTATAATATTCTCTAGGATTTTCAGATAACATAAAAGTGAGAATCACAACTATTGTAATAACTAATAACGTAACTATTATAGCGCGTTCTTTGTAACTTTGACTGAAAAATTATTTTGAAAACTAAACTACTTTAATGTTAACAACGTGATAAACTATTTGAGTTTTTATTTCTCAAATTAATCAGTAACAGAAAGCATGATCATTTTAATGAATTCGTAGGAATACCGCAAGTTCATTTTGAACGCAGAAGTGACAATTGCTATGCTTGCCTTTAATTTAAATATTAAATTTAAATATTAAATTTAAATATTTAAATATTATGTCCTGTATGTAGCTTCTGATTGTAATGTAATTTTAATTGTAATAAAATAAATATTGTAAGGTAACATGTTGGTTAATAAACGTCTCAGGAAATCCTAAAGTTGCTGCAGGTCATACTAAAAAAAAGAAACTGGTCCATATCGCACTACTGGGGCCTACATGTCTAACAGTTTTTTTTTATAAGCTATGAAAGTTAAGCTTCGTGTTTAGAAGCAGTCACGTAAACTGTCTAGTGCAATTGTTATTACATTGAATAATTTTGGACTCATTACTCCCAATATTGCTTCATCAATGTTAGCAGGCATTTTTCTGCGCCTTCTATCGTAAAGACCGTTTTCTCACAAACTTCGTCTTAATATCGAACTACTAATATTAGGGTTTAGTTGGCTAAGAGGCAAGCTTTACAATTTGCCTGTGTATCTCAGTTTTTCATTTGGTACTTCAATTTTCTTCTCTATTTTGCCAGTTAAACTCCTATAGCTGCCTAGCCTAGCACATTCTTCTACATTTTGCAGTTTTGATATTCCGTACGCATTTTCAAAACTGATGTTCTTTCTTGTACTGTGCACTGCTTTGTGTAACCTATGACAATGACATGATTACCTTAAAAATGTACAGCCAAACTAAAAGTTAAAATACCGTCAGTTTATCGCTATTTTAAAGTAATGCCACACTACGAAGATTTTTCTTCTACCTAAAGCAAGTCACTGCTATTTTTTTACCAGGCATATAATCGGTTCATTCTAAACTTCGATAATTCCAAATCACAAACTAGTCAGAGCCAATACATACTGTGAAGTCAGTCAGTCTCGATTTTTTTTGACCAATCAAATCGGATTAGAGTAGTTTGAGATTTCTGTCGGAAAAAAGCCTTAAATAAATAAATAACAGGGAAATGTTGGATGAGACACTATTCTCAATTATAGTTATTTAATGTATTACCTGCGCATGAACATACGCCTAAAACGTTCTAGTTTGCCAACTTATCAGTTATATATATGTTATATACCTACACGGCTATACGGCTACTGAAAGAAGGCTACGCTTTCTTTCCATGCGCAATTATAACAAATGAAATATTGAATTAGGTTCTTCGTACGTAGCTATAAGTAATCTTTGTATCTGGAATTATTGTATTGTAGTATATATAACCGAACAATTAAAATACCAAGCATAATCTAACATGCACTAGAACACAAGAGTGATAACGTCTATTACGTCATTTATTTTACATTACTAAGTACAGCCTTACATTAAACTTTAATATGAATCTTAACGATAATATAGAACTCAACAATTTGCAACAAATATTCTCAATGAATTTAAACGAAAAAATGACATTTTTGAGACCGTAAAAGTTAATTATACACACATATATATGTACTTCTAAGAGTAAACAAAATAAAATAAAGCATTCCGAGATTTTCAGTACAGACTACTTGAAAGAATCTCTTTAAATTAACTGTTTAAAATGCTGAGGAATACTAGGACATATAAGTGTCTAAGAATCCACCTACCATATAGCTTTCTTGCAATGTTGTAATTATGTATCTCATTCAGGTTGCATGCGTATTAAAGGTTGTGTGAAATAATTTCTCCACTTCATCACGTAAACACTTTCCTTGAATAACACATGTTCCTTATCAAACAACCGAGCACATACAGTCACGGCATGCACATATTAATTCTCTAAGCACATGGGATAACTTTTGTTATACCGTTGACTACAGGTAGTTTTATACACTTTCAAATGATTTTGGTTATGAAAGCAATACATTCTGCAGTTACCAAATGCTTTTTGAATCTGTTTTAATGCTTTTCAGAAAGGTCAAACTGTGAGGTAAGATAAATGATACTAAGACCACCGCTGCATTAATTCTTCAAATGTAATAGTAAGGAATTATCGATAAATTGATGAAGTACATAATTGAAGTTAAATGATGAAATAAACGGCAACAATCTTGAATTAGAGCTATTTATTTTACATTACTGTGTAACAACCGACGTTGTCATTAGAAATTATCATTTACGATAAATATCCTAAAACATGAATATTTACTAAAATAAATGGGTTTAAAGCGAGTATATAGGTTTCTTTGCACAGATTCGAATATGTCTTTGTTGGAAAAAACTGGCTTACCCGGCCTAACGGGTTTGTTGTTCCGAATGTGCTTATCGGGTCGAACAAATCTGTCGGATCGAATGGGCTGACAAGCCGACGCCTAGCGAAGCTGTCAGGTCGAGCGAAGTCGCGTTGACAAACGTGTCGAGCCGGATAGTCAGTGAACGACAATTTAGCCTGTTGATTACGCTACAACTTAAATTACTAATAAATGGAAGCCTACCTACATCATTCAAGCAGGTGCATTGCAAAGTACAGTTTTCTAATTTTTTATTTTTCTACAGCTGCGCGTGTTCTGCAAATATAATTCTGCAAATGCTACTATGTTGTGCAAGATGAAAGTTACTGGTCTGGAAATTTTTTTAAATACTACAGGTTTTTCTCTTTTTTTGAATTTACCGGAGGCGACATATCAAGAAAAAAATACGGCGTTTTAAATTATATTTAATTTTTACTACAAATTATCACACTTTATTATATTATATATAATTAACTTATCTTGATGTACAAAAAAAAGAAACTATTTAGAAACATCCTGTATCTGTTAAAAAAATAAACTTATAATACCAATATGTATATATTTTGGTATGGTGGTTTTATAAGATTCTCACAACATTTTTTGAAAAGCTTTACCCATATTTGTATTTAGCAGTTACCGACATTGAGTGTGTATAATAATTACAGGAAAAAGTAATAACTGAATGTGTGAAACAAAAAATGTTTATATTGAATCCTTCTACTTATCTAGTCTTTAAAAGCTGTTGATAACTTTTAGTTAAATTAAAGAGATAATAATTTTCCTAAAGTTTGAAATTCCAATAAAGTGCCTACCATTTGTTTTTATACTTCTTTATTGTTAAACATCTTATTAATTTCATACACTTCAAAGTGCATGTCCAATAAAACAATCTAGGTGTGCCAAAATATTTGCATAACATGCCAAATAAAACTTTCTTTTCATAATTGGTCATTCACCTGTGCCGCATAAAAGAAAAAGCCGCGAATTTTACTACGACTAACTTTTATCCTACCTTTGAATAAGTTGCGTCTGTAAAGCGGACGATGTCATTCTAAAATTGGATTTCTACTTCATTCGAGAATTCAGAGTCGAGTAGTAACGCCGGTATAATAAAAAGGGAAGAAGTATGCGGGGAAGAAGCAGGTATTTTCACAAACTTGACCATGACCCGACTGCGCTTACTTTGACCTACTCGTAAAAACGGATTTCTAGATGTTCCTTGTCATTAGTTATATAGGACTTTATCAAACTCCTATCAAGTACTTCCTGCATATCGCAATTAGAAACAGAATTAACTTGCCACTGAATTTCTTATTTCGCTGTATATTTAAGAGTACCAGTTCAGAGTTTGTAGTAGCACGCAGTCTCATTTCTCATGCGTTTTATTGTTTCGAAATAATAGGCGATGATATTTTTACCGGTGATAACGCTTCTTAGAAATCACAAAAGTACAGTGTTATGCGAAAATCTATGATGCGATTACCTAGAGTATGCAGCATTCTCTTTCCCATATTCTCAGAAATTTGCGTAATATGCAAAATGCGTGCTGAATGCGCAGCCAACAAAGTAAGGATTAATTTATTACTAATTTGTGAAAATATAAGGCAAATTACCAATATATGGGAAGCGTTTTCAGGAAAATGAAATTTCTACACTTAGTAACTGTTTCCTTACATAAAAAAATAATAATATGGAAATTGCAACTAAACTACAAATATACATACAAGATATAAACGACTGCGCTTTTGCCTTTTGATCGTCTCAAACAAAGTACAGAAATTACTAATAGTTAAAGCTATTGGAATATCTGTACTTTGTTGTAGAGCAAATAACTATTTTTGCTGTAGCTACTAATTCATATATATGTATATGTATCTTTATAATAAGATTTGCAGAGAAAAGCATTTTATTTTTCATTTTAATTATTAATTATTTACCCACACCTTTTAAATCACAGAATGGCAGATAATTCCTCCCCTGAGCGACTTAGAAAAAGTTTTCAGGTAAAAGAATATTTAGAGCCAAGTGCTGTACAAAATAAAATTAAAAAAAATAAAAGATTTTGCTTCTACGTTCTTCTATATGTGGGTTACAATATACCGCACCTCGTAGATGCTAAGGATTATTATATATTATTTAGGTATTAATATATGTAGTAATTCTATAACAGTAATACAAAAGCAAAACGTCTTCTAATTTATAAATGCGAGTTCGAATAATGTGATTTATAACAAAATGTAAAAAATTAAGAATTTACTAGACCCTCTAAAGGTAAGATGGAAATCTTGTAGTACATAACGTTACGAAAATCTAGTAGCGCTGTAGTTTAAACAATTCAACCTATTGCGGGTAAATAAGTAAAAGGAACAGATGAGAAACTGCACCGGAAATTACAGTAAAAGTGAACATCAGTCATCAAAACCCAATTAACGTTGCAACAGTAAGTAAATGTTTCGAGAAAACCGATTTCCGCACAATCACAAAAAGCGGTACAAACAAATCAAATTAATTATACAGAATATAAAATTTGGAAAAAATGAACTTATGAAAAGAAGGAGAATATTTAATAATTGACAATAAATGGAAACAAAAGTGCGAATTAGCGTTATTGATTGCCTGAAATCAGCTTTCATGTAATCAACAGAAAAATAGATATAGAAACCATAATATGTTGATTAATTGTTATATTATTTAAAATATGTATTTGAATAAATAGTAAGCAATTGTAACGAAAAACAACGAAATTAACAACTCCGACAACTGCAATAATTTGTACATACCTTATCCAATTGTAATTATGTCAGCTATAAAAATATGCAGAGTTTACTAAAACTTCTATAGCACTGGCCAGCAGTAACTTTTGATAAGTACAATTTTTATGTGTGCATTTGTATATGTATGCGATGTATGTATAGCGGGTGTTGTTTTTGTGTAATTTACATGGAGACCGAGTATACATATGTATATATAATGTATGTGTCATCTGTGAATTCGTTCCATTGTAAACGTACCATGGGAAAACGTGATTACAAATTACTAGAATTATATTAATTTAGAAATTAGCCACATTACATTGGCGACGAGATAAAGTTGACGTTAAGTATCTATGAAATACACATGGTACAATTGATTCAAAGATTCAAGACTGGTTGGTTCATCAAAAACGACTAAACAGTTTTTTGTAGCAAATGGTATTGATGAAGTTAATATAAAACGTGCCATGCTATTAAACAGACTTTCACAATCAGCATATAAATTTATGTGTACCAAATTCACCCCAAGAAGATGATTATACATATATTATGGTATTGGAAAATTTAAAAGAACGTTATTGCAGAAAGAGTCGAGCACGAAAACAGGAATAGTCGGTACGCGAAAAGAAGTTGCTGTGTACTACGACTTTGAAATATGTACATATATCGAATAGCACACAAAGGGACGAATTTACTCTCGGTAAATTTGAACCGAGGAAAGTATTGGACCACCTGTTTACGTATTCAACGTATTAACTTTTCGAAAAGTTAATGGTCATCGCTTAGCAACATCGGCATAAGTTATGGAGTTGCTAACGAAGTTCTTCCTTTGGTGAAGCAAGAACCATTGTTTAACGCAAGATTGAGGTGTTCAAGGCCAATATCAGGGCAAATGCAAGACTATCCACCACAACGCCATCTGCATCTACATCCGTCACATGGTATAGAAGAGATTCTTGATTAAAACTAGTTTGCTGGATTATTTTAACAAGAAATAAATATTACTTGCTTCTTGTGGTATGTTCAACAATGTGAATTTAGGTAACTTTTTTAAAATTTAAGTATATATTTTAAGTTAAAATTTTCACAGATAACGGATAATTGAATAAATTGAATTGTTTTCTCTTCTCCTTGCTATTATTGAAGCAACTACTTGAATAAAAGAAAAATGAATATCTAAACTAAAGAAATTTACTTAAACCAATAAGTATTAACTTTTTACTCAAAAAACTCAAGACGTCACGCTCTTCTTTTTTGGATTACCTGACACATATATTTTTAGGTTTCTCGGCAATACGTTACTAAAACGGAAATCTTGACAACCGCTACAAATTACAGAACCCATGAGAAAATGACTAGAAATAACAATCAAAAAATATGTAATTCTAAGGTAGCTTAGTTTTCTAATGGTACTGATTGAATAATTCACGGCAGCGCAACAAAAGGAGGGTGGTTTCGAGAGTATATTTTATCTCTACTTTCTATCGGCCTTGCCTCACAGTTGACAGACTTACCATGATGTATATAAACAGAACACATCAGAAAATGCCTAGGACCAATAACCAAAAAAATATAATACTGAGACAGCTTAGCTTCTTCGTGGTATTGATAACGCTGAATAGGCAGAAGCATGTCCGTGTGTTAGTATATTTTTTTCTCTCCTTTTCTGTGTTCGCCCTGAATCATTCCATTAATATCAATCTTAGCATTATACATTTTTGGTTCTCATAAACAGAGTTGAAGTCAGAGCAGAAATATAGAAATAAGTTCTTCATTCTCCTTAGGTAAACATACAGGTAGGTTTAGTTAATCAGTAAAATTGTAAATTAAGTTTTGCAATTACTTCCAATATTTCTTAAGATAGTCAATAACAACCATAAAATTGCAGGAAGGCCACAAAAGCAATGTTGTAAAATTGTAAAATTTTTGCCTCGTATTTTACCTAGAATGAATGTATATTATGGACAAGAATCTTCAGATAGATCTGAGCTGTAGAAAAGAAAACTATACACATGTGAAGCATTGACAACATTAATGTGAATCTACTAATATCAAGAGAATCACAGAGTAAAATTACACTGGTATCGTTAAGTATTTTTTTTTCAAGACAAGAAATCTGCGTAATACTTCTTCTGCGAGTGTATTTACAAGTCGCATTGATACGATATTTATATTAAACTCCCATTATAGTTCATTGCTGACGTTTGCGAAGCCAAGTATTTAACATTCATGTAACATAAATAAACTCAAGTGTATAATAAGGAGTAAGATGTGTAGGTGCGAGCTAGTTAGAATTGCGGTGGTAACATGCCGCTGCTTATCTGTTTAGTTTCAAAGAAGATTAAATATCAAGAAAAATTTGAGGATGTTTAGACTGATATGCGTTGCTGCAGGTTATGCGTAGAATACTCATAACGCTAATATTCTCATTTTAGAATCGTTTTCGTCACATATCGCTCACCTCAGAATGGTTTTCTAAGCCTGATTTAAACCAAATATTTAAACACTGAATAAAGGAGTACTTCATTCCAAAATATTGGAAGACAACAAATACGTATACCAGGAAAGAGAAGTAATGGTGGGAAATTCTTCCGCAGCACTTTATAGAATAAAAGTCTTATGCAATAATTATAAATATACATTAGTGGCACATGCTAAAATTATTTGAACATGTACAGATGAATCTGAAAACGTTGCATATCAATGCTTTTCTTAAGAACACACTGTATACTGCTACATATTACATTTTTATTCGAGAATCTAGGATTACTTTAGTGTTAATTACCTAAACTTAATAATTATTTTCAAGTATTTACGAAAAATTGTATGTACTTACAATGCTTTACAGAAATACAGAAACAGAGAGTAGACCGAATTTTACAGTTACGTTCTCAATTGACTGTTAATTAACTTATAGAAGTAGGGATGGATGTTTCTACTTGGTGCAAAAGAACTTTTTAATCATTACCATCATTAACAGCGCACTAAAGATTTCATTTTTCGAATGACGCTTTCGTTCGCTATTTTAAATGGAGCACCTTTAATTTTTAAATTTGATACCTTATGTAAAACTATTCATATACGTAAAGGGGTGTTGTTTAATTGCGCGTAGTGGTTAGGTTAATACCCCTTAGTATTTATTTATACCCAAAAACGTCATGAGTTAATTGCGCGCCAATACCATATGAACGCCTTCTAGGAATTGCTAATGCGATTTGCAAAATTAATTACATCTTCAAAGTTTTCAGTTAGCCAAATTTTCTGTTGTATCTAATTCTTTGAGAAACTTTTCTGACCAATGAAAGCATAGTATATCGTACATACCGATTGTCTAAAGTCCACTGACAGCCCTTTGTACTATCAATATAGTACCCTCCCCTGCTTGTTCTTGCCACCTCCCAATAATCAGTTATGCATTACGAATCGAAAAAAAATTCTTCGCCATAAATTTTCTGGCTGATGAGATCATCTTGGGCTTGTCTGCTCCCCGGATAAACCCATTTTGCCTACTGACGTTTGGTTTGTGGCGTATAATGATGTAACCAAGCTTCACCTACAGTCACATAACGTTGCAGAAACTCACTTGTGTTGTGTTTAAACACGTCGAAACATTGCTTGAAAGTTACCAGGCAATTTCATCTTGACCAATCATGTCCTGTCCTTTCTTATGCTCAATTTTTCGCAAAGGATGTTTTGCATACATGTATAAAATATTAGCAATCTTTTCAACTTCCACCCGATGGTCTGCTAACTCAATATCATGAACTTTACTATTGTATATCACATCGTCCGTGGTCGACTCAATGGAACAACTTGGCCCCTCCTCGTTAAAGACGGGTAATTGACCACGCTTAAATTCATTAAATCAATATCTGATGGCATCGAAGATACATTGTCCCCATAAACTGCTACCAACTTCAACTTCTCTTTGATATCTACACACGTTTCCTCAGCCAGCAAAAAGGTAGGAAAAGCTACAAGCATTCATTGAAAATATTTAACTGGTAAATTCCAATGCGAAATGCGATTTTCATCAAATACTATCAATAAGCATTGAAACACAATTCGTGCTTTATATCACAAAATTTAATAATAAACTTGTAACAAGCAATGATGTAGTCTATAATTTCACAGTACGAGTAATGACCTCATGACTCGTCGTGTCATTCTTCTTCAGTGTCACTCTCCAAACCAACATAGATAATAAATTCTCCAATTTCTTCCTGGTCAATTCCTACTTTCCTATCCCACCATTTCTATATTTGTTTTTCCGTATGTTACTGTGTTTCTCCAATTATCTGGCGTTATCGTGTTAAGAGCATCTAGCCAAACTAACCAAATTGTATGGCCCATTTCTCCAACGTGGTGAGTGTAATAGTTTTTCGCCATACATCGGATTGAAAATAGAGCGATATAGTGGAAGATGTAAAACTTTATGACCGTATTTCTCTGCAAGCTGATCAAGTTCATACACAAGTTCAGTTTTATTTCTGCAAAATTATAGGTAAAGTTATAAACCGATTTAATAAACATATGTTACACTTATTTCTTAATTAAATCAAGTTATTGAATTTTTAGCATATCTGCATTGTTGGTCGTTTTGTTTTTCGTAAACTACTCCTAAACCTTTGCTTTACTGGGTGATGCAGTAAGTGATTTGTTTAAAATTATTGTGTGGTATAAAGCATTATCTAGGACTATTACAGATGGGGCCTCTAATTGGGGGGGGGTAGTTGATGTTCAAACCATTACAAATAGTTGGCTCTATTTATTTCTCAATGACAATCGCCAGTGGCGGTTGACCAATCCAATGTGTGGTAATTCCAAAGCTCTTTTTGGATCCTCTTTGTTATAATGAAATGCAATATTATGCAGGATTTTAGAAAGTAATGTTCATGCACCTGTAAATATCTCTCTTTCACGTAATACAGCCATCAAATATTTGAGAGTAATATGTTATTCTACAATTATACAAAATTCAAATTAATTAAAAACATGATTAATATTCTAATATACTTAATGTTCCTGTACAAGTCGTACGGAGCATCTCAGATAGCGCACTGAGCAAAATTGTCAATATTAACCACTCGTTTTCCCCTTTGTAATCCTTTCCCCTGTTATGGTCGCTAGAAATTTTACCAGCTATAGCAATACTTATGCGTAAGGATTTAGATGCTCTCTGTAAAGAATATAATATAATTAATTATACTCGTCATGGTTATGAGTAAAAGATAAATATTACCTCGCGTATAGCATTTAAGGGCAATAAAGGTCCGACCTTATCATCACGCTCTTCTTCAAAATTCCGAACAGATAATGCAATTAGCGATTTGCATCGACTACAAAACGCTTTTTAGTATAGCTAAGTTATGAAAATAACTGTTTTGTAAAAATTGCCAGTGAAAGGTATCAGAAGCTAGTGAAATTTGGAGGAAAATAATAGCAACCCTGCGCGTTAACGTGTAATTTTATTAGAGTATTTTTACTATTCCGAAAGTTCTGTTGATGACGTACAATGACTGGTTCCGTGAAAATATTATATGTAACAAATCCTTTTCATTAATCTAATTGATTATTCATTTTCAGCAAGTATTTTTTCGATGGCTGCATTGAACAATATTTTTTCTTAATGTTTTAAAAATTGCGCTTGTAGGCAATAGGATTTGAGAAGAACTTCTAAAAACATAATAAATTTATATATTATCATTATTATATATATACATATATATATACAATATATTATATATATACATATATAAATTTATATATTATTATATATGTGTTTTCTTTATTAAGCTGCATATTCCTAGGCATGACCAGTGCACAAAGCAAATTGTACCAGGCAAAACAAAGCAGTAATTGCGCAAAATGAATAGCAAACATTAAAATACACAATTGCATTAACCTTTGGTCAAAACGAAGTAAACATTCCGTAACAAAACACAAGAAATATTTTAGACATTGTACATTCAAATTATTTTAGATAGTTCATAATGTAGCAAATATAATCAATATGAAAATAAAAATAATTAAATTGTAGCCAACAAAGAATAATCAGATACAATTGCTTTATTTTACGTGTGTGTGTTAACGATATGGGTTCGAGTAATTTTATGTGGAGCATTAAATTTGTTAGTAAAAAGAGAAATCAGGTAAAATGTATCTTCTTACTTACTTAGAAGTAGTAGGTTTTCCTATATCAATTTGTAAATATCATCTACCTATAACGACGAACTTTTATTTATTTAGATTTAATTCAAATAAAATACACAGACCTGGGACAACAACCCGTATATATCATGCCGTTTTTATGGAGATAAGAGAGTTCAACAAATTCTTTTATCAGTAAATAATAATGGGCCGTCACCCTGTATACAAGATAAAAAGACAAGTGGTTATGAATATGATATATCAGCGTCTGAGTCTTAAATCAAATTTTTGAAATAACATAAAGAAATCACTAAACTCGTATTGTTATATTAATACCTCAAACAATATTTTTAGTTACAAGAAGCTTGAATACCATTGAATAACTTGTATAATTAACAGAAAGGAAATGAGTCAGATACTTCAACTTTTAGTCATTCAATGAATTCCAATTCTGTTGCAACATATATCAATGACGCAAACTATATCAGATAGCAAAATCCACAAACATTTTCTAACATTTCCATATTTTATTCCAATTTGGGTAGATAAGTATTTTCGGTAGTGCAACAGATAATACCAACTCGTAAAGGTTGAAACAAGTAATAAGCTTTTTCTTTCAAGACAGTACCGAACGCCATTGCCAAAATTGTCTGTCTAGTCTCCGCAAAAAGGGAATAATTACATCCGCCTTTACCCCCTCTAGTCGTAATGGAGGGCCGCACACGACACTTCAACTTCCTCGTGCATTTCCATTACATAATACAAGCCGAGGAAAATTACTGCGTTAAATGTAATCTTCCTTTCATAATTATTATTGCAAGTATTTCACTTATATTTACTTTATTCCACAAGAACGTATTTATTTTTAAAGGCAATCTTACTATTTTACATGGCATTCACCATGTGTACGAATTGCACTGACAAATTTTGGACAGGACGCCGTAAATTACATTCATTTATGCCTGTATGTGTATAACATTGAATAATTATAGAACAAACCATTTAAGTTAGTTGTAACCGTTTATGGGTACCTTAATGATAGACCTCAACAAGCACGATCCATACATAGATAATTGTTTATCGTCTTAGCTTTTCAAAGCATGCAGAGATTAAAGCGGACGAGTTTTGAATTTCCAGTATGAAATACAACGAACTGGTATGCAGTTGTTAACCTCGCAGTCCGCAACGTGTGACATTGTTCTTTGAATCACGAAAGCAATTATCGCATTACACATTATAAATTCTAAGTAATTCTATCTATCTCAGGTACAATTAGAACTCTTTTATCTAGTGAACACAATGACAATAGTTGATATTATACAATATGCGTAGCAATACCATACCGTAGGCGCGCATATTAAACTGTCTCTATTTAAAAAATGCTTAATTTTGTAACTAAACAACTAAGACCATAGATATTAAATCATAACAAATATATTCCGGGCGTTCTTTTGAAAACCACCCTGGAAATCTGGATATTTACGAAAAATTTCCTGAAACACGTAAGTACTAACGAAATTGATCGATTCGCTTTCGAGATTTTTAAGAAAATCATCTGGTTCGGCTTGCCTTGTATTTCTAGCTGGTCAATCTATTTTAGGATCATCAGAAAGATCAATATAAAGAAACCTTTATAAATTTCGCACTATCCAGTTGAGTTTCGAGAGCGTAAGTAGTTAGCCAATTAACAGTATTTTGCTACATATCCAAATATACTTCGTCAGTTAAATTTCAAGCGCATTGTTATTATTAATCTTATTAATCTAATTTGTTCACAAAACTCTACTCTTCGATCAATCTCAAAATACTAAACGCCAAAATGGCCATTAAATAAAATGAGGTAATACCAGATAGCCCTTTTCATTTTACGATTGTGGGTAAGTCACTTTTTGGATAAAAGTTGCCCCCCTTAGTATTTCTTATGTGTTTCAGGAAATTTTTCATGTGTTCAGATTTCCAAAAATGTAGCGCGGGAAGTTTTCAAATGAGCACCCAATATACATATATACGTGTTTCCAATTCAAAGTATTAGCAAAGCGAATACTCAAAAATTTTTAGTTTTGTTCTAATATACGTTTAACCCAAGACCAGTTGTATAGCAATCGATCGACCCCAAGATTCAATAATATTAAGCTAAGGAATACTCCTAGAATATGTTTTTATTATTACTAGTACTTTCAAGTTGTGAAATAAAAAATATTGCAGATAAATTTAGCACATAATAAAATTATTTGTTGAACTAAACTGGGCGTTCAGTTTCTACGATACATGTTTGGTTATTTAAAAGGAATCTTCAGCATGTTATTACATTTTTGGTACCTCTTAGATTTTGATATAATTTATATAATTTGAGATTCTTGCGAATGTGTCCTGCATGACATATTAAAGTAATTATTTAAATATTATTCCATTGAGTTCTTCTTAGAATTTGGGGAACATATGGCATATTTTTTCTAGCAACTAACCTTGCATATTTTCCAGTATCTGCTAGAGAAAATGATCTAAAATCTCTTTATAAACATTTCTTTGTAACCTCATATTTTGTTGAATATTGAATATTTATTAACATTTCAGAAATAATATGTGATTTAATGACCCTTAGGAAATTCATCCAGGGCTTTTTATAAACATTGTTATTTGTTAAAATTTCTAAATTTTTTAAACAATCGATTATGTTCGTTACTACTAAAAAATCTGTGTGCCATGCTTTAAATAAATCTAACATTTTTATGCTAAACTCCGTCTGCTTAATTTTCCTATATATTATTTATAAGTGCTTGTTATAGTAAAGTGGTTATTTCGAATGGATACAAAAAAGAGTAATGTTTACGTATTAGTTTTATTGAATATCTTATGCGTAACTAACGTTTTTAATATTTCGTTATAACACTGTTTTATATCTGGATAGCTTCATATTTAATTTACTAAGGAACAAGGCATTTCAGGTAGTAGTCATATGTTTATAAGAAGCATTCTAAAACAGTTTGTGTATTGAATTTTGAAAAAATATAGAGGCATTCCATTCAAAAGAATTGAAATATATACAAACACATCAATGATGTCGACAATATTTTAGTTATTGGTTGATAGAAAAAATTATGAATTTATTGCCGAAAACTACAAGAAATATTAAATTGAATAAAATTTGAATCATCGCCCTTTAACATGTCGGCTATTAAAGAAACGGCGGAAATTTCACAAAAATTACAAATTAAGACTGACATGAATGGAAACACAGAATATTGCAAAAGATTGGCATGAATTGAAAAGAAGAATCTAAAAAAGCAACAATATAGAGGTGTCCTATTTAAAAAAACTTTTATACAGAACATACAACAAAATTATCTCAAATATCTTTTATTTATCTTCCGCCCACGCACTAAATGGATACGCTATACAACGGTCACAAAATATCGATTCAGAATACATAACGAAAAAAAAAAAACGAATAATATAATCAATAATGCCATTATAAAAAAAAGATTCAACGATTCCACGTAATTCGAGCTTGTTGATGCCAAGCATAAATTATATGGTAATGCAACGTTTTTCCTAGGATTCCACAAATAAAACTCAACAAAGAAATAACTCGTGAACATTTTTTGAAAACATTTTTTACATTACTAAGCAAAATGGATTACTACCAATTATTCTTTTTCTTCAATTCAAATTATGAGAATCAGTAACAACCATTCTACTTTAAAGAATAAGGCAAAGTATGTTTTATGATTGCCTAACACGAGTCAATACACAACTAATCATTATACCACTGATGGTTAGTGTAGTTTTCGTAAAACCTAGATTCTCAAAGCCATAACAAGTTAGTTGATATGGCATGATTATTAAAGGGATAAGATAAGAACAGTATGTCTATTAATAATATTTACTCAATCAATTTAATAATGTCATATATACCAGACTATACCGGGACAGAGTACAGGTATACGAATTAAGTATAGCCCAACTCTGTACACAGCTAATCAAAACCACCTTTTTGGACGTCTCAACTCGGAACGCACATTTAGAGTGTGTATCTAGCGAATCTAGCAAGATGGAGATATCGATCGCCGCAAACCAATTGCAGATTATCGGATTATTTTATGTTGAGTTAGGTAACGCCCTTTTTTTTCAACTTCAAAAGTAAGTACTTTTAATTATTACTGATATGGCATTCACAAAGATTCAACCGCATAGAATGAAATCAACAAAAAATCTATTAGATGTTGGAAGAAAAAGCACAGTTTCTTAATAAAATCGCTGAAAAAGTGTGGTTAACCTTTCTTTTGTTAGGTTTTCGTAAAAAAATACTTAATACCACAATAGTTTTACAAAAATGTAAGTTTTTTTCGGGGAACATTTTTAAACTACGATGCTACGAGAACGCAACATTAGGATGGAGAAAGGTGGTTAATGTTTCTTAAAAGTATTGAGTTGAGATTGAGAAGAAATGGAGATATTGTTTAGTATGGAACAGCTGTTGAAGTGCGCAATGAGAAATGCGCTATGCCAAATGCAGAACAGAGTGTAAAAAACATTGTTCACTCTGCAAGTATTGTATGAAAATGTTATGCATTTTATTATTTCAAACTCCACATTTCAAGGGATCTACAAGTAAAACTTGGTCTTCTGATAAAGGTAAAGGTGTTGAATTTGCAATAAAGGCGATCTCGCGTAAAATTCTCAACAGAAAAATTTTATAAAGTATAATATTTTGTCCATCGATAGTAACCAAACTAAGGCACCATTTAGCATTGTTTTTGTCGCCATTCCGTACAGATATTCTCAAAAGGTAAGCCGGTACCTATGTTTTAAATTCGAAAAATTTAATGACTGATATTTTGTCACTTTTTACCTTACAATGGAAAACCTAAGACCAGCTAGGTATTTGGCTTAAAAGAAGATGTTACCAACCTTTGAAAGTTTTAGAGAATAAGTCAGTACATCATTTCCATAACTTTCTACGAAGCTACAAACTACTAGTTCACTTAAAAAACAAAGGATATTTTGATACTGTGGAACCTAAAGAATTTATGAAACAGTGCAGCTGAAACAAAAAACATGTCTACGTCAAAAATGCCAGTGACCATTACTTATAAATATGGTAGATTCTACAGTGGTGAAAGCTTGGAAGCTGCATGAAGACTTGAATATAAAGAGAAATCTAGCTCCCAGATAGAATTCCGATCTGAGCTTGTAAGAACGTTTATTACTTACTGCTGGAAAATGTAAAACAGAGACTGCTAAATGACGTGATTCAACCGGACCACTATCATCCATTTCGCGTTTAGATAATACGTGCCATATAATTGAGAAAAATGGGATAAATCAAAGCAGATGTTGCAGAATATGCAAAGGCGCTACTATATTCTTGTGTAATAAATATGTAATTTCGTTACACCCGCACTGCTATAAAGATTATCATGACCAAAAGTTTCCTTAATGTATAATTCCAATATTGCATAAAAAAATAACAATGGAATTTTTGCATTTTCATTTTAACTTAAGCACCGTGTTATTTAAGACCAAATAAATGTTCCTCCGTTAGAAAATTTACTTTTTCCTTAGTATTTCTGGAACTGGTCGGAAATGGGTTAAAGACAGTTATCGCCTAAATTACTAGAAATATCTTACTTTACCTGATATCCAGTTACATACTTCAAAAAACTATTATACTCTTGGTAAAACGCAGGTCGCAATAATGCGGATGCCAGCAAACGCAGCGATAGTTCTTCGGCTAGCATAATTAACTACTGACTGATTTCATAAACGAATTTCATTTTTTAATTCTTCTGCTACATCATTGCAACTTTTGCTCTACAGAATGAGTCAAATCCGATAAAAAAAGTTACAAAGAGAATTGAATGAGTTAAAGAAAATTCATTCAGATAAATTGAAGTGAGTCATACATATGCGTTTAGTTTGGTAGGCAATCCTATGGATTTTATAGGAATGTGCCATTTCAATATCAATAATAATCTGTTCGTGTGTGACAAGCATTTAAACACCTGTCAGAGACATTATCAAAAATAAATAGCTTCAAAACTTGATATCAACCTTAAACGAAATTATTATTTACACCAACAGTTTCAATTGCAATAAAAAATTGGCAATAAGAATGTTTCCTGCAGATTTTTAGCACAAGTATAAAAATAAAGCGCAAACCAAGATATGAGAAAGCTTTTTGTACGTGTCGCGGTGGCCCAAATGAATTATACGCTATTGTATTTTTTATAACGGAAGCCTTATGTGGCTGTTACCACCGTAACCTATTCAATAATGTACGTACAGTGACTCGAGATTCCATAAGAAAATCTGTGGTTATTTTTGTGTGTAATAGAGGCGGGCAGTTTGAGATGTATATACACTGTACCGGACCAGACTTGACGCGTTTGTCCACTCGGCTTCGCAGATTGTCGTCTTCTTTAATCCGTACAATCCGTTAAACCCGTTAAACCCGCTTGGCCAGTGGGTTTTGAAATTTACGGATTACAATCTTTTATTTCGAAATTTTCATATCTACTTTTCTGCACCTAGGCCGAATCTGTACATTTTAGTCCCACCATACCATAACATTTCGTGATAAATCCTTGTTTTCAAACGAAGACCGAATAATGTGAGAAACGAACTCTAATTCAAACATGGCTTTTACAAGCAGTTTTTTTTTTTACATCATTCAGTTTTCAGGTGAAAATGAGGATCGACGCGTCCAGTTGTCCCATATTAATCAATTAAATTTGTGTGTTACGGATACTTATTTTTTAATTGTATTATTTATCAGCTAAAGAATGTCCTACAATTGTAAGTTGTGAAGTTCAAATATTTTTGGATGTGAACATAAATAAACTATATAGATACATTGTTTAACTAACAATTTGATTCAAATGTACTAAGGAAGCACATAGCTTAACATCGATTAATTTTGAAGAACTAGAATACGTGGGAAAAGTTGTATGTACTTATTAATGAACAGAAAAAATTCCCACTTGATGACTCTAATCCAATATTTTTATAACCTTTAGAAATGTTGATAAACACTAAATTTAAACAACAGGGATATATTTTTATTTAATAATAATTTATGCTTGCTTATCGTCAGTATTAATTATAAATATTTATATTAGATGTTCAAATTAACTTGCGTCAGTAATCATCGTTTAACATACAGTGTAATAGCAGAAAGTATAAGTGATGTACACTTCCCAATGAGAACTTATTTTGATCTTCACTTTGAAACGTTGCTGATTCTCACAAATCAATTATCGAGTAAATGTTTCCTTTGCTTGCAATATATCTAGACTTATCAAATAACTTTTAGAAAACATATCTTGACAAGATAAAAAACCAAACATCAATTAAGTTAAAATGGAAGTTTTTACTTTAGAACATTTCTTACAGACATATACGTATGGAGGCGAAAATAAAAACCAACTATTCAACTATCAATACTTTGATTTCACTAATGGGGATAAAATGACCTCAATTTAAGTTGCCTTGCTATTCTCGGGGGTAACGGTCAAATTCACCCGCTGGGGCAAAGTTATGAAAGGTACAAAAGTTTCTCCTTATTTTCGAGAGAATTTTCACTCATCTTTTTGTAAAATTGCTAAAAAATAATTACTGGAAAAATAAAATTATATATACTCTTTACAAAAGAATAATGTTAGATAGTAGAAATGTCTTCTTTCGGGTGTTGTCGCATAATTAATATTATATTTGAAGTTTCGTTGATCATACTGTGAGCTTCTTCAGATTTGACTGACTGGTGTTTTTGTTTCTTGCTCCTCGTTATATATCCCATTTATGTTCCGGTTTGCTGATCCATAAGTATTCCGTTTTGCTGATTCTAACTGTTGTGTTCTGTTGAATCGCGTTGTATGACGACTCCGAAGTGCTAACTTCCACATGTTGGTGATCTTGTATCCGTCTGCGTGATTGAAGTTATTGATATTCTTCATTAAACTTTACTTAAACTAGTCTTTAAAACTCTTCTGAAGAAGCTGATAGTATGATCAGTGAAACGTCAAGTAAAATATTAATTACGTGACAATATTCAAAAGACATTTCCACTATGGATTACGGTCGTGAAAGCCTACACTCAACTATTGAATAAGGTTATAGAAATATAGAGTAGTGGACTAAAAAAGGTCTATAAGAACTTCATCAAAACTATTTTCTATTTCTGCTTTCTAAGACATTGTAAGGCAACTGAGGCATACTTTAAATACTTAATGCTTCTCAATATTTTATGAATTAAATTTAAATTAATTTAATTCATAAATAATTTAATTAAAAATTAAATTAAATAACAAGGAATTATTGATTTCCTTTCCCTACTTTTCGCAACTAATTTATTATTCTAGCTTTATCAAATGTTATTAAATACTTGTAAACTAAACAAATAATATCATATAACAAAAGTTTGACCAAAAACTTAAAATTATATATTGCACATTAATTAAACAAATCTTGGATATTCTAATGCGTTTTCCCAGCTCTAAATCACATACAATTATATTTGGGGGCATGCAAACTAAGTGAAATAAATATGAACTAATGTTAAGTTTACATCTCCACATGTTTACATAGTCAAGAAGTTAATAACGCATACAAATACTTTCATAATAAAACAGCTTGAAACACCTCTAAAATATAGAGCGTTGCAAAGCTTACTTCTAGGTCACTAAATTTTAGTTAGCATTACGAAAGTTTTGACGTCACAGATTTAGTTGATCATGTTCACAAGAAATACACGCCAAATATTCAACTTGCAATTACACGAACTCAACCGAATAACATTTCGAAGGCGCTGTATGTATACATGTAACGTGTTCGGACGTTAAAGAAGCAAGCAGGATTTCGCAAAATTTTAAATTATCTCAGAAACTAAGATAAGGGAATACTGAAGAAACTTAGGGCATCCGAACACTTAATAATACACAGGTCCTTCGATTGAGAAAACTAAACTTTTAAACAATTTTAGGTGTGCTGAGCTTCTCTCGGGATATTTGTTATTTTAATACTTTTTTCTACATTGCTTAGAAATGCACACATTTTACTTGAAAAAATAAGAACCAACATGGAAATGTAGAGAAGATGATTAAATTAGCATCAATTAGTACCTAGCAAAATTTAAGAAAATAAATGCACATACATATAATTTTAAAATCAACTAAACTACAGCTAAAAAAATTCAAATGGGCGTACTTTCTTATTTCCATTTCTTTTTTTTTCTAAGGGTTATTTACCATTCTTAGTATTTTAGGCATAATAAGCATATTTTAATCAGCATCTTAATTTAGAACTTCTTACTGATCATCATGTGTATAGTAAAAACATCGAAGCTAAAGATATAAAGGACACAGTATTACAGCATAAGAAGTGTTGGCGGGTTAATAAATTGACCTATGCGCCCACATTATGCAATAACAAGCCTAACTCTAATAATAATTGGACCCCACTTTGAAGAAAATGCTCTTGTTTTGTGTATACGTTTCATACACTGCCCTCCATAAATGAGAGATCGGTAAAAAAATGCTGTTGAAAAACACAAAAATTGACAATACATAGCAAACCTGTACGAAAGTAAGCCTTGTTTATACTATAAATCTCGTCGCTTGCCAGTCGTCTAACTACATATTTTATCATACCTTCTTTGAAATAAAATATACAATAAAGTAACAATACAATTAATTGAAAATGCACATAATTCTGATCAAGGGTTAATTAATATCGGATGATTGTAAAGATTACATCGTACTTATCAAGACTCATTTGTCTTCCTGTTGCTTTAAATAATTTTGACACGGCAAGATAATTGCGACTTCTAGTGTAAGAGATATTGGCAGTTTAAACCATTTTGGAGAGCTAGCTATTATGGATAGCTTGCGTGTGTAAACCTTCAAATTTCTATTTTATTCACTTCTAAACACACTAAATATTTTAGTGTGGTGTACTTACGTCGAACTAGTTGTAGATCTTACAGATGCATATTCGAGAAATCCTGTTGATTTCGTTAACTATCGACGTAATTACATATCTGAATATCGCCATTAACTAGATAAAGGAAATGCATTATTCGTTATATGATGCAACTGTTACTGCCCCTTCGTCAATAGTGACGGGCTACAATAGCCCAGACCGGAACTTAACGTGTTTCCCGCGTAAGGTTACATCGGTTATGCTAGGTTCTATCTATACCTTAAATCGTAATTAATAGATAATGGCTACAACGAAGATTATTGCATACACACGTATAGAACAGCAAAGAATAGTTACTAGAGTTAAATTTACACAATGGAGATTTTATAACGACTTAAAACTAACCAACTACAAAGGAATAACGTATTCACATATATTGATTGCACCACACATCGTAGCTACAGAACAACAAATGTTGTGATGTATTTAAATAGGTGGCACTCCTCTCATCTGTCTTGGAAGACGGAATTTCGACTCTTAAAAGAAAAAGATTTTAAATTAAAAATATGTCCAAGGATGACAATATACCAAAATTTGATTCAGTACCATCGTAGGATGATCTTAAATAGGATTTTAAATTTTTAATATTGCACTGTTGCTGTTTAGAACATCTGAAAATTATAGGAAACTAAGAAACTATTACAGAACGCGAAGGACAAGACTTTTTAACATTTTGGTATTGTCTCTATATCAACAAATTCATTACTTTTGTTTATTGCATTTTGTAAAATCGTAATTCCACTGTTTTGCTTTATAAATGTGATCTTGTATACATTTTCCGAAAACTCCTTAGTAGTAGTTTATTCACCCCACCCACGACAGGTGGGAGAGGGACGACCGTAACATTGATTGAAAAACACTAAATACGCGCTTTTTCGTTTTTTGATTCTCTTTAATTTTGTTCCATTTCTTGTGATTGCAGTGCCATCTGTGGCGAATCGGAAAAAAAATCGAACAAATCATTCGTAGTTTTTCACATAGAATCCGAATCTGTGATAGCAAATAGGGGTTCCTACTCAAGATTTCAAATTTGCCCCCTTTTCCGCCCACAGGATGTGGGGGGTGAGCGTGATTTAATATTAACGGAGGTCGTCCTCGGAGATATTAAAGTTTCGATTTTGCAAATTTTTCTGTACGATGTACATATTTTTGGAGATGTTACAAAATTCCAGGTTAACCGGTTAACATACGTAACGGAAACATTGCAGTGGAAACTGATGTAACAGTGATTGAATAAGCCATAAACGTAAATATATCTGGTCATACACATACGCACGTTTCGCAAACATTCTTCTGTATTCTTTTAAACCGTTAAAAATGATGCTTAAGGTCAACTAGGAGAAAGCGGTTTTTCAAGATTCTATTAAAATTTGTGAAAATATTCGGAAACGAATATATCTTGTTTATCGACTCCAAGACAGGAACAAAAAATACTATGAACTAACAGATTCTATATAATCAATTTAACCAATTTTTACAGATTTAGAATGTTATATATCACAAGAAATAAACATATGCCTGTACTCTCTTTATTTTAGCACATTCCAATACTATCAGAATGTTTGCAGTAACCAATATATCTGTACGATTATTTAATTAACAAAGTATTAGCCGACGCAAAGTTAAGAAAATCACTACTAAAATCGTTTAATGCAATCTACTTTTAAAATGTTTAGATCAAAATTTTACCATCAAAAGTACAATGTCTTAATTAAACTCATTCAATTAATTTACATACGAGAATTACATGCATCGTCCAAATCATTGTACAGATCTTCCAAACTTAATTGAATGAGGAGGTCGCGTTGTACAGCATGGTAATGGGTGTTATTTGAGAACCGATGGTACTTAATACAATGTTGAAGTTAGAACCAAAAGATGTACGTATTTGGATCGGTATGTGGTAATCATGGTTAATTAGAATAACCTCATAAAGCAGGAACATTCAACAGACATTGTCACACAAACGATCTATGTGACATAAAACAAAGCTCCATTAATCTCTGTCGGTTCAGTTAAGATTCAGATGGTTTCTAATGCTAAATTTTTTCCGAGACGATTTGACCATCGTGTGTTAGACATGTGGTGAAAAGAACGGCCAATACATTTCCGTAGGATTTCCCATCGCTAAATAAATTGTAAACACCTTGTGCAATTCGAAAATATGTTGTGGTTTGAGGAATGCATTCTGCAGCATCATTCCCATACGAGTTAGGTGCGTCGTATCCATATTGTGAAAATATGTTTCGCATTGCTCAAATATTCTTGTTTGCATACCCTTTATATATTTCTATCGTTCTGGCTGCATGGTCCACGACACACATGCCGCGTTCTTTCCACGTTTCTACAATCATTTAGGCTATGCCATATCCTATTTTCTGGGCCCGTGTCGAAAAATTGTAAAAATCTTTCTACAATTTCATACTGGTTGTTTTCGGATGGTATTGGGTACTATACACAAAAAGAAATGCTTGTACATGAAATGTTTCATTAAGGAAGACGTATTAGTAACTATAATTACGAATGACTACAGAAATACATGTCAATGGTATTGAGCTTGTGTCTAGCAAATGCATTTTCTATTCTGTTGATTCTATAAAATCATGAGTTCGCTACGTCTTCAGGTAGCGATTCTGCAAGTTTACTTCGGTTTTTTCTTTTACATTTGGTCGTGTAAGAAATTCTTTGCTTCATGGACTTCCTTTGAATGTTATACACCTCGGAATAATGTGCCGGTTGCACCCCTCTCTCCTTAGGTTTGGTAATATGAATTTAGATAGCAAATAACTAAATTTTAATTAAAGCAATTTAGTGTTGCATTATCCTATGCCTGTATAATGAATCACTTTTACTGAACATGATTTTTATCTGGGTACAACTCTACTAATTTCTACTAATTTCATATAATAGTAATCCTTACTTAATACGATACCTAATTTGGTAACCCATACACAAGAAATTTTCTTTTCTAAAATGCATAGAAATACGTTTACGTTGTGTGTGACAAAATTATAAGCAGTTATGGTATTAGAAACTATTTAACTTACTGATTTCTACTTAGGAAAAGTAGGAATGTACATAGTTATCAACAAATTATCATCAACAGCTTAAATAGACTTGATGATTAGCTGGCCGGATAGATGTTACAAAAGCAAAACTTTTTATAAAAGATTTATAAAAAGATGTTTTCTTACACTAAACATAAATAACGTCTGTTTTAATTCCTTTTATATTTTATTAATATCTATCACGCTCTATTTAATTATCAAAATTACTATAAAACTGTTATTATAAATTTCGAAAAGGACAGTGACATGTATTATGGAAGGTAGATAAGTTATAGGACAAATAAAACTAATGGTGTTCTGTTAACTTACTAAATCTTTAATTATGTAAATATATTTCTATTATAGGAATAAGAATGTTAATTAACACTATCAGCCGCTTCTACTTGAAGAATGTCAAAAAACATTTTTGTAATACACAAAAATTTATTTCAAAAGGTTGGTGTTATTTGAATTTTAGAACGAGCAAGAACTTTTAAGATTTTTTTCATAATCCCTAACTGTTTTTAAGACTGGTGACTAATCAATACAATTATGTATGTCTGAAATTAACACATAATTAAATCGGATGTTTATAAACATTTTTGTACTATCTATAACACTCAAATTAACGTTAACAATAACTAAACATTGATTACGCACGCAATAAATTACGAATTCTAGAACTATTGACAGGAACTTATTACAGTGAGTGATATAATTCCTTAAAAGGCCAAAAAGATAACTCTAAAATAGAAAGAATGATTAATGCATTGTTGAGACATATTCTATTCACCCCTATAAATCATATAAATTCATCATGCGAGCGGACTACGTATGCATCTAGTTGTTAAAATTAAAGGGACACTTAATTAAAGTTAATCTGATATTTCTGTGGATATTAAACAGATCGATATTTAATATGTTTACAATGTATAATTTCTAACTAAATAAAACAGACAAAATTGTTTTCTAAAGTCTATGCAAAATTAAATTAGACAAAAAGGAATGCGTTACAAATTAATTAGATTTACATTGCCAACAAATTGCTGTATTAAGAGAAAAGAATAATATGTTATTTTTTTAATTAACGAATCTTTGAACGGATATAATTCTTTCTTCTTTGTTGTTTCTGAACTTCTTCGTTGAAATAAACATATCTCAGTCTCTATAGGAAGAAGCATTTTAAATATGAAATAAATAATATACATTGTAATTCATCATAATTTTCTAATTTATCCGGAACGGCCTTGTCCTTTTCGTTGGCTGAGATTTAAATAAAGCCTAACACAACAAAAATGACTGGAAGCATTTTATTCAATTTTTTAATAATGAAACACCACAAAAAAAGAAACTGTTTATGAGTCGGTTTTCAACATTTCGTCATGGTCATGCTTCCGTGGGTGACGAATTTTGCGGAAGTCAAGGAAAATTAGTTGAGAATCGGCATTTGATTTACCATGCGATAGAGGCATTCTTGGGTATAACAAAGACATTTAGGTGTGAGGAATATCTATTTCAAAATTGCCTAAAAAATGACACAAGCACAAAAGGTTGTCAAGTGATGCAATGGCTCATTAAGTTCGATAAAGAAAAAAATCCATATACTATACCGCAACAGGTGACTAAACTTGAGCTGATTTCAGTTTGCTAATTTTAGTTACTCTGAGTAGCAGTGTGGCAGTAGGAAAATATTGAACAGATTCTTTTTGATGGAGACATTGGTAGGCGAGGCACTTGAAATGACGTCCCTTTTCCATCAAAGCACCACCAGTTTCATTGGCTTATTATTTGTCACTGTCAATAAGCGTATATCGGCCGGCAGTAATTAAAGGAAGTTCAGTACAAATTTTTCAGTACAATTTAGTATTACCCATACACCGCTCGCAAAACGCATGCAGATGATATATTCGTATGCGCTAGAAACTAACGAATCCAATAAGAGTTGTTCACTCGCGAAGTACTTTCAAGAAAACGATGCATGTTTCTTTGCAAGTATTACTTTAAAGGACAATAGTATTGAAAGGTATTCAACGATTTGTTTACCAAAAGTCATCAAAGGAGGGAAAAATTTGGAGGGAAAAATATCGAATTATGTCTCATCGATCGTATTCATTGTAACACCAGTATCAAACAAAAAAATGCCTAAAAAGCGATTTTTTTACTTCAAGAAACTGTTAAAATCTTTAAGGACGATACCGCCTTCAGAGTGGAAAAAATGTTTGGAGAATTAGTTCGAATGCCTGCATGTATAAATCTTAATGACAAATATTTTTCAAAATATGTGTACAACTTTTTATATCGTTCTTATAAAGACAATATAAAAAGAAATCCTTGGTCCACATCAAATTATATTTAAGATACATCCCAATTAAAATGAATTTCTGGTCCGTTCATATAGGATATATAATGCTCAACCGACCATGATAGAGTGGGCGCGGTTTATGTAACGATCGCAAGAATTCGTTATTTTCGTATACATATACTACCGATATATTATGTATTGTATGTAAGTTTAGAAGTATGACAGACTTTCTATTGTAGTGGAAGTACGATCGCGGAACAAAAAAAAACATCTGGCGGAAATGGCTATGCTACTTAGTCACTTGCGTTACTGGTTTAATATAGTCTTCTGTATACCGATTACATCGCCTTCATTGACAGTTTGATCGGTAAATTGGAAAAAGTGTCAATACCATTATCACATATGCAATGCGAAAAAATATAGAATTGCACGGAAATAAAACCCACTTCATATGGCCACAAAAATGTTAACACCTATTCTAACAATAAGTCGTTAACATTTTTCTAACTCAAATTATTATAAATTCAGTCATATAAAAAAAGCGTTGTCGGAGAGAAAAAGTTTTTGTAAAATACTTTTATTTTAAAAATCACAAACAGCACCATGCTTTTGAAATAAATTTGTTATTGCAGTGTAAAATAGCTGTTTCTCTAATTTCTCCTGAGTTTAGAGTACATTGCAAACTACAAGTTGACATGTTTACAAATTTCAAGTAAATCCATAATAATAAAATGTATATATTACCAAGACATGAATAATACAAACAATTCAAAATATAATATGACAAAATAAGGTTTGTATAATGTATCTTCGTAACAACTATTTCTATCACTTCATCTGTTTATTTATGTTTTTTATATTTGTACATTTTTATGCAAGAGGCAACAGCTTAACATTCTTTCAAAGTTAATAAACGTGCAAACATAAAATACACAACAACAAATACACACAACAAATACTTCTCGAAAAACGGACAGAGATGATTGCCATATCGTAAGTAGAGGGGACAAAAGCGAGTGAAATCATACCTTTTTTACAGCGACTAAACAGACTCGGGTCTATTCGTCTCATAAGAAAGTGTTCGTGTTGTCTATTGGTGTCCCCAAGAGTCGACAAAACACAAGTCTGTCTAGTCACTGCAAAACAGGTCTAATTTCTCTCGCTTTTGTCCTCTCTGATCATAAACTCGAGGAATTGCGAAAAATACGCGCATTTCTTGAAAAGGTGGGCAAAGTACAATTGGAACGGTACCAGAATACCGGCAAGTTTCAACACAAACTACGGTCAGGGAGACCTATTGTTTCAAATAATGCAGAAGAGTTAACTATTACCGGTATGGCGAAGAGAAACGAACGATCAACAATATCTGAAAGTCGTGCCGAGTTCAGCAAATGACAACATCAGGCGAGCAAGAGCGGCGTGACTTATGGGACGTGCAACAGTTTGCAAGCCGCACCACGCGCTCCAAATAAAAGAAAAAGAGTGAGACAGAATACACACCGCCTGACATTAGAAAATTGGAGACAAATTTTGCAGATCAAAGATTTTAAGTATGAAGTGTTTGGTTCTATACGTCGAAAGATCGGCTCATAGCACCATCCCATGTAGTGACCACTGTAAAACCTGGCGGTGACTTCGTTCTGACCTAGGAACGTTCTTGACTATCTGGGTTAGGTGGCGTATGAGCTGATGGAACATTGAAAAAGAAATGCTAAAGAGACGCCTTCGAACACAATACTATCCCATCCTATCTACGATTGATCGACGAAAATTTTATATTGATGCAACATATGGTAACTGCCCAAGGCGCATTTCTAAATTATCTAAAGCATATATCCAATGAGTGTGTTATCAAATATCGTAATCACCGGAATTTTTTTATTTAATCCGATTGAGCTTTCATGGGAAGAAATTGATCGTGGAGTCAACAAACAGCACCCGACATTCAAATAATATTAGTGGTATAACTTCACAATTTGTGGTTGGAAGTAGATGTTGAAACTTGTGTGTATTGTGTGCTCTCGTAGTTCCAACCAAGGCAGCATATCGATGAAGTGGTTACTATTGCAATGCAATTTCATTTTTATAATATTCATAAAAACTATTACAATATCTTCATTAAGTTAGAAATGTTTCTAGTTTTTTGTTGGCTTCTCAATTAAATATAAACAAATGCTTATTCCAAGTTCTTTGCTATCAATACATAGATCGCAATAGCGGGAATGGATTGGTACCACATTTTACGGGATAAATTTATCTAAAATTGATTATACATGTGGCTGATTATATTCTAGTCTGTAAGAAATCCGACGTATTTCTTTAGAGATATAAACATATAGCTAAGGAACGGTGCCAAAATTTAGCATAAGTAGAAATGTTCAAATATCATTTACATGTATTAAAATTACGAGATTCTTGCCCGCCCTTCAAAACTAATCACATAAACAGAAAATGCAGTATTATCAGCAAGTTAGATATTTCCTGTAGATATCTTGTTCTTCTGGACCACATTGCTTAAGTTAGTAGTTCCGTTAATAGAACACATATTGCCAATTTCTCGCAATATGTGCGAATATGATCTTTATTGCCGGAACTATTAACTTACACCACCCGCGAAATTAACATGCAGTATATACATACCTAAATCTAAGCAGGCATTTTCTACATGCAATATGTACAATGAACTCGGTTGTATCGGAAGTAATGTAAGGCGTGGGTTTACTTTATCGAAGCTTGGCATGCTTTTATAGGATGCTAGTGTATAGAAACGGTAGGGTGATTATTATTAGAAAACGCCTAGCTATTCATATAGGCGTACTTGAAATAAGCGATAAATAATTATAGAGAATAGGTTACAACAAATGTTACCGAAGAGTTTCCAAGAAAAACTATTATTGGTGTCAACTACGATATAAAGAACATCAATAGTTAGGAAATGAGTTGCTTTTCTCCAGGAAATCAATTGATAAAGCAGTAACGTAAGTAATTTATTCTTATTCGGTTGTACTAAAACACAAGAAACGCAATCTAAACATCGATAAATCGGTGAATAATAAGCAATACTATAAATCGGTATTTGGCTTAGGCCTTAATATTTCATTCCAAATATAGACATAAAGTACCTGTGTGTTTCTTAGAATTGAATAAAATGCTTGCTATAGAAGCACGGCTATACTGTACATCGGTAATTTCCAAAATACTTTCATAGTGGAACTGGTTTTTCTATCCAGCTCTTTGCGCAACTGGCACCAGTCAACGCAAAATATCTATATAACCATATGTTCATAATTATCACAAGTATTTACTGTTCACTTAACGAAAAAGTAATTCAATAACTTACAGAACGAGATGAGAAACAGCAATTTAACTAATAAAATATTCAATGGCTTAATTCACATAGAGTAAAGTTTTAAAGCATATTTTGATTTTGGTGAGTAATCATACACAAAGCAGGTTAATTGATAATGCGAATATGTTAGTGTTTACTATGCAACACTAGTTTCTTCGAAAAATAATATAAAATGTTTAATTACATAATGTTCCGAAGCGTGAAATGTAGAAATGGAAATAAATGTGGTTGAGAAATATGTTTTGTTTATTGAATGCATTATTTAAATGTTTGAGTTTTGACAGTGTGACACACAAGAACGTAGTAAACAACCTAGACACTATTCTAATCTTGTATCAATCCAATCAATCCAAATGATGGAATGTAATTTATCTATAAAACCATTAAGTAATGTAGTAAAACTTTATAGGCGAGCGCTGCTTTTGGGGAATGGTATGTAGTTCAAGAGAGTGTATACCGGTTGTCAACTAAGTTTGATTCATTAAAATTACATAGGTATCTAACAGAGAAGACTACTTACATTTAGAGTGTGCCAGCGCGTCTGCGTATCGGTACCGTAGCTAATACGCAACATCACACTCGACACAGAGACAGAGAAAGTGAAGCAGTCACGTTTTGTGTTAATTCATCCCGTATTGTACACATTATGGTGCGTATACTAAAAACCCCTTCAAGCGAATTTTCTAATCATATTAGCAAGTAAAAGCTTACAAAAGCGCGGAGTAATTACGAAGGTAGTGCTGAATATATTACAAAAATTTGATGTGTGAGTCAATCAATTATTGATGTTTATGAGCGAAAGCACAGCAACAATGCTTGCGTGAGTAAGAATGTGAACACAAACGATTCACAAATGTTACACACGGTGAATGCATTAATGTTAACGAATTCGACAACTTCACAAACAGTAGCCTGGTATTCCCGAATGACCAGACACGTTGGGGATCATGGTTGAAGGCCACTTCTTATTCAAAATATTGGCTAGACATATTCGTGTATATTCGTCTCAGGAGAAGGGGTTCGTGTTCCTTACTGGATTTCTCAAGAGTCGACAAAACACGAGCATGTCTAGCCGCTGTAAATATGTCCAACTTTGCTCTCTCCTTTTGTCATCTCTACTGGAATTATTCTTTTTTTGCAGCGACTAAACAGACTCGTGTCCATTCGCCTCACGAGAAAAGATTCGTGTTGCCTACTGATATCCGCGAATCTGTCTAGTCTCTGCAAAAAAGTAATTTATATAATCAGTGATGTATATGAAACTTAGTACTGTCCTGGCATGCAGACAAAAGTGGGCCACTCTACTCATGTCTCAATATTCTTTTCTAGGCTAAATACACAACTTTTAAATCAGTTCGGTTGATAACCGGTTTGTACTTCCTTGGGATTACCAACTATACAATACGAATTTGCAATTTGTTAAAACACATGTCAATCAATAGTTTAATAATTTAATATATAAATGCCTATTATTACAACTATTGGTGTATTGAATATGTTTCAACGTCAATAATATCTGGTAGCACCAATACCAGATATTGTTCGCTTAGATTAATGCAATTTTTAACGAAATTAAGGATTTGGAAACAACATGAGATTATTCAGGTTTCAGTTACAAAATTAGTAAAACAGTCTCGCAGAAAGCATTTACCGATTTTGTACCCTATCCTGTGTGTATCTTCTCATACTCATATTAAAAAGTAATGGGAATTTGCAATCGACTATATCATCGATATATAACATAAAAAATAACATTTATAATAATTATGTTTTTTTTTATGTGAAAGTAGCGCAGTGACAATTTGCCTATGTCAACGGACTTACAATTAACCGAGTAAACATAGAATGTTACATTATAGATAGATACATAGGCATGTTTGTACCAGAAATGGGAAAAGTTAAGTAGCTTTCTCCGCCCAAATATTTAAATAAAAGTTTAATTGAAACGTAGTTATTCGAAACGAAATTAACAGGAAATATTTATATATTTGAAAAATCTCTATTTTAAATTATCTTTCTTTTCTGCTATTATAAACAATACCATGTACAAACATCTACAAATTTTAGACATTAATTTCAAGTTGTCTAGATCCTTGAACTTTAAAGGTAATTTTTACATGTGTTCATCATAATTATAAATACCTATACCTACAGACGAGATACTTGGTAAAAGTGTGAGAAATATTTGCTCTTGAAGATAACATCTTTTACAATGAAAACTGTATTTTGGAATAAGATAATTCAGAATAAAATTAAAACAATTGTAATTTGAATATAGCTTAGACAATGCTCTAAAAGACCCAATTTCAAGAATTCGATGAAGAATTTATGAGTCATCACAAGGATGACAAGGGTCTTGCGTGAATGAAATCTGCTATTTGGAAGATTCCCTCCTCCAGACACGTTACATGTATTATCCAAATAAAACCTTTAAAAAATAAAACAGGGTATCAGGTTGAAATATTTTTTTGAAATCAATATAGGGAGAATATGAGAATAAATGCTGAAAGGTAGGGTGTCACTTGTTATTTACAATGTGGTAAATACTGGTATTATAGGCTATTTACATTTATGTATATTAAAATTAATATTATAATAGGAAATTCTTGATGTATTTCAGAAGCCAATATTCACATTCAAGGGGCAAGTAAAAAGTAGATGTAATAAAAATCCGTACTAAAATAAACGGATTACAACGTTACCATAGTAACAGAAACAATCAGGGCGAAGAATATTATTAAAAATTGGCATATTTTCGTTTACTTACCCACAAATCGTCTCCCCAGTTCATGTCAGTAGTTTGCGCCATGGTAATCCAATATTTAGAACAGCACACATATACACGCAAATTTTAAACAAAAACGGTTGCTCTTCATTTAAGCATATAGCACTGAAAATCACTATCACTGACAAACATGGCTCCTCCGCACATTCAACAATACGAGTAATATGACGTTCGCTATATTAAAGAAGCAAGTTCACAACTACAAAACTGGCTACTTCTGCTGCTGTTGTCCTGTCACAATGGAAATTTGAGTACCCTCTGGTGACGAAATCAGTAAACGTTACAAACGTTAATCTTACTTAATCAATTTCAATAGATATAGCTAATCTATTATTTGTGCACCTGTTATCTCCACTGACTTGTAATCGCATTTGTACTATATTACGAATTTTATACGAATTTTTATTATACTGAATTATTATTACTATTTGTATGCAACCCACTTTCAAAAATTTATATTTACGAAATATATTTATATTTCAGATTGTATTTATAAATATTTGCTTTGTAAGATTTAAATATAAATCAGAGAAAGTCAGAATTACTGATCGTCGTCAGTTGTCCCAAATTTTTACCGATTAAAAAGTTGCTCAAATAACAAAATTTAATCTATAAAAAAATAAAACGCACAAACATTTACAAATTGAAGTTTCCTTTACGTTTGAGTCTTCTAGCGATATACCAAGGGAACCCTAAACATTTCCAGAAAAACATGTTTTATCGAAAAAATTCCCCTTTTAAGCACTTGTGCGTTCCAAGAAATCGATTATCGAAATATTTATTCCAATCTGAAGTGGGTATATCAGAAACGTGCCTTTTAAATGCTTCAACGACCTCGGGCGATGTTGAAAACCGTTCACCAGGCAATTTATTTTTGACAAAAAGAAAGAAGAAGTCGTTAGGTGATAAGCTAGACGAATACGAAGAACGAGTTATTAATTCAATGTTATTTTCGCCGATGTCTGCTGTTTTTTTTTTGACTTCATCGAAAACTTGAGGCAACAAATTGTAGTATACCAATCAACGTTAACTATTTGTCGATCCTTGAGAATAACGGTAGCAACAGACCCAGTTTAACGGAAGAAAAAAGCAAGCACTTTTTTAACTTTTATTTTTTGTTCACTTTGAAACACCTAAACAGTGAATTGTTTTGTTGCTGGTTCGTATGAAGATACCTAGGTTTCGACACCTGTTGCAATACTGTAAACGTTGTCAGAAACGTCACGATTAAATTTTTGAAACATTTTCTTGCACCAAGTCACACAAACCATTTTTTGAATCTTGGTTAAGCTGTATGGAAACTAACGACTGTAAAATTTCTTGGCTACTAAATGCTCATATAAAATTGTTTATATTTAACTTTTGCCAATGCCCAAGGGTTCGATATGTCACATATCGATCTGCTTCAATTATTTCTCGCACAGCGCTGATGTTTACCAAAACAACACTAGTTGATGGGCGACTTTCAAGAAATTCACTGACATTAACACGTCCACGCTTGAATTCTACAAACTACTCACAAACTATGGTTTTGGACGGTGCTTTATTTACTATAAACATGGTTCCATGACAGAGAAAATGAAAAAAAAAACATTTTTAAACACTATTGCACCTCCCGTAACAGAGGAAATCAAAGATGAAAAACCGTGACTATTAAGAAGACATAGAGAACAAACTTCAATCCTGTTAAAGATATTTATTATAAAATTAAAGTTAGAACAGTTTGATTATTTGCTTAAAATAATAACTTGTATAATTCAAAAACAGATACTGTCTTGGGAACTACTGTTTCTGCAAAAATGGATAACTGTCTCACCCGCTACGAGACTCCTATGCACTAGAACCATGCCAACATTGCCAAAGCGATTCGGTCTTGCAGTCAATGTGGCCGGTACGCCTGGGTCTACCCACGATTTTTTGCGCGAATCAAAAACCTCTTCCTTTTGTACCGAGCGAGAAAAATGTTACATGTGTTTTTGAGCTTTTCCATTTGCGTTCCATCGGTTCAACTCATGCGGTACTCATATACCGATCTTCTGAATCTTTCCCATCTCCTGTAGCCGATTGAAAACAGCTTGTTGACTGCGAATTTTTGGTGGATTTTCCACGTCCCTTGTCTACAACATTGAAGTCACAACTTTTGAAACGCCGAAGCCATCGTTAACACGTATCTTGCGATGCAGCATGTTCATCATAAGCTTCTTAAAGTAATCGGTATGATTCAGCATAGTTTTCTTCGAATGAAAACAAAAAAATTATTCAATTTTCATAAAGAAGTAACAATTATCCTTGTTGCGTTTACAAGACGAGTCAACAAACGCAATTTATGGAATTCATCTATTTTTTTCAGCGTAACAGCAGCAGGACTTAATAATGAAAAATTCCTTCTACACCTTGTTCATAGATGCTTTCTACGCATTTCACACATTCTGCTCGAAAAAAACGAAGCTAAAACGTATTTTTCCTCTTATACATAAATTTGCCGATTTCGGAGTTATTTAAACCCTTCAAACATAATTCAGTGCTCTCCCTAAAAAAGAAGATTTTTTTAATAAAATCTATGTAAATTGACATAGGGACATATCTAGTGCCAAGAGCCATTACCTTGAAATTTCAGGACAAGAAAAGATCTGTTACTGATTTTTAACAACAAAATACAGACGGTAAAGACAATGTATATGCAATCGGAGATTTGAGCCTACGATAGTATGTACAACATATGTATGGGCAGGGTCTGAAAGAGTTAAAGGAATTTTTTTAACAGTGAATAAATAAATCGTGACCATACGATGGAGACCAGGTATAAAAATATCTTGAATTTATTTTAAACATTTGGTGAAAACAAAAAGCAGCTAGTGAAGTAACTAGCTTTTTAGCTTAGCTAGAGATTTTAGTAAATCACGTTTGCCCATCCATGTTTGTCTAAAACACGTATTGTATTTTTTTATTTTATGAGTATTTCCTCAATAAAAAATAAAACCCGAAAATTCCTTCTTAAATTACTCATACTATCTGCAAAGATATACGCCAACCGCAACAATTTACCGCGAATTAATATTTTGTATAGAGAAAACAACGCTTAGTTTGTTACTTCAGTTGCTTTTCATTGAAAAAAATCGACTTTATGAGTTTCTTTAAATAATTCGCAAAAGAATTGAAGCATACAAAGTAAAGTATATTTTATCTTTAACTAGACTAGAATAAGCTACCGTTGTGAACGATCCTGTATAGTAAGAATGCTTAATAAGATTTCTACGCCGAAACCTAACTTTTTTATCGGAAACATCGTATATTGTAAACTCCTCGTTCACTTCGCCAATAAAATATGTTTACAGCCAGTGGAAATTGCACAAAACTCTAGAAGTGATGCTAAAATTAAAGCTTTGGTCATGATAAACAAAATAATACAGGATCGAACGCGTTACAAATGCCTGAGTAGTAAAGATGAGCATACCTGTAAAATCATTAATACGCACATATTACTCCCGCAGATGCGTTTACTTGATGTTCAATTGCTAGGCATTGAATGTTTACAACACATAAATACCATACTACTTACATTTTCTGTTGCATCTGTAACCCACATGCATTTAATTTTGCTTAATTGTGGGGTTGATGTCCCTTTGGTTAAGTTTTGTTTTTTTCTCTTTACTTGTTTCTTGGAAAATAATGGAATCAAACGAAATGTTTAAAATCGTAATAATTTTTTTTATTAAGAAACTAATTACTAAAATATGATACATAAAGTAAATAGCTTAAAATAATAAGTACATAGGCCTCGATTAAAAAAGTAAAAAATGTTGCATTTATGTATAAGACGCATATTTTTCTTATGTATATCACTCTTCTTGTAACTGAACGTAGTTCGCTGGGAAAAGCCCATAACAGCCTTTACACATACCTCTCCACCAACCTTGATCGATCTAAAAGATATAATCAAATAGTACTAAAATTAGTGGTAGAATATTATTTAATAATCTGTTATTTTACAACACAACTGTTTTACGCTAACAATACTGTCCAACTTTAGGTTTAGACAAGAGTAACAATTTGTTACGATATAATTTCAAATTTTGAAATTAGAGCTATGTTGTGTAGAGGCGCAATTCCATCGAAGCAACAGTAGCATGCTAGTCTTAGCTTATTTTTAGGAAACGACTTCGAACCGTGTTACAAATTGGATGTTGCGCAAAAACTAGTCGTCCAGTCTAGTATGCACCTTTTAGATTTTATGTTCTGTGTGTGGCTAAACCAATTCCATTCAAGCAGCATAGTTACAGCAACTGCGTATATGGCGATAGTTTCCAGTAGAAGAAGAAGGCAGAAACAAAAAGGCTGAAATTATGAAGAAAAAAGCAAGTTGGTTGCTAACGATGAAATTTTATTTAAAATTGTTGTTCCATGCGTCAAGTCCAGTGAACGCGTCGCAACAGTTACAGCTTAGAGATATTTTTATTTCGGCATCAATCGCTTTCGGACGAGGAATTAAATTTGTTTCGAAACGTTTGTACCTATTTATGTCAAGGCTTAGTTCAACCAACTATTCATGTCTTATTATAAAACCAAATCAATGTTTAAACTTCGTAAAAGATTTGAAAGAGTAGATACATTTTCGGACCTTAATAAAATTTACAATACCATTCATTAGTTATTTGTTACGCGGGCAGGAAGATGTTGTCCACTGCAACGGTAAATAAGTTCTGTAACTATCCGTGAGGAGATTTGTGCTCTAGCGTTTTTCGATGAATATGTCGATCGACATTAAACGAAAAATTGTGCCTCTTTGAAAATCAGTAGTATGGCATACACAGAACAGATAAATTAATGGGGATTTTATGGGTAAATTTTCCGATAATTATACTACATATGATTCATTTATTTATATTTAAAAGTAGCAGCAATAATTTACAAAAATTTTATATAAATATCAAATTTCTTAAAGATGTTAATAACTGAAATTTTAATGCTACTGCATATGTGAGAGAAATTGTAATTTTTTTTATAAGTAGTTTGACACAGATGAACGATCTGATAAATTCAAATAGGACTCTCAATGCTTTGCAACAAAAGTTGCAGTGCGCAAGATTTCTTTTGCGGCGCGTGCAAGAACACCATTGCTTATAGACACATGATAAAAGAAAAAAATTAATTAGCATATGTATTATCACAATCTCAAATCTTGTATCGCAAGATTTGAGATTATGATAGATGTATCATTCGATGTATTTTTTACTTCATGTGTTCTTAACTCTTTAAATATTTTGTACAAATCAATTGAAAAGGGCCTCCCAATACAAAATGTATCACGTAAAATCCAATAGATACTGTGACCCGACCGTTATATAAGGCCACGCATGAAAGTGGAACTCTAAAAACTAAATATATGTGGAAGTTAAAATCGCAAAAATTACGTTATTTGCGTGCAACGTTCTCTGCAGCCAAAACATTTAATACGCTTATTAAGGTATGTATTAAAAAATATCAAGTTAGTAAATATCCCTCTAGTCATACATACTGAAACATTTCCCAGACGTATTTTTTTTTGGTCCGCACCTTGCAAATATCTTAAACGCAAGAGTAAATGCTTTATATGTATAATGACACAATAGTAATGCTAGCAAAAACTGTGGTAAAGCATCGGAACTCTCTCCTCCACAAGTCCAATAATTAGTCCAGAACGCCTGTTTCAAGGATACATGGATGCCCATTTTCAACCATATGAGTGAATGTTATAACAACTTTGCTCGTTGTATCTCTATTTATTTAGAAGTATTTATTTTTGCCAGCTATGCATCCCTAAAACTAAAACGTTAGAAAAATAGACGTCTTCTCTGTTCACCAAATTTCTGTACCTTTTTATGTAAGCAGTTTCGTAAGTGTATAATTCCTATGGAGAAGTTACGTTCTTAATCAATTTCAACTTTTCGTTGAATTTCTTACAAAATGCTTATGTTTTGACTTTTAACGCGATCGACGTCTACAGAAGAACGACCATTATGTAAATATTTACGAATCTCAAATCTCAATCTCAAATTGATTAAAAACGTAACTCCGACATATTTGATGATCAGAGAGGACAGACCACTGTCCTATTCAGATCTTTTGGATTTAATAGGATAAGATGGATTCATGTTTTACGTTACGTAATACAGTGACAGGAAGCCGTATGTTTTTCCTAATTTTAGCATATCTTAGTTTTAGGGGTGTACAGGCGAAAAATAGATACTGGTAAATAAATATTTTTTCTCGAGAGTGAGGATAAAACGGTCACATTAGAATGAAAGTTTTTTCACACGATTCTCACCATTCTTATAGTCGATAATGGCAATCTACGCATCCTCGAAGCAACTCTTCTGAACTAATTAATGAAGCTTGTGCCGCGCGGTGGTTGACGATGCTTGTAGTGTTATTTACCAATGAGGCAAAACTTGGACGATTGGCAGGCGATAAAGCAATATCGACAGATTGCAAGCGCTTTGGTGCATACGGCCGAAATATGTTTTACTAAGGGACGCTCACTTTCATACAAGTTTACTGCGCACCGTCCAGATTTACATTTCTCCCATAGTATTTCCCTGTTCTGCTAATTATTATTAATGACAGAATACTACAATGCTTTACCATTTCAATATGAGTAATTATATCTCCTGGGTCAAACGATATCTCATCCTCGGCTGAAGCAAGATAATCATACAGAGCTACAGCACTTAATCCAGTATCAACAATTTCGTCTTCTTGGCTAAGGTCCTCTGTCGTTTCTTCGATTGGTGATGTTTCTACTTTTGTGGCCTAAAATATATCAACTACAATTATGCGATTCAATAATTCGCTTAAATAAATACCTTCGCACTCTCCTCTACTATTTCATTATTAACAGACTTAGTTTCTTTCTGTTGCAGAATTTCATCTGAAGTTGTACCTGTTTCGAAATGTTGAACTTCTTGAACTATTTGCGGTTGTTCGACGGCTTTCGCAACCTAACAAAATAAATTATATATGCCTATATCACTTTTGATTTATCAACTTAAGGAAATATATTACATTACATACAACTGTTTCAGCTGACGTAAAGCACTCTATTTTAGATTTATCTAATTGCACAGGTGTGACTCTTTCAGTGCTATTATCACGCTCGTTTTTATCCATCAAAAAGGCCATCTTAGACTGGTCAAGCTTCGTAACATTTTCTTGAGAAACTGGTGGTTTCTCCTCCTGTTTAGTTGTAAATACTACTGCTTTAGAATGGATGCTACCTCTTGGCGCTGGAGAACTAGGAACTTGAGTTTTGCCTTCTTCAGAAACCTAAAATAAAATTGTAAGACAAATATATATCTTTTGCAATTTTCTACACTCTTCCTCATTTTGCTTTTTGCACAGCGAGCGACAAATATATTGTAATGTTTTTAGAAGATTAATTTCAAGAAATTTTCGAAATTGTTACAAATGTCAGAAATTTACCAAAATTAGGAGCCGTGAATTCAGGAATATCCAAATAATGATTCTAATTTTATTTCATCTGATGAAACGATTTTACTAGAAGTGGAATAACTAAGTTTCGTAACCTGCATCACTATTTGCTAGACAACTAACCTTTAACAAGAAGTAGGTTTTAACAACGATTTTATATTAACGTACGGGAAAGCTTTTGCAATGATTCTTTTACAGTTATGTATATTTATACGATACGATTACGATTTATACTTATGTTGCAAAAAAATCGATTATCGCGTGAACGCAAATGTTTATTGGGACTAAAAATAATCATAAAAAGGTTCTTCTGAAAACTAATTGACTGATATTTTCTCCGTGTAAAACATTTTCACAGCGTCTTTTGTCTTTGATAGAGAAATGGAACATATGAAATATATTCAAAAAACAACTGATAACCCCAGAATGAGAATTACTGCTAGTATCGCAAGAATATCAAGCATAGTAGGTTGGTATTATAATATATTATACTCATTATGATGTTATCTAATTTTTAGGAGTGGCACTATTATCTAGCATACCATAAGAGAATACAAAGGACAGGAGAAGTTACCCCGGCTAAGCGAACTTCTGGAAGAATTCTTTAATTAGTGGTTACGATGAAACGGTCAATAATTCTATAAGGCAATTAATTCTTAGGTTTTTCGTAAGCATGAATGATTACTCCATTCAGCACATTTCCAGCGTAACAATTTGCCACAAATGAACCCTTCAATTAAATGTAGTTGGAAAATGATAATCAAGAGAGAATCATGATGCATCTAATCGTTTAGATACTGCAAATGGAAATATAACATAATACATTATCCTTTTCGAAAAAACAAGCAGTAATGGCGTAGCAGTAATGAATGCTTTTAATGAGTTTGATGATCGCACAATATGGCAGTAATCGCTGACATTTTTAAAATTACGTGAACCAAGTTTGAATTATAAAGATCCGTCTTTGGTTAATTGCATCTAGGGATCATCATTATATCTGAACTTTTGACATTCGAAACTTCCACTTACACGATTATTATTAATAATCGTGTAATTATTTTTTACCAGGAAGGATACATTAATAATTTATTAATGTATCGTTCCTGGTAAAAAATAATTTCAAGAGAAAAATCAAATGCTTATGGTAGTATACTGAGATTATATCTGCATTTCAAATTAAAGAATTACTGCTCTCTAATATGACAAAAAAAATCTTTACGAAACATTGCAATGTTACACAATTTTCTTATAAAACCACACGTTCTTCTATGTTATAAACAAACAAAAGACTTTCCATTACCATTCTTTCAAATTTAGCCCGTAAATCAGAAGGTTTAGCTTGACCTATATCTGGCTTTACTTTGGTATACGTTGTACCAACTTTAGCACATTCTTCATCAAAGGTGAGAGCAGACTTGTCCATTCTATCTGTCTGAACACCAAACTTTCCACCAAATCCAATTTTATGATCCGTTTGACTTTCGTGTTTTTGGGGGGCTTCATGATGGTCCCAGCCTAGCGCCGATTTATCTTGACGGTCCTTCTGCACACCAAATTTGCCGCCAAAACCTTGTACATAATCTAGAAAGTTACTTATTTAAATTTAGAAGTTATAACGAGATAAGGTATTCTCTGGTTGTTTATAACTAAATCCATTCACCTTTCTGTGATTCATGTTTTTCCACTTTTTCAACATGATCCCAACCGAGAGCGGATTTATCTTGCCTATCTTTTTGAACACCAAATTTTCCACCAAATCCTGTGCTATAATCCTTTTGAGAAGTATGTTTTTCAATTTTTTCTTTATGCTCCCAGCTTACAGCACTCTATGAGTTAAAAAAACATTAATTACATCAAATATCTTTCCAAAATGAATTGCTCCTATGTGTATAAAATTATGTGGTGTGGAGTATACCGATACATTCGTGTTCATACAAAATTATGTAATTACTTGTTACACCATAGGTTCATTGAAAATCTCATTAATAATTGGAAAAGGATACTTAATGCCCGAGTTCTCGCAGAAACTCTGGTGTTTAGTCAAGTTATCATGTTATGTTTGAAGCTTAGAATACCTTATATGCATTATTACTTTATTCACATGCCGAACAAAAGACTAAGTTTCTTTCTCAAAAGCATACTGTGCTGCTCAAGCTGTACTGACTGCACATTGTGCTTACATTCTTTGGTTTCAATACCCTATGTACAGATATGAGCTATACAGTACATTTTCAAAGGTCTAGTTAAAATAGGAGTATGGTTGGTACTGTTAGAACTCTTAATGATAAATGATGTAAGATAATAAGTAAGGCAAACTGATATCACAATTAGTAGCCTTACAAAAATCTAAGAAAACTAAATAACAGCACTAAATTCTATGTCAAAATATAAAAAAGGAACGAAACTGAGCCTGAAGTAAGCGAAGATGATTTTATTGAAGTTACCTAAGTTGATAGTCACAACATGCAGGATAGAAAAATACAAATTGCATTGCCTAATAATTTTTTGCAAAATGTCTTTCTGGCCAATTGCATTATTATTACATTACACCTGAATAAACCACCTTTTCCTGCTATTTTTAATACACGCAATTAAATGAAACTAATAAATATAATCGCTTGTAACTAAAATAGTAAAATTCCGCTGAATGAGTGCCGAATGATCAACAATAATTTGTCGATATTCTGTTGGTTTTTTGTGGTTGCATAAAATGGAAGCTGTAATATGCGCGATTACACACAATGTAAACTATAGAATGGATTAAAAGTTAAAGAATTAATATTTTTGGTTTCATCTCAATAATAATGTTACACATAAGAAAATTAAAAGGGAACTAGGAAGTAAAACTAACCTTATCAACCCTATCAGATTGCACACCATATTTTCCTCCAAAACCTGTGGCATAGTCTTTTTGTGAAACATGCTTTTCTACTTTAGCAACATAATCATGCCCAACTGCGGATTGATCCATTCGATCCTTTTGTACTCCAAATTTACCTCCATATCCAAAAGCAGCATTTGGACCATTTATTAACTCCTGTTGCTTTTTCTTCTTGTCAGCTTCTTCTGTTTCTCGTCTCAATTTCTCCATGCTAAAAAAAAATGTGATTTTTCACAATTAACACGCTCAGAAATGCATACTCAATAGCACCCGCAGTTCTCCCAGATCCCTGTACTGTATTTGAACCCCATCGTTGTTGCTCTTCCGTAACATCATTAACAAAATCCGGATCTGTTTCCCAGTCATCGTCTTCAACAGGTTCTGGTTTCAGATTAATTTTCGCGCCTGCAGCAGCTTTCCACATATTAAGGTTATGTATTACCTAATGCAAATAATATGGAAATTTCTGCACAAAACTTTAGAACACGCTTACAATCGCTGAACCGGATACTTTTGTTCTTATCTATTTGGCACCACCCTGTTCGTTGGGTTTTGAATTTGTCATCGTCCACTGCTGTGTGGGAAGACTATTAAATAGCATTACATGAAATGAGGAGAAACACGAAACCGACTTGAAGGCAACCGAAAGTGCATAATTCAAAATTAAAATTTGAAAATTCCCCATTATACTTTGTTGGACTATTTTCAAAAAATGAATTGAAAGATATAGAAAGATGCTGGAAAGATATGTACAAATTTGGTAGAAACAATTTAATTTCTAGACATAAATATTACTGAATAAATTATTGAATAGTATTTCCATTCATAATTTTAATGCTCAACCTATATTCATCTTAAAAATGCAAAAGCATATTTATGCAACTAAGCTAAAGTTGAACTAAACTTAGTAATGTTTAATTATAAAACAGTGTTTTAGGTTTATCTCAAGGCAAAAGTTATGCCATTTATTATTATTTTAATAAACTTCTCTATTACGAAACTGTACGATCGTACTCGTGTACTGTTGATTCTCGGGCAAACCAGTAGAAAACACACTGAAAGGAATAAACACTAATCTGTCTAGTCTCTGCCAATTTTGTAAAAGGCGCGGATAGTACAATCGTTTCTGCGGGCCGTCTGTATATTGTTATAACATGTAACTCTTGATAATAGTAAAAGTATACATAGTTTAGTCAGCACATTTGAAATATATGCAAAGGGGTTCGCGCTCGATCTTAAAAAAAAAGTATTAAGAAATCACTCTCGCGCGTAAGTCGTTACTCTGCCCGTTCAACTACTAGAGCTTAAATTAAGTTATTTTGAGATACATCTTTAACCAATGTATTATCTAATTTCATTTTTTTTGTTTAGGTCATCAATTTTAGTCCATCCCTAGGACTAGATAAAATTAAGAACTATAAATAAACTTAAAAATAAATTTCAGATGTTGTAAGACAAATTATGTTTGTTTTAGAACAAATTATTTATTATTTAACTTGTTAACATCTGACAAAATTTATTTAATGAAACATATATTAAAGCAGATTTAGATAAAATGTCTATTTCTAATAAATGAAACATTGCGTATATGTTCATATTCTAACTATTGATTTATCTAACCAGTGCTTCTGTGTCCTTAATTCCATAAGACATAATCATTGTGTAATGTAAACTAACAACTATTTTTATTAATAAAAAAAAAAACAGCATAAGTCGCCTTTGTTATTTAATAATATAATTAAGGTATAAATATAACAAATTTTAAATAGTATTCATAATAAACAAGTAAATATTAAATAAACATTCACCTATGAATCTGTAAAGCACAGAATTGACATCAGTTGTCTGTTTCTTCTTTGGAACTTGAGGATTCCTCGAGATTAGCAATTATTATGGGCTCGACATACATGTCCACTGTTTCTTTCTTGTTCGCACCAATTCTGTATTACATTATTCGCGTTTCCCTAGGTGTTACATGTGCAATGTTCCAATGCTTCATTCCACATATTCAATATGTGCTCATCATAATAAAAATACCTACCAACATTTTTATTATATCTTTTTGTTGAGGACAAGGCCAATTCGATTGCATTAAAATCCCAGTGATATGGAGCAAATCTCAGTACTTCGTGACCATATGTTTTTATGATTACATCAATAGCATACTTTTATTCAAGTGCTTCACTTGCTCCCTACAACAATATAATAATGAGCATACTACAATATCTACCTTGTAAACAGCAGTCAAAGGTAACGACGCGTCCCCGTTTTCCTTTTCCCTCTTAAAATTAAGCACAAGATCCTGCTTCTCCTCTGTAATAATAGACAAAGCAAAATTTCTGTTAGATGCATCGTCTTTATTCAAAATAACTTACCGAAGACTTTGTAGTTGTACTCCGGGTTTTAAGAACAATTTTTAGCTTGGGAAATGCTTTTTGCATTTCCCAAGCTAAAAATTGTTTTTTACCTTCTTTTTGAAGGTAAAAAACGGATGAAAAACAACTAGTAAAAACTGAAACTAATAATAAACTAAATAAGAAAATGATGCTAACTTACATTTGACCACTGTTATATTTTTTATACATATAATTGAAACACTTTATGTGTCTTATTTAACTCTTTAATGCTTAGATACATGAACTATCTGCTACATGCTTCAATTACTAAGAACTATATGTTAATGTATGGCTGATTGTGTAACCATCCATTGCACCGACTGATAACAAACACTAGAAGGTGCACACATAGTACTATATAGAGGTGTCCTGGTCTGTCACTAAAAACATTGTAAAGATACATCAGTAAACTTTTGTTTATTAGTCCGAGGTCCTCATCATTCATCATGAACGGCTAACCGAATGATGGTAAATTGGTGGTGCGATGAGTGTGTTCTAAACTTGAGAATGGAGTATTTAGCTGTCTAAAGTTATTAAATTCTCTAAACTTCCCACTAAACATTTGTATCTAAATTCTAAATTTGCTTATTATCTCAATTATTTTTGAGTTTAGCAATTTATTGTTGTGCGATTGAAGTTATGTATATTTATTTTATTTATTATTAATACATTCCTGCAAAAAATTGTACCTCAACGGATGGTATTAAAGGAATAACATAATTGCTTTTCTATTTAAGAAAATCTAATTCTCCAATCCACCTTTCTGAATGATTTGTACATGTCTTTCTAGCATTTTTCTATATCTTTCAATTCTACTCTTGAAAAAAGTTGAAATACTATTATACGAAGTATAAAGGCAATTTTCAAATTTTAATTTTGAACTATGGCCTTCACGTCAATCATGTTTTTCGTCATCTCACCTAACTAGAAGTTATTAACTTTGTCATGCTTTTTAATAGCCTTTCCAGTGGGCAACCAGTAAGCAACACCAACCCCCTTACGAGACGAATAGACACGAGTCTGTCTATTCGATACAGAAAAGGTATGATTTCACTGGCTTTTGCCCTCTCTAGTAATTGTTATTTGTTTTCTACCTTTCTCCCGCATAGGTGACGCAAGTCATAAGGATTTAAACTAATTTTTAATTTTCAAAATATAAAATATATCGTATAATAATGGCTATATGTATAACGGGTTAATGGTTAGCTCTAGCTTTTACCAGTTTATAACAAATACTCTGGGCGACTCACGTAGGGAGATATTTAACAAATATCGGTCAAAATTATGTAAACACATTTTATTGCAATTTCTTTCAAGAACAATTTTTACATGTTTTAAGGAAAAACTATTAAAAATGATTAGCTTTAATAAAATCATTTATTTATTCGGATTCACTGGCACCACTATTTGTAGATTCCACTTCTTCACCAGTACCTATTTCCATAGGGTTTAACATTTCTGTTAATTTGAAAGGTAATTTTCATTTTCTATATTGATAATTGTTTCAAGCTCGTAATATATTGGGATCGGAAGACATAAGAAGCCTAGTAAAAATGTTTTTCATTGAAGCTTCTCTGCATGTGTGGTAGGAATATGACCTCCAATATTCTTTGATGTCCTTGCTTGCCTTTTTTTCATTACCATCTTATATGACAAGTGCACACTGGAAAAACCTGATCCAAGCTTGTAAAGTGGATGAGCCGAACTGTAAAGCATTTTGATCTATTGGCCTTTCGAATAAATCAGCCACATTATTAAATTGTTTGGATGTTGCTCCATATAAATAACAATGCTGCGATGACGTGATAGATTTCATACCATTGCATGCTTTACCATCAACCATGGTAAATAACATTTTATGCATCACATCATTTATGATGTTTCTCCTGGAAATTGTATTCTTATTGGCCTGCACTATCTTCTAGATATGGACCTTTGGTTTTTCCATAAATTTGCTTTTTCTTCGCGTCAGAAGTTTTGTTAATAAACAACATTAACGGAACAAGGGACAAAATGTCTGCAAATTTTTGATTATAGGTGCTTTGCGCAGAAATTCCATCACACCTCCATTTGTTAAATAACCAAACCTTTTTCAAAGAATCTTTTATTGAGGTTATTGAGGACAGGACTTCTGCTTGTGCTTGAACGATTTTTTCAATTGTATGATCTAACAAACACTACAAACTTACTTTGGCAATTGTCTATTATTTTTAAATTAGCTGGATAGCATATCTTTTTTGCGTTCCTTACTAAGTAATATGGTGGTGATTTTTCGCAGGTTCTCTTGTAATATTGTACTGACGATACGTTAATTGTCTATCTATAACAATACATACAGCATCTTCTGCAGAAATTCATGGGGTTTCTTTTACCATTATAGCAGATTTATATTTACTAGGGCATGTAAGCTACATGTACTATGCAGCTAACATCTTTGACTACTTTGGCAACCTCTAAATGACCTGCAGTAAGCAGGTTCATTTGAGCTGCAAAGCGTAACTCCAAAGGCGTTATTTCCTTTTACACAATTTCCTATTATTTTTCTACATTTGATTCTACCATCTGCTGCTGAAAACGCCTTCTTAGGTCGTCCTTGCTTTCATGGACTTGAGAGTAATTTCTATAAAAAATACCATTTTAAAAGTAAGCCACTCATCTTTAGAACTAAGAAGTCAATCTAAGTATCTATGTGCTTGTTCTCATATTGATTTTAATCCATGACTAAACTTGGCCAAAACTGTAGAAATTTGCCGCTTCTGTAAATCTTAGCATTTTGTTAACATTTATCCATAGTTCCTTATATGTTCAAATTTTTCATGAAATTTGTCACTCCAAAAATCAAATAAAAGCCTTGTAGAGAAGATAATATACTCATCCTAGGATCCTATAAAAGTCAACATTATCTTGTGATTCTTATGCCCTACTGTGATAAACTCTATTCACACTTTATAACTTATATTACTTATGAAGAGCATTAAAATAATGGACGTGGGTGTTAATGCGCCAACAATTTTTATATATTTGTAAACTAAGCATGGGATGTATTACACTCTTACTTGAATGTTTATTTATATGTTTATTTGGAAAAACAAATCTCTGATTTTTCTTTAATATTTTAAATTATATTGATATAAGTATGTATTCAAGCAGCAAAAAAAAAGAATTACATTAAAACAATTAACTTACCACTTGGTAAATACTCCATACCACAAAATGTTAATGAATTCATTTGAACATAACCTTAAACTTGTCACATTTCTGAAAATAAGAAACTAACTGTTTACATCTATTATTAGAGGTACTGAAAGTGTATTGATAGGATACTGCCTATATGCCTTGAAAGGCAAACATTTAAACGTACCTAGTTATCACGATTTACAATAGGCATATTTCTGAAAAAAGTAGTTTTACATTATAAATTGATTTTTGTTCTCATTACAACTTTCGTACGTGCGATTGTACATGTGGTGGTAATGAAATTTGATGGAATTTCATAGAAACACCCGTATAGAAATGTACGTGAAAAAATATAAAAATATTTCGTTTTCAATACAATTTTGATAGGACACAAGAAAAAGAAGGAAGTTAGAAGTAACTTGAAGGTGATACAACAATGTATTTGCAAATTTAAATGTAACGAATATGACAACGGCACCCTCTAGCAGATTATTAGGCGTCGATCATCTGGGATAATCCGGCAGAAGAAAAAAAGGTTATTTTGTACACTATATTATATATATATTTTTTAAGTTTATACCACAGAATAATAAATTTGTAGTTGTTTTATCATTCCGCGATTTGCACAAGCTTGTACCGTATTTCTTTTGGTTTCTACCCGTGCTACAGACGGGATTGTTTTATGGGAGAAACGAATTTTTATCTCCAAAATTACATAGAAAAATATGGCTTATATTAAAGATGATATCAGTAATCTATGTAGATTATGTTTAAACAAGAGTACAGAGATGGAATCTTTATATTCTCCTTTAAAAGAAGTATACGAAAATGATGTATCTTGCTTATATGATGTGATGCAGAAATTAAGCTGGACAAGGGTAATGAATGAAAAGTAAGCGCTTATATAGTTTGATTTTCCAACTGCTATGTTTTAGTTATCAAATGATCCTAAGTATCCTCTACATTTATGTTTGACTTGTGTATCGTTATTGACAACAGCGTATAAGGTGAATAGATTATTGGAAGCATCCCAGTCACAACTTAGTATCTTATTCAAGGAAGAATTGTATGAGACTAAAGGAAAACTTACTGCCAGTTCTGACATAGTTGAAATTATTTCAGATAAAGGAAAATATAATTTGAAAGATGTACTTATAATTGAAGATGAAAATCATCAAAAATCTAATTACGAAGGATTTTTAAAAAATTTAGGGTCAGCTATAAGCGCTGATTTTGTGTCAAAGAATAATCCTACAAAAAAACTTAAGGAGGATAAATATCATATTGTTAATTTAGTACCGTTAAAAACCTCTCAAAAATCTGGCGATGACTGCATTGCTATGCCGGGTATGTTTATGTTTTAAAATAATAGAATACGTAGTTATATTATATTAAGATAGAAAAATTTTGTTGCTGATGGTAAAAGTAACATTTTCCCATTGTAAAATGTACTACTGTGAAGTATGTAGTATTGCCAGCTTTCTAGAAAATACTAGAGCAGCCACACAAATGATGCATTATTATTGTGTATTATTTTTTGATTTGTTTTAGTTTAAACATTGATCTGCATTTATTGGTGCCAGTCAGATCAGTTCAGTTTCGATCAGCTCACTTGAATTACATCATACGCATCTGGTCTCCATATCACACAAGTAGAACAGCTCAGTTCAACTTGCTAAATATAAATAAACATAATTTTCACAGATCATTATGTTATCCGTTTCATAAGATAACTGCTATTATTTTGTATACAGATGTCCAGGTTCAAATGTAAAAGGTTATTAGATATGTTTCGTTTAGACAGGGTTGCAAGCCAGTCCAGGTGGTATCTAGTTTATTTTATTGTAAAGAGCCCTATATTACTTATTGTTTGGACTGGTTTGTAATTGCTTGATTCTTTGATTGAACAACTTAGAAACACAGCTCCTACTATAAAAGCTGAAATTAAATTATTTGATTAACTATTCAAGCAAATTTGAAGTTGGTACTTTGAATTGAAGTGATGTAAATACCTGAAAATTTTTACTTCATACTATAACTATAATGATGGACAATCAATTTAGATATGTTTCTGTGCATTTCATACTAATGACCAGAACGACCTTGGAGCCTCTAAACATGTAAGAGGTGAACTTCTAACTCCACTTCTCATTAAAAATGTCTAAGGAAATTTTCTTGTGATTAACAAGGGTTTAAAAGCCAAGAATTGAAAAGCTTTTCTTATAATGTGTTAATAAATTTAACAAACTTCAATTACAGAATATGGGAATTTTATTACAAAGAAAAGTTACTCGATTTGATTTTAAACAAGATAATACTAACAACAAAGAGCTGAAAGCTGTTTTAAATTATATAATAAAAAACACATTCGTAAAATTTAATTATGCCAACAAACAAGGCATAAGTTAAATGACTATTGAGTGATTAATATAACTACTACTATGCTACGCATTATGTAATTTAAATGATGATAAATGTAATAAAACGATACAACATAACAAATACAGACCTATTAACTATATATACGTAAGCATCTTTGGAAAATTTAATTAAAAAGTTCTCATTTTCGTTAATGCAATATTCCATCCAACAATGGTATTAATAACACCTGCAAAACCTTGTTTCTTATATACAAACCTTTGACTGTGGGCCAATGATTGTGTAACTGTGCAAGATCAACAACGTATTCTATGATCTATTTTAGATAATTACGTAAACTACATCAAATCAGCTTTTAAGCTAGCAAAAACTATCGTTGTTTTCTAAGTACCGTACGATGACCAATAATGCTTTCATTGTCTTAGAAGTGTGAACCTCTTTTGTATTGTTTAGTATGGAGGAATTATAATTATACGTTTTTCTGGAAATAGTAAAATATTTATTAAGTACCGGTTATTGAACTTCTTGTCTACTTACTCCACAAAATGTTTTGAATGGTGTAATAATAAGTTCCTTTTTTGCAAAGTATTTTATCCGTTAAAACAATTTGTGAGGAGGTATTATTACCGCTCATTGTTACTTCATTCAACAATTCAGACTACAATATAATAATACAATACAATAATAGCGCATAATGCAGATTGTTAATACACATTAGGTACTTCCTTACCATTAGTTCTTGTTCGAATCAGAAAAAGGATATTTTAAAAATTCGTCCAAATAGATACGTAAGGTCAAGGAATTTGAACAGTTCACGTTCACTTAGGTGACGTCATAGATGACATTTCAACTGAACTGATCTGAGCTTAACTGATTCAATTGGCAAATAAAACAAAAGCTATGTTTCAAGCTGCACTTCTCTACTTTTGTGCAAGATATTAATTCATCAAAAACAATGATAAAAGCTAATGTAGATACAATAATTATAAATAACTTATAAAAATACTAATGCGTATACATATTATTATAGTTATAAGTATAATATAGCAGCAGATCAGATATGGTAATCAATGAAATCATGCAAATTGTAGCTCCCATTTGATGTGATTCATTTGCGCATGTGAATAATTTGGATCTGTGGCATTGTTAACATTTTCAGTAATATTGATCCTTGCTACTCCGTACCCATTAGACCACCTTTTCCCGCTTTCTTTATAGAGATAATTAAACTATTCTAATCCAATAAATACTGGCAATTAAAATGTCCAGATTTCGTTGAATGAGTCTTGAATGGTAAAGTAACTAACAAAAATTCGACAACGTTGCATTGGTTTTTATATGGTGTTTAGTTTCACTTAATACTAGGTAGTGATATGCATTCGCGAGTTTTCAGACCGAAAATGTACAGTAAATATTAATAATTTTCTTTAATGCTACACAATCTTTTACGACAAGTATCTAGATGTTTAATTTGTTTTTGAATAAGTACATATTACGTCGTATGAGTGGATGGGCTGCACAGTTGATCACAAAGAGCGAACTGCATTTCAGTAGCTTACCGTTACTGTTCATGAAGAGAGTAGGTAGTTAGAGTAAATCTTTGACGTTTCATTTTTCTGTGCTCCTTGTCGTCTTATGAATTACTGTCTTAACCAAGGCATTTGAGAGCTTTAGTTTTTCATCTATATTCTTCGTATATATATGTACGACAAATTAAAATTCAGCTAACACTGTCCACATAAATGTACTGATGAGCCGTGATACAGCGTAATACGCGTCTGCACATAGTGGTTATTGGTAGCTTGTTTATTAATATATTTTACTTTTTGTATGGGTAAAACTTTACATAAGTTATTGTATTTTTGATTTTTGAACATCTTATGCTGTTCAGAATATCTGCGATAATGACAAATTTTGTTCGCGCGCATGATGATGACATAATATGTACTTATATAATTGACACTAGTTTACTAAATAACATGTTACTTGCAGCTGCTCAAGATCTCGATGAAAATAAGTTTAAAACAAAGAAGTGCAACGGAAACGATCAGTCTCTCCTAAAATGTAATATGTGTAATAGAAAATTTTCGTCTAGAGGGAACCTTTTTCGTCATAAGCAGGCGCATATCCAAAGAAACTCATACCTTTGCCAAATATGCGGCTTCGTTACCAATGTACGAGCAACTTTTACTAATCATATGTTAGTAAAACACCAAGGAAAACGATTTACGTGTGAGATTTGTGGAAAGAAATATTTATCAAATAGTCACCTACGATATCACATGCTAATACACAGAAATGAACGCTTGCATCTTTGTACAGTTTGTGGAAAAAGCTTCAATTATGGAAGTTCTCTAGATTACCATATGAGAATTCATACTGGTGAAAAGAAATACAAATGTTCTTACTGTGACAGAGCATTTTCTATGAGCTGTGGTTTAAAGAGGCATTTGAGGACACATACAGGTTTAAGACCGTACAAATGTTCGTTTTGTGATAAGGCTTTTCGATCCAAAGGAGAAGTTGATTGTCATGAAATGACTCACACTGGTTTCCGTCCGTACCATTGTAAATTGTGTGGAAAGGGATTTACGAAGACCCATAATCTGAAAATTCACATGTTGGGCCATTCTGGACCGTTTTTATGTGAAATTTGTCAACGTGGCTTTACAGAAACCGTTTACCTCAAATTACATATGAAAGTAACTCATGGTCTGCACGACTATGATGCGAACGGCAGTCATATAATCCTACTTCAAGAAGATGCATCTGAATTTCAGAATTTAAATGAAACTCTTATCATCACCACTGAGTAATTATTAGGAATAATGCAATATAAACTTGGAGTACACTGAATTCCAGTAAAAAAAAAAAAATTGAAATTATAATCAATTAGCTGTTTTACGTAAATAAAACCGGTGAAAAATTTACCTAAAAATTGCAATACTATTTTACGGCATTCCTTATTATACTAGATTTATTATGGGTTCAACAACATTTAACGTTAGTTTTGCTTGTATCAACTTTATGCGCTGTTTACACATACAGCTTTGTGCATATGTATTTGGTACATGCATCAATGATCCATATTGCATATGATGCATGAATGCGTATTTAGCAAATTATATTATTATTTCTGCTAATAAATTTAATACTTTGTTGATTGACCACATGCTTTGATAATTATCCCTTTTGACCTTGTTGCTACTTAGTAAAATAACTTTCTTTTTCAACTGTTAATTGTGATGCGTCATAGATGTTCAGTGGGCAGCAAATTTGAATCAGTCCAGAAAGCGAACATCGTTGTCGGCGCAAAAAGGAGAGGATTGTAAAGTAAACGCTATCAAAAAATAACACTTATACCCTTCACCAAAAGAAAGAAATTGGACGACTTCTCAGGTTAGCTCAATACTCTATGTTTAATATGGGTAGCGACGTAACAATCGCCAAGATCTTATAGCAAACTTTTCAAAAATTATCTTGAATTAGGACCAAGACTAGCGAAAACTCCATATTTGGTATACTCGTAAGGCAAGAACGGTACTAGTTTTGGTGTAGATATTTTTGAGGAAAATAGGATGCAAATTGGTGGCATTACAGGGTTGTAGGTGTGCCTGCGATATAGTAGACAATGGAATTGCAGACCAGCTAATAAGAGTTGGTTCTAAAATAAGTTTTACAGGACTTGAACCGAATCCACATGTAACCCAGAATGCAGTGCATGGTAGATCTTAATAGTTATTCTGGTTACAATACCTAATTGTAATATAATCCGCCGAATGATTTTCAGAAAGGGATCCAATTATTACAGTGAGCATAGCTGAATGATAATAAGTTTCGGACTCTTATTGTATTAACGCGCGCTTGCCATTCAGTGCACAATAAACTTTTTTTTGAAATCTATAAGGGTTATGAATTACATAACAATGCTGTATACCTACAAGCAATACAAGTTGAATTTTAACTTCGCGATAGATAGATTTAACTTCAAAGACATGTTCTAAAATAATTTCTCTCCAATTTTAAGATCTTAAGATATGTGAAACCTTTTCTCCCTCAAAATAAACACCGACTAAACAAATTTGGATTTTTATTTTCATTATCAAGACATCATTGAAGACATTACCCAGAAAAAAAACACGTTTTTTTTTCTGTGTGTGGTGACTATACATAAGCTTGGAGCTTGTCACAATCTCACACCTTTAATGTGTAAATGGTGTGTGCAGTTCCATGACTTCACTATCATAAAGACTAATGGTCAATTAATTATTCCCCAATATGGCGATTTGGGATTAAACCGGACCACCAGAAAAATTTGTACCTGGTGGGACTCGATATATAATCTCTAATTCTTTTAGTCTGGAATTTCGGGAAAGTAACATAAAACAATCATATTTTATGGTTTTTAATGTATTTCATGAAAGCAAATAGATTTGTTAAGAGAGAATCACGTGTGTACTGTACGGCCTAAGAACAATCTTTATTAAGTGGAAGAAGCAATGCACGAACTTGGAGAATATATTTTACATTTTACAAATAAATATTTAACCATTGCAGTTTTATTTGCATTCGAAATTGAGATAAAAAAATACATATTACAAAGTCTGGATTCGATACTTGATAACCTCGAAACGAATATAAATCCGTTTCGACGTTAGAGTAGATGCATTTATTTAATTATTTACTTATTTATTATAGAAAGACATCTATATTCTTAAAATGCAACATGGTCGCCATTCTAATCCCTTCTAACTATTTAATGTGTGTGGGTTTGACAGACCCAAAATTGTAATAGTTTATAAAAAATGAATAAGCGATAATAAGCAGAGTAATTTAATTTGATATTATAAAACAAAGGGTAAAGAATTTTAACTATTTTTTATTGTTTTTAAATCACAAAAAGAATAATTAAATCTACTTATCTTTGTATCATGAATCATGACCATTAAGTAAAAAATTTGGGTCTATTTCCTCATCACTAGTAGCAAATAATACCGTGTCCTCGTTGCAGTTTTCTTCTAAGCACTCGTTAACTGGAAACGGCCAAATCTGTAGACATGTAATAGAACAAACCGTGTCCTGCTCAGTTTCTCAGATCCAAGTCGTCACTGAAACATGGCTCCCAAACCCAAAATCAACACATAGTTAGAATGCTTATTTATGTAAGCATGTACCATCGTAATTTTTTATATAGTAATTCAAAATATAGCAGTGAGAAGAGCGTTCAAAATAAATTATAAATCCGCGAATCAATATGTTCACATGACTCGAATGTTTAACGTCCCACTCTACCCACTGTCAAATTCGTGTCTTACACAGGTACGCACCTCAAACAATAATGATAAACATGGGTTAAGCACTCTTAAGTATGACAAGGATTATAAACGTAGGTAACAAAGTGCTCCTTTTCAGACCACGGGCAAATATAAATCGAACTGAATGCGAGGCTTGTAATTGGTCGATCTCAGCAACAGCACTTTTTTAAAATGAAATTGGCTGGGAAAAAAATTGTATTTAAACCTCTGCAATTTTTTCCCCAACCAGTTTCAATTATTTAATTAATTTCATAAATGGGTCGAATGTATTGTCATTTTATTAGTAGCGTGATTTCTGCAGGCTATTTCTTAAAAGAACCAATTACAATGTTACAGCCGCTTTTTTTTTACAAGTTGCAAAATACATGCCTAGAAGTGTTTCATAATCTTACAACGGTACACTTGTAAATGCTAGTAAACATTTACAATTCTACAAACACATTTTGATAACTTACCAGTGTTTTTCCATTATTTTCTACAAATTACAATCTCATAACTATAAAACATACCGAATTTTTAGTCACCTCTCTGAGTTTACAAATTTATGCTGTATGTGGTAGTAAATTGTTATCAGTTGATGATAGTTGGATATTAAAGTGGTCTTTTCCTTTAGTTTGTCCATTTTTAATTTGTTGCAAAGAACAATTGGAAGAACCGGAAGAACGGAAACTAATTCGGACAGAAACCACGCTCTCTTCTTAAAACCCATATTTGTTTGCTCGAGCTCATTTAGATTTCAATCAGTGTTCGTTGACGACATTTTTAAATGTCGTCCTATTTTCTGCAACTTTTGGAGAACAGAAGATAAGACCGATAATGTTCAAGAACTTTGGGCTGATGATGTTTATTCCGAAGATGGTAATAACTTTAAACCATGATCAGCTGCACCATATTTGAGATGACGAAATAATTAAATATGTGTGCTGAAGTAACCTGGTTAAAAAAATAACTCTGTTAAACGTGTTTTATATATATATATATATATATATATAATGAATAAAATAGGCAATACATATTACATACATGTTTTCTCTTATTATTTAAGTGATAGATTTCGCAACTACTATTTGTCTTGGGTAACATTAAACATTTGAACTAGGGAACTATTGTGAAAACAAAATACTACTAAATAGTTTGAATTAAAATAAAAATATCAATAAAGCATTAAAGATTCTCATTTTTTATAACTTTATAAATAATAGCATTAAATGTAAACAACGAAAGCGGTTGTAATGTATGTATTTTCTACGATTTGAGTAAACCTTTGTGTGTAAGAAAAGAGGAGAGAATAAAAACAAAATGGTGTGCTAACGATTGCATTTTGTGTGTGAATGAAAATAATTAAATAAAATTATATATCTGAAAGCGTATAGCTTGCGATATAACAGCGTTAATAACAACTCGTATTCTAGCTTCAGATTTCTATTCCTTTAAATATTTTTTACGTTGTATTATTGTTATTGAAAATTTTAACATTTTTATGCGTAATTCTTCCTCGACATTCAGTTCAACGCCACAGTGAGCTTTAAGGAATCGTGCCCTACTGGGCTTCAGTTTATAATGTTGTGTACTGGAGTCTATTTATGTTGTCCTCTTCTTAAAAATTTTCTCTTTCATTTTTGTGTTTTGGTTTGTTCTGGTCTTGATGGAGACCATCAAGTATCGGATTACTTATAAAAAAAGATAATGTAAGCAATTCTGTTTCTGCAATAAATACATTACTTTGTCCAAGCATGTCGCAAATCAAATGTTAATTTCGTTGAGTTCACAATCCGTCCTTAGGTCCGATATATCTTTCTTTTTCTGTAATTAGTCTTTTATTTAGCAAAGGTTACAATTATCTCATGCGCTCTAGTAGTACAATCCAATGGAATACGGTATAACTAATTCGCTTTGATACTTCCGGCCCAAAGAAAGCAGCTCGTCGGCGACTAGATCACGTTGCACCAATTGCTGGTGCACTTTAAAACCGGCTTCAGGTTTATGGAGTGCTCGTATATAAAAATCATAAAAGATCACAAAAGAAGAAAGATCTGGATAAAAGAGAATATTTTTTTTTGTAATAGTGGAATGCTTATTGTAACAGTTGTGATTGCAATCCTTTTCGTCTCTATTAATTTTTCTTCACCAAATCCAGTATTGTATTTATAATATTGGCAATAGTTTGATGTGCTTTATTTCTACAGTTAGTATGATATTCTTTATTCCTATGGTTTCACAAACACCCCATATTTGCACAAGTTTCAAAAATTCAGTTTCCTTCAATTTAATTCGTTCTCATTTAGTTTCTGTTGTTTGGAATTGTTTTAAATATCTACTACTCGTACTATAAAAACGGACTCTACTGTACTTGTTACGAATTTTTTTACGGATTAAATACAGGAATTACGGGAAAATTCGTACATGTTCAAGCCAGGTTCAATCACATGATTACCAAAAATTTTCAAAAATTAAAATAGTAAATACTTAAAAAACAACTTCCAATGCAAATTAAGTTTCATGCAATTTTCTTGCTATTTTTCTATGTGCAAAGAAAGTACTATAAACTTAAGTATATTACCGCTTCACTTTCGTACGGCAAAATAGCCGTCTGGCACGCAGTGTTTCGAATACTTTAATATATTGTATCCACCTATAAATCTTCTAAAAAGGGATATAAGGTAAATGCCATTGTCACACAGTCACTTTTCATGTTATAAGCTGTATAAGCTAACGTGATAACATTTCTGGTGGTTAGTGGAAAATCTGGTAGATTAAAAAATTTTTTTTAACCACTTATATTTATATATATAAAATATACCACTTTATATATATAAAATTATAGATTTTTTTCTAAAATTATATATATATATATATATATATATATATATAGATTAGACATTACATACAATATAGCTTCTGTTCATGTTAAAAATTTAAATTTTGAGGGAGCCCTTTGAATTTGTCTCTCAGTATTAGGGAAATATCTATGAAAACAACTTACAAGTTACAAACTTGTAAAAAATAGGATAGAGAGAAATTTACTTCATTCCACGATTGCATATGGTTGTTAAAGGATCTCGCAGATATCTACGTTATTTTATTACTAATAATGTAAAGTTGGTTGTTTTCTTTGTGGTAGTTTCGTTGTTTTGGAATTTCTTTTACATTGGTCAGTATTTTTATTTGATTAACAGAACAGAATGGCGAAACTAAAATTTACTTAAAAGTTTAGAACAACGTGGCTGAATTCTCTTTTTAAAGACTGGTTGACATCTGTAAAGAGTACAGTATTGTAATCAATCAGTCATTAGTATTACTACTTACAAGTACTTAGAGTGTAAAAAAACAATTGTTAATTCTGTTTTGAATTTAGTTGTGCTAGATATGTAGATGCAAACAAAACTGTCGCTACATTAAAAGCGGTTTTATAAAAACAGAGGCAGGCTCTGTCAATGCGGTACCTGTTAAATTGAAATTAGATATACCAAATTTAATATTAATTAAATATATTTACAATTCATTACTAGGAATTTCCTCCGCCACTAAAGCGCACTTATTTATAATCATTTGTGTTTTTGTTTGTATTTGTACTTTTTAAAACAAGTTTTAGGTGACGTTCAAAGAATGAATACAGCTGCTGAAGCTAACAATATTGATTGAGTAACATTATATTTGAACTAAAAATAAATATCATGAAAGGGTCTGGCTTTAAAGAAGAACGTTTGATACGAGACAAACGCATAAATCGTTTAATCACTTTAATTAATTGGATATTTTAAAGATTACCGAGTGATATCCATATTTTAAACCAGCTTTCTACAGAAAATACACTTCGTGTCACTAAACCTGATTTAATTCCAATTTTGGAATATATTGATATCAGAATCCCTGCCTACCCATAGGTTGAAGGATTAGGCAAATTTGCTTCATTAATTCATAAATTCTTTCCAACTATGTCTATTTTTTGCAAGTTGTTTAGATTTGTCCCACCTTTTTCTTCTTTACGACAAAATATTCTCAATTACTTGATCCCAGGACTTTATGGCTCTTCCTCTCCTTTCTTTCGTTGGTTTGGTATCTCAAATTTGTGTTACTTGTGTTTTGTATTCTTTGCAAATGTCTTCACAATCTAAATTGTTTTCCCTTTCAATGAAATTTCATATTTATTCGATATTCAGAGATTTTCTGCTCTTTTTAGGTGTTTCATTTCTATTGCTTGAACTTTGTTCTTTCCTTGTTTGTAAAAACTGCTCGATATGTCATTTTTGTTTGTTTGAATATCTCTTTGTTATTAATAAGTTTCATTAATAATTTGATTAATTTGATAGTCTTTCTACTTCTCTAAGAATTCCATCCATACATGTTATAAATAGTAAGGGCTTAATAGTAAGGCACCTTGCCTTACTCCTTTAATAGTTTTAAATCTTTTTGATTGTATGCTTTTGCCGATTAAATATTCATTCCAAATCAATGTAAAAATATTACCCTGGAAAAATGAAAAACACAGGAGATACTTTGTTATTTTGCAGAGAAATTAGTGAATATCAAGATTGAAATAAGAAAAATCCCTATAAAGATTTGTCCTATCCCTTTTAATGGCTCACTCCAATGTGGAAGTTAAAATATTTAATCAAATGAACTTAGTAAATGAAGTAAACACTAAGTTGCATAAGAGATCTGGATTGAGTAAGAAAAATAAATGTTACCATAATTATAGTATTTTCCCAAAAATAATAGAAAACATAAAAACCAGCCAAAAACAGGAATGTGACGAATTAGAATTTGTAACTATACTGTAAAATTGAGTTTTATTAAATTAATAAAAACTGCTAGGAACAGAAAAAGTTAGTAGAATTTTAGAAAACGATTTCTCATTGTTAATAAGACTGCTTATAAGGACAAGTTATGTAGATATAAAACCGGACATTAATGATTTTGCGATTTATTCCATTAACCCGTTCTTTCCATCATAGTATCAATTTTGTTAGCATTTATGATGCCAAAATTTTGGAGCAAAATATGAAAAATAGAATATTTTTTAAAAACGTACGAAATCTATTCTTGCTCTGGATAAAATGTGTAAAAGACAATCAAATGTTTTGTTTAAATATCACCCGCCATGCTCTACAATACCTATATTTACCTGTAGATGTCGCGTATGTAGATTTTAATTTTCATTGTTTTTACTGACTGACTGGTGAGCTGAGTAACTGGCTGGTGTAACTGACCATCATTTTTGTACACATTACATACTTTTCCTGCAACAGATTTATTTTATCGAACCATTGTACTTTCTTTAATTATTAACGACTGACATAATATACAATAATTCAGTTGTTTTTGATGGTATCACCTTTCGTCAGCCGCGGAATGATCATAAAAACGTGTTTAAAATAATACCTATATGTGGAATGTCTAGTATTACCTGTGTACGGTGTCAATAAACTCTCGGAAAGGTGCGCCTTGCATAAATCGCGTTGTGAAAGTGAAAATTGAAATTACTTAACGTACAACGTGTGTTTTTCTTGAGATCACACCGTGTTCCTACATTGAACATCATCTTAAACCATCTTCAATGAACGGATATATTAATATTAGCAGGTATCCTGCGACGTGTGTAACGGTAAGTGTTAAAGTATTGTAAAAGCTAGTCACCGCAGAAGCAACGTAGAATTTCCCTTTTTGTAATCAGAGTTGCATAAACATAACTCGAATTTAGATTTTGGACCAAGGTGAATATTATACGTACTCAACCTCTATCATTTGTGTGTATGTCTGTAAGTCTGTGTGTAATTTACAGTCATTCACCCAAAATATATTCGTCTCTCTCACTCTGTCAACTGTAATCAAGTGACAGGTACCTGAATGCGCTATGTATATAATTGAAGGTCGTACTCTGAATGATCACGTGACGCATGTTCGGGCTCCTTCTTACACGTGATAATTTGGAATATGGAAGCGAGATAGGTGGAATTTTAGAAGTAATGTTGCCAAATCATCGTTATATAGAGAGGATTTCAAATTTTCTTTAAAAATTATCGGTGAATCCAAATTGTATTTAATCTTTAATATTGTTTATTCCGGTAAATATTAGAGTTTTATTAAGCAAATAGTTCCATTAAAGCTTTTGCTTTGTTTTACACTTGTTGTTAAGGAAAACTCTGCCATACCTGGTAATACGTCCTGCAATTAATGAACGATGACAGGCGCATCTGCGTAAGTATAAAAAAATGGAATATTGTCATTGATAAAAACACTAAAATCGATTTAGATATGTTTATTTTTCGTTTCTATGTAAAAATACGTAAGTACAAAATTTTACATTCAAGAGTATTGTATTTCACTTTACAGTAAAAACAGTGAAAGGTATGGGTGGATGTAGGGAGAGGAAGTAATATTTGCTATAACAAAAATATATTCTCTCGGTTACCTACATCGTAATTAATTGTGCCCTAATATAGTAAAAGTATTATCGTCTGTTGTAACGATTGAAATGCACATATTTCAATTGTATGCACATATTAGAATTACATTAGCATTAAACTAGTATTTTTAAGTACGGTAATATTTTCTATGAAATTTGAACTTATATGCGTTGAAGGAAAGATTAAAGAAGTATCAAGTAGTCTTTTCCGAAGGAAAAATTTAAATATTGAGAGACTAGGATTTCTAAATAAATAAAACGGATTTATACAAATCTTGCTACAAGGGTGGTTCAAGACGTCCATAGGTAACCTGAGAGATGGCGCTCGTGGCATCGAAACTGTCTCAGTTAGATTTCATTTTTATTGTCGATTTAAGCAAAGAAACTTTGTGTATTTCGAAAATTTAAAAAATGTCTCTGTTTAAAGGGCTTAACACCTAAAGAGTTCAGAGTTGCGTTAAGTGAAGTCGGTATGGTACATCTGTTCCTGTTGGCGATTGTTTACAATTGGGTAAATGAGTTTAAACGTGGCCGTAAAGCCACAAAGAATGAACATCCCATCGCAATCGCTACGAGTTTCTTTGTCGATACATAACTAAGGATACTACACTCCGGAGACAAAGGAACAATTAAAACTGTGCGTTTTTGAAAACGAACGAAGAAGATGAAATCGGCCGGCAAGATGATGGCCTCGATTTGTTGGGATCTACGCAAATCAATGTAGATGATTTCCAAGCAATCACTTGAAAAAAGAATAAACAATACCTGAAAAATATTATTCGTCATTATTGGACCGATTGAGCGAAGAAATTGAGAAAAAAAACCTCGTGATTTCAAAAAGACAAAGATCCTTATCGAGACAATATACGGGTACGCCTGTGCAATTTCGATGACCAAAATTATAGAATTAAATTCGAATTAGTACAACATCTACTGTATTCACCGGATTTGGGTTCCTGTGACTATTTATTTCCAAATTTAAAAAGTCGGTCAGCTCAACAAACAATACCTATCAAGTATGAGGGTCCATCTGTTGCAAGTCCAGCCAGCGACAATCGCGGGGAAGAATATTAACTGCCTCTTATGTCATCCTCTTTCTCATTAAATCTATGCCAAAAATTTTTACAACAAGTTCCGGTGCATATGTTAGTTGTATAAGAGTTATTTCTATCAACAAAGTCTTTCGGTCCTTCCGTTTTCTCTAAATTGTCAGTGGAATTTAATGTTTTAGTGTTGTATGTGATCGAAACTGTCATCCAAGAATACAGAATCCCAGCTGCGTCCCTGCATTACGCTACAGCAAAAATCGTTCGTTTCGGCATCTATTTCATTTGAAATAGTTAAAAATTATCATAGGTGGCGATGAAATAAAGCAATTGCGAATCTAATCTAACAATGTTGAAAAACAACACCAATTTTATTTATGACTTTCCGTCTAGCTGTCGTCCAGGCACATTGTACTTAGCGTTTCCTCCGAGTTTAATAGTTTTGATTAAGTATATAAATTTAGAATTTACTCATAAGCATATTACTGAAGAAGAGGTGTTCGAAGGACATACATCTGGTGTTTGTGTAGTGGGAAGTTACAAGATTTAAGGTTAGTAGTTGTTTTAGTTTCTATGTCTTAACACGTTTTATTTAACAATTTTTCATCTGCCATTAATTCATGTATTAAATGGAGATTTTGTTGAAAAATAAATAAAAACCTATAGAAGATACTTTATTTCATTTTTTTGAAGAACTTATTGAACGACCCTCATATCTAAATATTATCCATCAGCTAATTTTAGATATTTAACTTCTCGTTATGAATTTAAATTATGTATAATACGTAGGATCTCTAATGCCTTCGTTTTTGGATTGTATGTAATATATGACGGTAATATCACCGCGCAGAGTGTTGCCATGAGAAAACGCCTAAACTCGAAATTAATTGAAATACATTAATTTCTCGAAAATTTTCGTACGTTAGGTAACCAAATTTATTATGCTACAGGGTAAAATACGATTTATGCATAATGATCATGCACTTTACATTCTAGTTAAATAATCTTAGATTGCTGCGTTGTAATTACTACATACTACATTGCTGCAATTATTTTTTCTCTACATAACTTTTCTCATAACTAGAACGTATCTATGTAATTCTTGGCAAGGAGAGTCGGTTGCGTAAGGTTTTCCAACGCGGTATGTAATTATCATCTTGTGCGGTACCTAATCGGAAAGTTTCAAGCATACATACTTTAAATTGCGAACAATTTAATATTTTCTAAAAAGTCAATTTTACTTAGAAACTGTACGTTTTATAGGATCATCGGAACTGACCTATTCTCGATTTTCTCTTTGGAGCGACTGTTAAGTTTTATTAGTTTTTGTTAATTAAGTTTTTATTTTGATTTAAATTAAAATACATATGTGTAAACACATTCAAGATTTTCTTTATGTACATAAATTAAATCTATTTAATTTAACTTTCTAGTAATTCGCTTCATGCACCTACTTTCTACATGACAATAAACAAATAAACATAAATAGTTAACAAAAGTCTTTTTCTATTTTTAACTTTCAATGTTAACTGTTGACGTCCAGAAAATATTACCTATATTTAAAAGTATTGAAGATCGAAATATTCATATTTGAAATTTTAGTTTTATATAATTTTACAAATTGTGCTTAAGTAGATACGATATTGTTATTATACTTGTAGAGAGTGAGCCACTTAATATTATAACAGATATATTGCGGATCGACGACCGCCTTGAGACGGAGTAGGCTAGGATATACATTCGTCAAACTGCAAATGCACATGCGCTAGGGATAGCAGTCAGACTGTACGATTTTAATTAGTAAAAAACATACTCTAAATTGTCTGCTGTGAAATGTGTTCGCTAACTTGTTAGAACATCTTTAAATATAGAAAAGCTTTTTTCCACATCGCATCTTGCGAGGAGCATAGTTTACTAACGGTTTCGTAATGGTTTCGTTACGAAACCGTTAGTAGTATACGAAAATGTTCGTTAATGGATGGATCGTATGAAAGAGTTTTATATTTGCTTAGGCTTTCTGTATTTTCATTTAAAGAGCTTGTTACCTTAGTAACTCTCTTCAAATTGTCTGCGTAAAATGAAGTGGCTTTTCTGTACCTCCATCATTTTGATACGATTGGAGGCGAAAGTAAGCCTGGCCATTTGTTTTCCAAGATCGAAAATTTTTGGAACACTTTACAGTAACTGAACAAATTGTATCAGGTTGGAGGATGGTTTTACTTTGAAAAGAAGCACTGATTCAAATTAATTCTGAAGTTTGATGTAGTAGTATGAGATACTGAAAATGAAATTCAAAAATGAAAATTCGACAGAGAAGTTCATTCATTCATAATTACTGGAAATATCTTAAGGGTTAACGATTCTAACAGCTATAATAATTACTCTGAATACTATTAACGATAATGATTCCATTAATGGTTGTTGGTTTTCACTATTAGTATAATCAATACTGCTTTTGAAAGATAATCGTCATTAATATTAACAGTGAATGCGATTCTGGTGAATTAAGGATCTGTTTATTCGCGGAATAATAATAATATTGTTTAAGAGTTATATAACTTAATAGTTTGTTTCTATTTTAACAAATGACTTCATGACGTCTTAAATATTGATGTACCTCGTCTGCTATCGTAAGTGACCTATATTTAACGCATGTAAACCAAAATCATCTATTTTGCATCATATTACACTTCTTGTAGGTAACACTTTATAATTTTCACATATATTATAAAAAGATCATCGATTAAATATCAAGTTTGTTAAACATAACGTTAACGTTTAATGTTTGACAATCTTACAATTTTGCCTTGGCTAAAACTTCGGCAGTTGGTACTGCACTCTGTTACATAGGAAATTAAAAAATACTTGTGTAGTTAGCAATGCCATGGCGCATTTGCCTCCTTCACCCTACGTATCTCATACCGTATTGTACCTTGGATAGACTTGAATTTTTGAGCAATTTATCGTTCTTTTAGGAGAAGTTGCTGCTCGCTTTCAGAACTTTCAGCAATGAATTTAATTCGATAAGAGCTCTTCTTGTCAGCGGTGGTGCAATAATGAATGTGTTTCCAGAAATTGTTTCGTGGACAAAATCCGTTCATGATATTCGAATTTAGAAAAATTCTGCACAACCTCATAAAAAATAGAGCGAATAATTCTAATTAGGGCACCTTACCACTAAAGTCTACTGTTTTCGAGATACATATGATCATGTTAAAACTTTAGTATTTACGCCGCTCCTGTTGAAATTACATATCTGAGAATGTCATGAAGATTATGGTATTTACCTTTGTGAAGCAAAATGGAAAGTCATGCATACCACACTTTCTTGTTATCATTATTAAATTTTGTACAGGTGTTGATAAACTGTTTCCAAATATAAATACTTTCAAACCTAAGAAAGTTTTTTTTCAAATGGACCATAGTATCTTTAAGCATATTATTTGATTGGAAAGTAAATCCCACATTGATTCGTATTGATTTTTTTCTTTAAAATACATATAGTGGGTTAACCTTATGCAATACGCAATGAGCGGTACAAAAGTTCTCTAGTAGTACAGTCGGTTGGTTCAACGTTGGCTCCCCATCACGGATCGATTTTTTTGACGTTGGCAGTGATTACCACTGGTTTTGTGTACCTTACTGACACACTACCGACCGTGGGAAAACTGTTGCGCTTACCGTACGACGTTATATCAACTGAAGGCCAATCGTCAGCCAATCTACTACAAGTCGATGGTGGTTCAGAGGTACGGGGACACTATTCGTGAAATTCGCGAATACGTTTTGGAGATTTTAGGAATACTGCCTTTGTACTCACTATAAATGCATATATCTTTGTAGTATGTAAAAAATTACCACATTACTTTTTAAGCGACCAACCTATAAAACACATGGTTACATCACCATCTGTCATAAACATCAAACCTTGGTTTCTCGAGAGTTCATTTTTTTCCAATGTATTTAATACCACTTGTCTGGATGCAAAATTAAAGATAATGATTGTGTGAAGCAAAGAATCACGTTATCGATTTTATTTATATACGCAGCGTTGCTATAATACGTACTATTCTTATTTTTCGTATGTTTATTAACATTTTTCGTATGTTTGGAGAAAACCAAATGCTAAACGCTAAAATAATATTGCTGTTGATTGCCGCTTTACATGGTGTACAAATTCTTATGCACATAATTGTGTGTAAATTCGATAAATGTCGCTCGATATTCTATCTTGTATTGTTCGTTTTCCGATATACTTGTACCTATTACTTATATATTATGTACTGTTATATCATCTCAAAAGCAAGCTGGTTTAGGTAAAAGAAAATTAACCTTACAATTAGGCATCATATCAGTAAAGTATATAGTTACTTGGTAAAATCCCTTTACCTATTTTTATTTATATACCTTAAAGTTTATACTACCTTAAAATTTTACAGCTATTAAAGTTATTAAAATATTTTCAATTTGATCTATATCACCCGTTGTTTTCGGTAAGAAAACGCAATATTCGACGCTGCATGAACTCTTGTTGGAATATCCTGATGTCTACTCTCTGTAAGGAAGGTAATACTGTGGGTTGTGGAAGGTTATTTATACAGGTTATGGCGCGAATCCACAATAGGGATGAATTGAAGTTAATATTATTTTAATCCCAACAATGCAAACTTATTGATACATTTGAAGCGTCTTCTATAATCCGTGGATACACACATAGTGAATCCTACCCGTGATTGCAACATAACAGTTCCAAGAAGAACATTTGCATCCATCTAGAATAAGTAGGTTGATGAACCTCATATTGTATTGTTTTATAATTTCATACATAGAAGAGGCGGGAATTTTTTTATATTATCTAAGCTATGAAAACAATATCCTATTGCGAGAATTTTGTTATATCAAGCTTCCGTGACATCTTATAGCATCACCTCCAAGTTTGGTTCTAATCCATTTATATATCAGTTTAAGAAAGCGAATGGGTAATTGAATCTTGAAGGCACAAGCGTCATGAAATATCTATCAAAAAAAGACAATAACCCGAAGAATATGCATAAGGGAATGATGCCACTGTATGGTAAAATATAGTCCGTCGTCTTTCCAAGTTATACGTTGGTGCAAGCAATTCAGTAGGTCAGGGCATCTATTGGTGATGACCCAAAGTGTTGGCTTGGCTGCGACTTTAAAGAATTACGATATCTACCCTGCAGTGACGACTTTGTCGTTTGCAGTAATAATAATAATAGAGCTTTATTTCACAGGCAATATAAGTATAAAACAAATCAAAGAGAACGAGACAAAATTAAATATAAACGTGGAAACAAAAGTGGGGATATCGAAATACAAAAAAAAAATAGAAAATAAAATATGCACGATTACAAGTCCAGTATCGCGAGCAGTCAAAGTACAAGAACAAGCTCACAAGTAGTGAGCTACTACCTATATACATATATAAGAAAATGATCTTGTTATTAAAGAACTCTTCTAGCCAGTAAAAGCATTTGGTTAATAGCCAAGCTTTCAATATTTCCTTGAATTTTTTATTACTAAGTGTTTTCCAATCGTTCGTAAACCTGCAATGTATTGTATGCAGTCTGCTGATAGTTGAAAATCACGCTGTGTAATATGTATTTTGGGATCACGTATCATATACATAAGTATGTCGGCTACCGTTTTTTGCACTTATTTGTGCTTTTCTTTATGTATATATTAACTGGCTTCTAATATGTACAGCTCAAATAGTGTTAAAATTTTTAGGTTCGTGAAGTATCGTGGACGAGATGTTAATTGATTAACACCAGTAGTCGCTCTGATCACGGCTTTCTGTTTGAAGAAAACTTCGTTAGCCGATGAGCTAGAACCCCATAGTAGTGTTCCATAATAAGAATAACGATTGAAATTTCGAGTAGTATACTATCTTTAACGTATTTATATTTATAGCACTTTTTAGTTGTCGTAGTTTGAATATAATAGCATTCAATTTAGATACCAGTAGGTTACACTGTGCATCCCACTTCATAGTTTCTGAAAAGATAACACCCAACAATTTAGCTGTTTTCGTTTCTGAAATGCAATTGTTATTTATTCTTAGGTCAACTTTGTTATCTATTTTCTTTTGTAAAGTATGAAAAATCATATACAGTGTTATTCGGATATAGTACGAAAAAAAAAAAAAAAATAGGTGAAAGAAACGCATGAGTAATGCCTAAATACAAAATATTATGGTTCTATGTGCACGTAGTAACGAGAAAATGATTTTTCTTTATTCGAGTCCGACCCTGTCTTAGTTAACATATGGGAATCACCGGCAGTCGCTGAAGCTGCGTTCGGATATCCATTTAGTATGCACATAGCATTCACCGTCATTACACGCAATTGCAATGGCATCCTATACGAATATCGAATACACCGATATGATTTTGATTTATGGCGAAACAGGACAAAATAGTCTTGCGGCAGAAAATTTGTCGCCCTGATATTGAAAATGTCGAAGATCTGCGAAATCGCATTTATGTTGCAGCTCAACGCATTCGCGAAGACATGGTAAATTTTACTCGTGTGCATAATAACTTTCGTCGCCGAATTGATGCCTGTATTAGAGCTCACGGTGGACATTTCGAACATTTTTTACATTAATAAATTATTTTGTCCTGTTTCGCCTAGATCGGTCCTTGTTAGGACCACCACAAATTTCATAAAAAGAAAAAGAATGTATAACTACAAATAACTCAAAACCCGACATTTCGGATACATTAACTTTAAACATTAAGAACGCAAATCATATGGTTATCGGCATATTCAATGTAAACGCATAAACACTTCGACATCAGCTGTAGGACAGACTAATGCATTTCAATAGACTATTCACTATTCATAGCATCTACAATGCTTTATCGCTTTTTATTTGCATCTGGGTTAACTTTGATTCATCAGCGGTATTTGTATAATATAGGAGAAACAAAGATATGGACCGGCTTTACCTGCATTTTGGGCCCTAAAATTTGAACAAAATGTATATGTTACAAATAAATTTTTTTTTTAATTTTCAGTAACACATTGATAGGTAGTCTTCAGATTTCGGTAGCTTACGTGCTATTTACAGGTAACCCTGTATATCAAAGACAAGCTGCTAGCACAGCACCACTGGTTCATCCTACTTAACATGTCGCGAGCCTCAAATTCTGTTCGTTTTTCGACGTTTGCAGAAAGTAGAGTTACATCGTCTGCATAATATACTAGTTGGTAATCGCAAATGAAACTAACAATATCGTTTATAAAAAGTAAAAACAACGTGGGAGCAAGAATCAATCCTTGCTCCATTCCAATATTACTTGGCATTAAAAAGATCTAATTGTTTGTCTAGTATTGCAGTTTTCTATTGATATTTCGACGAATTGCATTCTTCTTAGGATGCAGGATATTTTGATGAATATCCTGCAAATCAACGTGGTGGATTTATTGGTTCTAAGCCCATGTTGGGATTGCAAAAATCAAATTATGTTTGTTAATTTTTTATTATTGTTTATTAATAATTTCGGAGTTTACCTAATTCTTGCTACTATTAATAATAGAAATATTTTTATATGGAAAAGATATGAAGTAGAAAAAAGCTTCAAATTTACTGTCTAAATCATGAGCAATGTCCATATCGGTCCACGATCGGGTTTGTAAGTGAGTTCCAAACTTAGTCTTATTATATAAGGTATAGATCCTACGATATTCAAACTGTTTGGCCATAGTTTTAGCACTTTCGGAATAAAAGAGTATTAATCTATAATCGGAGAAGGTAACGTCTTTGACTACGTATTTAGTTCTATATTGTAGATTTGTAAATATGTTATTAATTATTGCATTAGAATTGGTTGTAACTCTGGCGACATCAAATACTGTCTGGCGTAGACCAAAGCTTTTTAAAACTCCAATAAGAGTGATGTATTTATTGTCGTTAGATGAACAATCAACATTCAAATCACCAGACACCTGCTGCATTACTAGTGCAGTATTTTTCCAACACTATATTCAAGTTGGACAGAAATACACTAAACTCACTATTAGATGACCTGTACATATTGAAGACTAAAAGCTGCATGGGTTAAGTTCAACTTTAGCTATACACAGTTTGAAATCTTTTTTTATAATACATGGCCACATCGACCTTTAAAGCGTTTAACTCATGATTAGAGTGGACAAAAGCGAGTGAAATCATACCTTTTTTGCAGCGACTAGACAGGCTCGTGTCAATTCGTCTCATAAGAAAGGGTTCGTGTTGCCTACTGGTTTCACCGAGAGTTGACAATACACGAGTCTATCTAGTCGCTGCAAAACAGGTATGATTTCACCCGCTTTTGTCCTCTCTACTTATGATACATCCATAAACTACAGCTTCTACTGCAGGATCTCTACAATAAATAATAATTATTTATATGAAAGAAGTCACTATCTAAATGTTTAAACCACGTTTCAGTTAGACATATAATCGCCGGTGAATATTCAACTAAATAAATCTTTAAATGGTTTGGTTTACTTACAATTCTTTGACAATTCAATAAAAGTAAGAAACGATTACTCAAGCTGGGGGAGTTTGCATCATCTACTTGCTATATGCTGGTATATGCTGCCCTTCATTTGAGCAATGCAGAAGAAAAAAGGATTTATTCCGATATCCGATGGCCAGATACTTGGATTCAAGATTTCTGTCATGTTGTCAATTGGAATTGACACTTTGAAGGGAGTATTCTTCTGGATACTTCGACTGAAGTTTCTCGACTTTCGTGTTCGAAATTTTGTTTGATTTAAAGTAATCAGCTCATCGGTTGTCAACGCGAGATCCAAACGAAATACATGATAGTACGCGTATCTCGTGGTCGCTCTGAACAGTCCTCTTCTGCCGTACCGTATATTGTATTTAGCTTAGGATTTTTATAATTTTTCTTCGATTCTTTCTTCTCCAGAGATTGCATATTTTTATTCGTAGAAGGTAAAAAGTCAGGTTTTTACCTTCACTTTCAAGTCAGTAAAGGTTTGCCGTTTCTTTTATTGGTGTGTTTTTATTGGATTTTTTGTTAGTTGAAACTTTTTCTGCATACGTGATTTTATCTGCAATAATAGGTTTATCTAGCGCTTCATTTTCTTTATATTTTGGGTCTGAGACCAGTCTGCGAGAGAGTCTGAGTTATTGTTTTTTTCCGTAAGCAGCGATTCCGTTTCATTTTGAACGATATTCTTGATTAACTGTTTGAATTCAGTACTCCTCAAAAAAGCAATCACTCTTCTCTTCTGACCGTAAACCGGGAGGCATTGTTTGGTAACTATACTGTAAATATCAACAATTATTTCAAAAAATTCAAAGATCACTGAGAAGGTGTCCGTTTTCATGGAATAATGTCTGTGGAGTTGTATTTATTTATTTATTATTTAACTCGTTCATTTCACAGCTAGGTAAATAACATGAAAGGTTTCCTCCTATTTTATTTTAAACATGTTACAGTTTCAATTATAAAGAGAATAATGCAATTAGTCTAACTGTACAAGTATCACAGAAAGCAAATGTCACTGTTTATTTAGAGATAACAGGAGATAGCATTACAATTTATTATTTTCAGCATGTTTTGGGATAGAATGAGCAACATTCGAAACGAAACAAATATAGTGGCATCTCTCTTATTCCATGGTTTTTGTTCACATGGGTGTATGGGAAAAGAGATGACCACCTACTAAAACGTTCATTTTAGTAGAGAGGTTTTAGCAGTATATAATTTTCGTTTTGATCGTTACGTTTCAATCATATGAATAATAGAGTACTTATGTGTTAATAGTATACATAAAGATAATTGTTAAATGGTGCATTTTTTAAAAGAATATTTCGCAGATGAGGAAACACAATTACCTTCTTTGACGGATATAGTACATTCGGGTAGTGATTGTGACACTATCAACAGTTAAAACTGTCATTAGTGCCACCGGTAGTCCAGTCGATAGTATTAAACAACAAACAAGAATTAGTAGATTTTTAACTGATTTTTTTTATTATCAAATTATTTTAGGCTAATTACAATTTTTGACATAAATTTAAATTTATATAAATTTTATTTACTTGTAACTGTCGTTACTTAGTTTATTTTGTTGTGAGATGTAGTGATCGGTACTATGTTGTATAACGTAAGAGTAGAAGGAAAAATTTTCCTTTTAGTTTACACTATATTAATTGGTAAAAATTTGATATGAAGATGGAAAAATTGTGATCTAACGTACAGATTATTATTACCTTTTTGTGAGATAAAGACTCTTTCTATCATTCCACACCCCTTGATTTACATTTGGACGACCGATACAGAGACTGTCGAAGACTATGAATGTGACTATCGACAAATGTCGACAGTAAATATTATCAAAAGTACTGTTCCAAGGGATCAATAGCAAAAAATACCGAGTTCCCAACACTGATTCTAGAAAATCGAACGCAGCCGATAGGCTGTAGTGTAAGTCTGCTGTCGTTTGTGAATGAAGCTGCGCTGTTCATTCTGACACTGGATAACTGCTACACACTGTATAAACTATTAATTATACTTTATACGTATTGACATACTATCGGCACCGTTAATGTTGCAGTACTCACGTCCGCAGCTTTACTTACTACGGAATTGGAGTTTTTATTAATTTCTAACAGGCATTTTTAATACTAGCGTCTGTAAAGTTACTTATTTCTAGATACCAATTTTCTATTGAGCCTGATAAACATAATTTGCTTGCGCTAACTTTATTTTTTATTCTTTTATGGACTAATAGCGAGGCAAATGCTCATGTAAGTATTGCGCGCTAAATATGAGACTGGTAGCAAGCTTAGAATTTTGCTTACTTTTATCGACAACTAAAAATCGCAGTCTGAGACTTAATCTTTTAAATACATTGTAAGTTTTCATTATTCTTGAAATTTTATCATGATTTATTACCATACTTTTCTTAATCTGGCGAAAGAATAGACATTATTTGTAAGGCTAGGGATTTCCACAATCCACGTGTTATCATTAGGAATCGATGTTATCGATGCTTAGTGAAAATATTTTTTTTTAATTTCAAAGCTGTAATTGCTGTTCTTAATATTCGATTTTCGGTGGCAATTGTTTTTTCTTTGTCTTGTTGGATTTTGCATTCATACGGATACCGTCAATATGAAATGTAATGAATACTATATCAATATAATGTATTACGATACTGCAACTAGTATACCATTTACAAATAGAATATAACGGCTACGTATACCCAACATACGTAGTATGTGCATGGCAACGTAGCACTGCGAGACCACGCAACCTTCCTAAAAGTTTACTCTGTAGTTACGTTGCGCGCCAATGGAGAAATCCAGCTTTATACAATACAGCTGTCCAATTAAGTAGTAGATGTCGAGGGAGACGTGCGCCACACCGCTTCGCTCAGACTCAAGTTAATGATATCCACCATAACCCGAACAGGTAGTATGTACTAAGTAGTAGTAGACGAGAAACAACAGACGATCGCACGTCGATCCTGTGATCGAGTATAGATCGAGTCACCCGTGAGATTAAGACACCAGAGGATCGGGAAAAGACCAACACGTAATATTTTAGCATATGCAAATGTATATCGGTACACTTGCGTTATTCCTTAACAGACTAATAATACAAAAGTGCTTTAGCTAAATATAAAATTTAGCAACACAAGTGAACAACATATACATGTAACATATATTTGTTTTAAATAACGGTGTCTTCGATCAAGAATTGTTCCCATCGTGGTAGAAATAGGGTATTATACATATATTTAACATTAAATTTGTGTATTGTGTTCTTTATCTATGTTGATGGTGTCATTGTACCTGGTTTAGCCGCATGACCTTGGATTTGAACACGTGACCAAGGGCCTTGACCTTATCCCCGCCAAAATCATGTAAGCGCATCATCATTTGCTTGCATATTATTTATTCCCTAAAATTCTGTGTTATTATGAAATTTGATAAACTGTTTATTAGTTATTTGTCATAAATCGTTTTTTAAAAACTTGTATTTTGATTACTTTAACCTGCAGATGTCTCTTATCTCACAATTATTGAGTCGTGTGCTTTTAATAATGGTACGACCTTTCGAGGACGAGTTATGTTTTATCTCGTTCTCGTCGGATCGGCGTCCTTTTTCATAGCGGACTTAGGCGTGATGTTAGAGCCGTTGTTGCTTTGCTGTTGCTGCAATATTATAGCAGCGCGTTGACTGACTATTGAGATTTTCGATGTGTGATCGTACACACATACCGAATACAGTCTCTTGACCTGACAACTCCACCCAACTTCAAACATTCCAATACACATACCAAACGTCCTATGTAGCACTAGCTACTAACTAGTTGCTGGATAGGTATGCATGGCGCATTTTGCACATGTGCAATAAGCATGTGTGTATGCACATGCACATACATATGTTACATGTATATATACACATCTCAATGGTACAACCACATTTCAATTTTTTTGTCGAAATGTTGAACATTTCTTTTTCAAGTTTAATTTCTGAAGTAACGAAGTACTACGTAACTATCAAAAATTAATGCCATCACTTGACTCGATAAATTAGAAGACGAAAAGTTGTAAAATATTACTATTTTCTTTATTTGAAGCACAGTGCTTTAATTGTAATTGCTTTTGAATAGTGCGATCCGGATGTTGGTGCTTCAATTAAAAAAAAGTAAAATAAATAAAAGAGTAACATTTAGGCCTTTAAATTTGTGGAGTTAAAATTAATTACTTTTTCTTACGTATTTGTTAGAGATAATATCACTTGATTTGCCTAGTTTTTTCCTACGGCATTTATTTTTACTTTCCTCTCCAAATTTAAAATTTACGTGCACGTAAAGAAGGACATATGTTTATTTAACCACAAGATTTGGCTTAAATGCAATCAAACAAAAATTCCTCTTGAATTAATATTTGCCAGTTTTTCGTTAATATAACTACTTTTAAAATGTTTAATTGACAAATTACTCTTTTCCGATTGAAACTAAATTATTTTATTAAACTAAAAATGGGCTTTTTTTTTAAATAAGGAAGATGTCATCTAATGTTAACCTAGAGCAATCTGTTACATAAACAACCCAGTTAGGCAATTGAAAACACAATTTTATGTTAATTGAACAAAACAGGCTTCGTTATTCTAACAATATTTAAATGTTGTCAGAACTTTATTTCATGTCATAAAAAGACAGTGTATATTAATTGATTATTATTATCTCCAAAACCAAAAAAAAAAACATAATCCCTGAAAATTAAGTTATCGGTTACTAATTAAAAAAAAAAAATAATTTGCTATTAATGCAGAAGGTTTTAATTTATTCAAAACCATTCGAACTCCAATTTGAGAAACATTTTAAAGGCCTATCTAAACGATTGCAGTTGTTAATTTGCCGAATATATGAGCCTTTTTGGGAAGAAAAACTTTCATTAATTTTAAGAGCAGCATTAACAAGAGATCTCAAAAACATAACAAGTACATAGTGCATTAAATAAAGACTATTTCTATAAATACGTTTTGAGACAAAAGAGTTGTATCATGTCAAGTCGAAAGTTAGTCACTTTTGTGTCTAACTTTCGACCATTTTATTCCCATCACTTTAATATGAATCTCCAATATCATCGTAAACTTATAGTGAATGTTAATTTAATGTCTTTTTGTTTGATTAACCATGAATATTTGTTAAAACAACTGTTGGGAAGCTTAGTGTTCACATTTTAACAATTCTAAGAGAATTGTTCTAGTTAATATAAAGAGAAAATTTATCCTAACTAATATTTTTTTTAATTCAACAAACATGTCAAATGAAAATATTGTTAGATCAATGCGTTTGAGCTTAATAGAATGGTTTTGATTAATTCAACGTATTTTTTTCTCTGTCTGTACTCGAGATCATATTTAATATGATCTCGTGTTTACACGGTTGCTCACGAGAATGTGCTTATATTTTTGTGCTACTAGTATATTGAAAAACCTATTTAGTTAAAATCGCCGATTCTATTTAAAATCTTGGTTTGTATACGAACAAAGGAATAAGTTGCCGGAGTTGGATTCCCTTAACCAAAAATTAAGTTATTTCAACTCTATCGGTTTTTAATATCAATTTTTTTCGTAACACGATCTCTGCTTTGTTAATAAGCTTCGATATAAAGCAAATAGAAGTGGATACTGACTTCTCCCTCGCACCTATCATTTCGTATTGCCACCACACTCTTATTTAGGACCACACTTAAGTATACGCAAGCAGTAACGGTTTGCTACGAAACAACCTGCTATTATGTAATTGTTGACTACTGTTAACAGTTTGTTGCTGCTGACTTTTCTGATGTACTACACATCCACACATTCGTAAAATATGCAATATGTTTTTTCACGTTGTGTAGATTCATAGTAGTGTAGCAGCAAAACGTTATAACGTACAGACCTTTTTTAAATATTTACTATTCGTTTCGAAAACTATTTCTTTGCATTGTATGTGTACGTAATTACGTAATTTATTAATTTGCGGCATTTTGCAGTTGAAGCTTCCGTGTATGTAATAAAATCATTATTAGGTCCAGCCAATGACAATTGTGGGGAAGACTGAAATTAATAGCTTTTCCATTTCGTTTTCTTTTTCATTAATTAATGTCACATTTTTCTACAGCGAGAATCGGTGTAAACATCAGTCGTATAAAAAGTTAATTTCGTAAATTAAAAATCGCACGGCCAGTTCTCATTAAAATCTTTAGTCTGATCACAGATGCGAGAGAACAATGGAAAATTTTTTGTTTGCAAGATGGGGACTTTTTTTGTTTAGTTTAGCATTGAATCGGTTCAACAAATCAGCAAAGAACTGTCGCATAATGTCCTTCGGCAAGCGCTGCATCAATTACTTCTCCTCTTGCAGTGTTTTATAATAATTATTAATTCTAAATAAATAAAAATAAAAAGTAAAATACACGGCGAGATAGCTAAGATCTATTCGGAAATTTTCTTTGATATTCCTGGCAATTTTCTAAAGCATTGCTGTTGCAAAAGCCGTAAACAAAAACTGTGGCAAAGACTGTCTATTTATGTAGAGAATATAATTCGACAATTTCAGTGATTAGAGTGTTTTTAATTAGATACTCTTACCCGAACATGTATAAAAATACCGTTTTGATATTGTTTTTGGCGGAGTGCTCAATGTAGGTAACGTAATACAAAAAGTAAACAGAATTGTATTATTGAATTTGTTAGAGGAAAAAAAACTATTTCAATTAAATTTATGTAATTATTAGTCAAATATACCTCAATTTCTATGGCGTCCTATCCGTATCCTTTTCAATAGCGTTAATACATTGTCTAAAATTTCGGGTACAACTTCTTCTGCTGCATAACGGTTTTACTCATTTTAGAAATAAAAAAGATAATATATTAACAAGTTAGCAACATTCGGAACAAAATTTTGCAATAAAACGCACATTAGTAAAAAAGAAACATCTATTTTTTTGGTCGTGTTTTAAACAGCTGTTAATTTCTCTTTTCAAAAAAGTTACCAGATTAAAACCACGTTAAATATGCGTCAGTATACGGACAGTTACATAGGTGACAATCAACTGTTTGACGTGATGGGTTACCATATAAATACCAGTTTTCTTCTATAAAAAAGTATAATAAGTTACTTACAATGGGTACTATATTTGCTATTTTTATGCGTCAAAAAATTATTACGTGTTGTATGTCTTATACGTAAATATAACACACGTATAAGAAAATGAGATAAAATCAATTGCTTTAGTTTTAACCTCACAACCGAACAAGCGAATCATGTAATCAACTTCACACCATTATTTTTATTTACAAAAATTGTAATTGAAACCATGGTTCCAAAAATAATAAATTGGTTAATTTCTTGTTATTTTACAACAGGTCCTTTTTCTTGCCAAATTTTCAGAGTATAAAATAATATTTATGATATACAAAAAAAAATGACACATACTGTTGCAATATCAAAAAACAATGCATTTCAAATAAGATAATGATCTGATAACAAAAGTAAAACCTGCTGATGTGTCATTAATAATCTATGAAATAAAATTCACGGGACATGTGATATTACACGGATTGAAAGTGATGATGGCTCTGTAACTGATTTTGACATGATAATCTCTAGATTCAATACCTGCCTTACGCGGTTACTTCACCAATATTCCAAATCTTATATATGAAAACATTATATCTATGATACTATTGGAGTACTCGGAGAAGAAATTTCTATTAATCACTTGAAGAGCAAAAGTTGATGTGGCCCCTTTTTTTGTGAAGTCTATGACACTCTATATATTTTATAAATCTTTCTTTTCAGATGGCTATCTTTCCTAATGCCCTGAACAACAGCTTTTGTCAAACCTATATTCAAAAAGTGTGATAAACTATCTCGTGACAATTACCGTCAATTTCCGTTACTTCGCCAGTAGTTAGGTTTTTCTTTCCCGGATCACTCTAAGATTATTACTTCCTTGTGACATGGATTTTGTTTTGGAAAATCGACTATCTGTGTCGTATATAAATTTTATGTCTTTCTTCAGTTCATTGAAGAAACGCGTTTTCCTGTTAGAATCTTTGCTATCTTAGTCGAGCTTTCAATTGCGTACCTCACGATTGTTTATTCATCTTATGAAATTCGAGGGCAGTGGTTAGCATCCTACTTGGATAATCGCTCTCAGTTTGCCGAATGCGTATGCGTAGGAAACGCGTTACTCATAAATTTGGAATCTTCTCTGTTACTTCAGGAGTATTGCAATCACTCACTTATTATCTGTTTAATAAAGTTCTTTATAACAATGAATGCAGATAATGTAGATATACTACCTACTTTATATTTTAGCCACTTTAAATATGGAATGATCTACGGAATTATTTTTCGGGGTAATTCATCCCATCCCTCTGTTTTTTTTTTTCTGGTACAGAACCGAGCTCTTCGGTGCGTGATGGGAGTAAACATTGAACTAAACATTTTTTTGTTAGCCTATCTATACATATTCAAGCTTTGTGTTTATGTACATAGCAAAAAGAAACAGATTTGAATACCCGTTCTTATTATAGTCAACCAGTGAGGAATACTTCTATTTTACTTAAAAGAATTAGTCTGAACTTCCTTGAAAAACACCGCCTGGAACGTACGTAATAGTAGCAGCGCAATACTCTGTGTTTTGTTTTTAATAATGTTGAAGGTACGCAGATGAGGAAACAGCTATCATTAAAGACTGAATAGGTTTATTAAGGATTATCCGGATTTGACTTACGCCGGCATAAAAATTAAATGTTTAGTGTGTGATGTGCAATAATGATGCAGTGTAATTTGGCGTTCACTTTGTTAAATAATGATTCATTTATTTTGAATTAAATTCGCCAATATTATATTACCGAGTAGGACCACCTTAACAATCTGTGCGTGCACATTTAGAAAATAAAATTAAGGCTGAACTGAAAATAAAAAAGCGTGCTTGTGTGTGTATGAAACAGCTGATTGCAAAAAGATCTGTACATGATGATAAATTACACAAAATGGAACCATATCAATCGTCATCTTAAATTTTGTCTGCTTTTCGACGAATGCAAGTAATTTCAAAATTGGTAAACAGGCTTACTGTAGGCCGGTCTCTTAACTTTTTACATATTACATGTAAAATTCATGCTTTACATCTTGTGAGAAAAGGCGAATTTCAGAGACTATGCTCTCGTATCACTGAACCACTACTACGATCCTTGCACGTTGGGGAATATGGTTACAAGCAGCATTTTACTATCATAAATATTTTGAGAGTAAAGAAGGTGGTTCTATTATTTAATCTGCAGGAATGTGCAGCTATCAAAACAAGTCAGAAAGATAGGTTAAAAGTGATTTACAAACTATTTACAGCAATTACATCGGAGTAGTGCAAGCAATAGACAAATTGCAACATTTTTCACTGTCGAAGAATCACTAAAAATTGTGAAAGATGTACACACACAGCTTTGTTCAGTAAAAGACGCAAAAGATGGGCGTGATTTGTGAAGATTCGCCTACTATTCGCCGCATATCAACGCGTTTTGCAGAAATAACTTCGGAAATGCACCTTTTGTTGAAAATGTTTGATCTAGCTTCTCCAGATTTTAAATTTACGAAAGACTTTTAAGCTTAAGTTTCTTTTTATCATCGAATTATATACATATCAGTTTTATTTTTATACATACAACTAGAGATGGAAATTCCCGATGTTCATTCAATAATATGAAGATAATTTAGCGAGATCGGTTCATAATTTACAAAAACCATCTGAAAAACTTTTTTGTATCTGGCATCGGAACGACACTTCGCATGCAGGAGTCCATTCGTTAACCAAGCCGATGGTGCGTATCCGAACTTACCCACTTTAATGATTAATTTAAGTTTAAGTAGTTTTGAGTTGGAATTAAAACAGCTGTTTCCAATAAACTATTGTTATTTTTAATTATAATTGTATGTTAAATAATAAGTAATTTAATTTGAAACATATTCTAAATTTCGGTTATACTATTTATTTAGTAAATATTATTTATGAAAACACTTTTTTAAACTTTCATATGTTTGACGCAATTATATAAAGTTAGTTCTTTATTATACCTACTTAACGTTATTACCCGTTTATAAAATGAAATGTACCTTCCTAGATTGTCTGAGGATATGCTGCTAAGCATGAAACCGGTCACAATTTGTTGACTAAATAAGTCTTGCTAGAAAGAGGACTTGCTTAATTTCTTCTTCGTTATGAGTATCTCACAGAGAGTCACCATCTATTATTTAATTCTATATGTTTGAAAGAGGCGAATTTAAAAATGTAGAAATCGCACACAGTTCAACTAAATGGTATTTTTTGTCACTTCTTGAACGTAAGGTGTCATTGTTCCATAACTTTTACCATTGATTTAAAGAATCTACCAAAGGATTTGCATACGACAATAATTTCAAGAATTTAATGCAGTCTATCATCCATCAATTCGAAATATTTAAACATTAATGCTGGAAGAATTTATGTATACTCCGTAACTGGACTCTGGCAACTCTCACACAACTACGCTTATCGCATTGAAACGAGAAGAAAAAACAGAAGTAAAGTATTACATTATAACAGCGTTCATTAATTATTTATACATGAATGCGTGTTGATCACCTTGTGAACTAGAAGAATTCAGCGTAGATCGAGGCGATCGTTCACGGTACGATCGCAGACCGACCGCTTTACAATAAAAACTCCTGGTTGCAGCAGTCACAGCAATCATGCGAAAATAACAAGGATATGCGATTTACAAATACAACCAGCGTTTTTGCAGACTAATGTATATGTGTGTTGTACATTTAGCAACATTGGCAAGGGAGTGTACATTGATAAATTACAATGATTATTGATACGGAAAATTAAACTATTGATACATATCTAATCGTTAATTACGTCGAGTCGTTTAACATGTACCGAGTGAACAACGATCTACTAATTGTAAGTCAAATGGTTGCCGATAGTGAGTTTTTTTTTTTTTTTAGAAACGTTCATGGATATACATATTCTATAGCTGATCTCTGATAACATTTTAGTGCTCTTTTTAAGGGTTACTATTAGCCGTGAAGGAGTACATGTCTCAACTATACTCAGCATTAAGTATAGCTGATAAGTACACTGTTAGGACCAAAGGAAGCTATTGAGAAATACAGTCAAAGTTGAGCTGAAGGTGTAAATAAAACTCTTTATTTGATGCTTTCGAATTTAATTCGGTTTATCAGAGAGAAAAAAATGAGTGAGCGTACTTACATCTGAGTAAGAAAACTGCATTAATAAACCGTCAAACATTTAGAGACTTGATATAAATCTTCGAACACATTAAAATTGTTGATTAAAAACTGTTGAAGTTATTATATTTAAAACTTGAGAGTTTATTCCAGCCGAATATTGTGATTTGTAAAACAATAACAAAAAAATACACACTAGGAAGGCCATCTCAATTATTGTAAAGGTACATGTACACTACTAAGGTTAGAGGGCGAAATTTAAAGTAAAAATTGAAGAAAACTGGACAACCAAACAGTCTACTGTTTGGTTGTCCAGTAGAGACACTAGTCTCTCAAATACAGAGAACTCGCGAAATACGTGGTCAGCCAGTATATATTGTAGCAACCAAAAGTGTTGAAGTTTCTAATAAAGAATACAAGTGACTAATTATGGAAAATGTAAAATATAGAAAAGATCAATTACTAATTAATTATTTGGAGGCATATAAAAAGCTAAAAAGTATTGAATTAAATTAGTGTTATCTAATATTCAAATTGTGGCGATTGTTAACAATACTATTGTCAATATTGCTCGGTATTCTTGATAATGTTTAAATGCTGCTGGATTATTTTAGATTGTTGAGGTTTTAATGAAATTATTGATGAAACAAGCATCAAAAGTGTTTTTTTCTTTATGTTATTTATTTCTTTTTATTCTATATATTTCATAATTATTTCAACTATTTTAGTTGTGCATGAAAATAAAAGAGCTTCTCAAGATCCTTATTTTCGCTGTATTTTTTAAATTTCGTTTTTTAAACGAATAAATATTTTTGAATGTTGATTTAATTTGTGATGTGAAGGAATACCTTACACTTAAAATATGTTTATGATTTTGTCAACTAAGAACAATGTTTTGCATCGATGTAAATTTTTGACTTGTCTATTATGGAAAATACGCATGAGAGAGGATGATTAGCTAGATTTCTATAAATATATATGTGTCTAGTTCTATACTGTTATATGTACTTAACGAAATTCTTAGCAACTTAATCTTTTAGTTCAATATCGTCAGGGTCTGGGCAAAAAAGCCGTGTGTGTTGTGAAATTCTGTTTTCGAATTGTTGTACTTACATGTTTGTAATTACAATGACATTAGAATAAGGTTCATTAGGAGTTTTGTCTTTTATCCGAGAAAAATTGAACTGAAAGGGCAGGTAGTGTAATTAACGATTTTTATATTTGGTTGATCGTTAGTAATTTTACTGAACATTTCAATTAAACCGTTTTATACCGGAATATAAAGTAAGTGTGTTATCATTGTTGTTGTTGGGTAATCCGAAAAATAATTGGTAAAAACCTGAATATGTGAGTTTGTGATTAAATAGTCAAAAAAAATTGTATTTTTGTGGTTATATTCATTTGATGGTTATCCAAAAACTTCAGCTCTTCTATAAATTTTTAGTTACGTACAAGGTGAGTAAACGATTTGGCATGCTCTGTTTATTTTGCTTACAAAAAACCATTTAACGTATACTGTGCTATTTTTTTTATCTGCATTTACCTAGTACATTTCGTAATTTAGCTTCGTTCTTCTAAAGAAATGTTATACATAGATAGAAGAATTTTTGAAAAAAGGAAGAATAATAGTGAAAATTTTATACTGTTCACTCGAATTTTGATTTTCAAATTTGGTAAACACTTTAAGATATAGTTTGTATATCTTACCACATTTACAGTTTCGTAATAATTACTACATAATCGCATTCCTCAGTGTCAAATTACTTTTTTCTGATACTTAAGGATACTTGATTAGAAGCCAAGTTCATTGTTTCACATATATTCAATGTTAAATTAATAATAAATTTGTAATTCAAAGTAAAATGAACGCCCCTAGACTCAAAAATACCCAAAGCATATTCCGCTATTAGCAAAAAATCATTCAAGTTTATAACAAAACCACACAAAACAATGCGCCATTGATTTGAAGAGGAAATGCCATGTTTGTTTATAAAATCATTATCACATCAGCATATCCTTCTGTGGCTCAGTGTCTTTTTTAATGTTCGTAATTGTTCGTAATTTCGTTGGTAAAAATATCGCAGTCAAAACTAAAGCCCGCATTTGGTCAGTGCAATCTCAAAAACGTTTTATAATTTATTTGATTGGGTAGTAGCAAATTTTGCATTTTGCATCAAATTGATTGTCAAAAATTTGGAGGTAGTCGCAACGTTTCAATTTAAAATTTAGAATCGTGAATTTCCTTTAAAATTAAAAGATAAAAAGGACGACGATAATAACAGTGGCTATCCATACCAGAAAGAAACTCAAAAGAATTTTTATTTTTGCCTCTATTAACTCCTTCAACTCTAATAATGCCAATATGATGGAGGCAGTATCTTCTACTTCTAAAATTCTGTAGGTACTCAATTCCAAAATGTAAAAGTTTTTGTGTAAAAAATGTTTATATTATAAGCCATAAGAAATACATATAGAGATCGATTTATTCATTTTTTAAATGGGCATATTTTTTCCCAAAAACAATTCAACAAAAATGTCGACAAAGTAAGTTGTATAAGTAAGTTGTGTAATATCTTATTTCGGCTCTGCTCTTTTGACTGTTATCCGCTCCGGTTGTCTTCCAGATATTTTTGAAGAGTTGTTGCCGTTCTTATACCCACCCTCGCGTTTTGGGTTCTTGGAAATTTCCAAAAGATTCGTGTAGATATTATTGATGTTGTGGTCCCCATTTTGACGGAGGTATTGGACTGCCGCGGATTTGCTTTTGAGTTCAAGTGGTACTCGTCGATGTCTCTTTACTCTGCATGGAGTGTTTCTTTCTGTTGGAAATAATGAATCGTTAACAACCCTTAATTATTCACCTAATCATTAAGAGTCTTCTAAGTTCAGAAGTATTGATGGACCGAATAAAGTTTTAAAAAGAAATATATTCGAAGAATGTAATAATCTTTAGAAATGACGTGTAAAACTAACTTGCCACCAACCTACCTGGAAACATTTTTTAAAGGGCAATCTGGGCACCACTTGAAAACTACATCCAAATGGTATAAGCAAGGTCATCCAAACAGACAGTGTCTGCGTTTTAATAAAAATTAATGTATTTTTAATATGAGTAATTGATTCTTTTTGACGGCTTTTTAATATACTAAAATAAAAAATTAAGTAATAAGACAGGGAAGCTAGTTTGTCAGTAAAAGTAGACGGATGTGTTGGTCCATATGGTTGGTACCAGCTTCGATGTAGACTTTCAGTAAATAGGCCACAAATTCGCATTGCCGTCAGACTTCATGCTTCAAAGAAATATGAAAAACCTTGATGCTAATTAAGCTCCACAGACATTTGAAGCACAGTCGAAATGCAAACCAAGGACGTCTCATTTAAGTATAAAAAATTGGAAATGTATGATATTCAATTACGAATGTTGCTACAGGTTTTTGGTATTTGTATCCCTAAACGCTGAGTACCTTCGATTCACTTAACACAAAAACGTTCAATAAAATTATTCATAATGATTGATTTTATCCTACAATTCATTGTCGGCATTCACTATATTTACATTACATTCCCATTAAACCTTAGTGGGCACATATAAAGATTTTTGTAATTTCTCAAATTAAATACTATTTCTGTGAATTGTAAACGAAAGACTTGCAGTATATTCTTGGCAACGCTTCATTACATTTTCCATAAAAAATTGTCAATTTCATTTTTATAAGTAAATGCGCTAGCACTTCACTATTTTACTTTACGGTTCTGGATAGCTTAAAAGTTATTAGAAAAAAAAAACTGTTTTCCAAAATAACTGAAGAATGCTCATAACTAGAGAGGACAAAAGAGGGTAAAATCATACCTGTTTTGCAACGACTAGACAGACTCGTGTTTTATCGACTGTCAGGGAAGCCAGGAGACAACACGAACCCTTTCTTATGAGACGAATGGACACAAGTCTGTCTAGTCGCTGCAAAAAAGGTATGATTTTGCAGTACAGGTGAATCCCACAAGAAAGTTCCTTTTTTTTAAGGTAAAATAGAAATATGCCTAAAAATTGGCAAACATTTTTCATTTTTGACTTGTATTAATTATTTAACAATTTATGGGTGCAGCTTCTATGGCAAAAGCAATTATAGCTTATGTAAATATCTAACCTGTAATACAAAATTTCGCATATAACAAACATTTATAAGAAAAATACATTTATACTAGATCTATTTTTTTTTCAAAAACTACGATACTCAAAAAATATTTGCATATATGTATACGGAATCTTACACAAGTGCTTAGCATAAAATTTAAAAATATATGTTCTGTTTAAAATAAGCAAGTTTGTATAGCCCGCCGGTATAATCGGAAGCGACAAATAAAATATTTTAGATTAGTTTGCTCCACTGTCAGTAATTTTCAATTATTCATATTTTTTTTCAATAGTTTAACGTACACATTAATATTTAGCTGAAATATGATTATTCCAATAGCTACGGCATACATTCCTTGAACGATTTCCAATAAATAATTTGATCAGCTTCTTTTTAAGTGGTTTTTCCAGTTTTGTGGTCTTCTTTTTTGTAATACGGGTAGCTTGCTCCGTTCTTATGCGCCGCATTTCTTTCACGACTAAGGCCTTGAATTTCATGATTCATAATTCGCTATTTCCTCTAATTTTTTTCGACCTGTTATGTCACAAATTGTTTGACCATTGCTAATATGAAATAATTACATTAAGACGCGAAGCATACGATATACGACCATACCTGTACACATATTTATACTTTTAGTATGCGATGAAACTCAACAAGCAAATATTTTCTTATGTGAATCATTGCGTCAAGTTAATAAAGCAATAAGTTTTTAAGCGATTGAATACATTTTAAGCGTTGTGGTTAACATTATGCAATAAATTAAAAGAAATATGTTTGCATAGATAGAATAAATTTAGTGTAAAGTTCTAGTAATCCTTTCACTCTGTATTAAATGGGTAACATTCCTTCTTTTTTAACAAGCATTACGTATGTCATAAGCAATTTGATCTGATTCAACCAATTTAATCTGATATTACTCGCTTCCAGCTATCTATTTGATAAAATACCAGTCATAAAAGCATCGAAAGTTCTCCAGATAACTTTCTAATTAACGCTAGGTTTGTGATGGGTTATCAATTCAGTCAATTGGTGTAGCACTCTAAAAGGAGAAAGGAATGTGGAAGTACTTTATGTACACTTTACATTCCACAATATTGAGAACATTTTTAGTTAATTTTCTATAACTTGTATTATTCATTCACCCACTCGTTCGTTAGAAGTTTTTTACAATTTAATTTTGAAATTTTGGAATGTTACGTTCTTTAATATGCTCTTTCGAACTAAAATATCGTTAACAATGTGTCATTTCCGGTTTGTTATTTTAGATTGCTATATATTTTTAAAATCCAAACGTTGTTCTGGAATAATTCATCCTAAAGTGCTCTAGCTGAAATCGAACCGTTTTCGAATTACTTGGAATTTTTTGAAAATTTACTCTTAGAACTACGCCCAAATTTTTATAGTTTGAACAATATGTTGTTTCAATTTCCTTTTTTTTTCTCTTATACGAATTTTTTTCTTTGGGGTCACATAAAAAATTGTATTAATGCAAGTTTTTGAGAGGCCCTAAGGGCGTGTACCTGTTCACGCCCTTAAAGCCCAAAAAGCTACGAGCAATAGTGAAGAAGGCAAATTGTGCAGTGCTTGGAGCAAAATGGTAAGCTCTTTGCACACTTGTAGTGAATATATCTAATGTATTGCATTCTTTTATTTTTCGTTAGTAATAAATAAACTATATTATAAAAAATACTACATACTTCCATTATCCATTCCACTAGCCTACTGTTTTATTTACTTATCATGTTGTGAAACATCAGAAACATATTATCTTTAGCAGCAATGGTAATACTGAACCGAACAGTTCATGCCCAGTTCATTCATACCTAGCAATGGTAATACTGAACAGTTCAGTATTACCATTGCTTCAGTATTATCCAACCTGCGTACAGTTTCAGTGAAATACTATTTGGGGTAAGGAGTAATAATGAAGTGTTTCAGTGATTATGAATTATAATGCAAATATAAAAAATTATTTAAAAACCATGATAGACAGCTAGGTATATTGTCCATACCTTCATAATTTTTGGTTCTGAATTTCATTTCCTATCCAATTATTAATTAATGTACAGGTTGATTTATTTGAAAAATTTATATATATTTTTTTAAGTTAAAGATGTACTTTGGCCTTAAATAATGAACATTAGGATGAAGCAGCTAGTAATCTTAAGGTACTATTCGAAAGCCTGAAATGTCCAACGCACAAGAAGTAAAAATTCATCTTGAAACACAATACAGTTCAAGATATGAACATTTGTCACGGTAATTAAACAAACCACTTTGAAGCGATGCTCAAATGCACAACTCGTGTTTAGCTATAAATACCTCTTATTTCGAGCATCACACATATGCATCATTACACCGAAACCATAGAGATGTATTCAGCGTGTACAGGAAAAATATGTGGTGGTATTTGGAAAACGTACGTTTCTGATGTTTCAATTTGGTAAAGTTTGGTGTTCAATATCAAACTTCTGTAGGTGTTTTAATACCTTCTTAAAGAAATATGTTTTTCTTAAGACCCTAAGTTTTCAAAGATTATGTTGTAATAATTATTCAAAGGCTCATTTATTTTCCTCTGGTTACATTTGAAAATTAACTTGTTGTCATTTACAATTACATTTTATTGCGAGGCGAAGCAGTGCTGATGACCTCTTCCTTTAATTCTCCATTAAACCAGTTTTCTTGCTTTATCTTACATTACTTCTTTGATAATAAAAAAGTTTCATATATAAATGAAATTGTTTCGTCATAAAAGTTTAAATTCCTCTTAATTGAATTTCCCAATATCAAAATTATCAACGGTAAACAGAATTTGAAAAAAAAAAACATTTGGATTGAACTGGAGTGCAGCTTCAAACCAAGATTTTGGAAAAGGGAACATCGAACTATAAAACAACACATAAGTATCGGTAACCTCCGCACCACATTTAATTTATTATATATTGCTATATATAATTTATTATATATTGTTATGTAATAAATTAAACTTGTGTGGTGCGGAGATTACCGATACTTCTGTGTTGTTTACTATACTACGCCACAGTCCTTGCTATCATAACATTTACTTGAAGAATTATAGCGAGTAGTTACAAAATTAGTTATTTGGCTAAGTAAACTCAATTAAATCAAAAGCTCAAATGAACTTTTATATATTCAAAAACATTTTTTTAGAAGATAATTTCATAAACAGCTGTCGAATGGGGATTGGTTTAAAAACATTACTTGATTCAATAAATACTGTAAACTTTTTGATATCAAAAATTATTTAACTGTCATAGAATTTCTCTTCGTAAAATAAAATTAACCGAGATTCCGTACATTTTAATAATTGCTATAAACGTTTTTTTTTTTCATAAGAAGTTTGATTGCACATCGGAGTCTCATAATATAGATCATCGGCTAATTATCAAAAATTCATTTGGTGTAGTAATATTAAACAAATTAAAATACAAATGTATTATCAACACAGAAATTAAAAGCAACTACTTATGGGTGTTACGTATTAGTTAAGTTTACAAGACTACCACTACACCAGACGAAACAAAGTGTAACGATTGCTAGTGAGTGACAACTGTCTTATGACTCACTTTGTATATCTAAATTTAGACAATTGATTTATAAACATCTTGAAATCTGTTAAAAGTCGGTTATTACCTTTATTTATCTCCAGAAAGGAAAACTGGAAAGTAATATTGTATAGGGTATTCCATTTAAAATAACAAAGTAGGTGCCTAGTTCGCTATTTATTGATCATCTTCTATATACGGAAATATTTTTTTAAAGATCCTCTATGAGACCTGTTATGTAATGAGAAAGTTTTAACTTCCTACTATTTACACATTTTACACCTCTGGAAGGTTGGGACACTTATATTAGATATAATACCATACCAATTATTAAAGTTCATTAAAATCCCATAGGCATTCCGGTTACTTTTTGCTTTAATAATAACATAGATCGTTATATGTTATAGCAGCGAGAAAGCGCTAACTTTTAATTATATATTGCATTAATTATATATTGCAATTGTGTTTGCAGTAATATTACCTAACAGAATATTAAGTTTGTCACACTTGATTATTCAAAATACTATTGAAGGACGGAGGGCATTGTAATTACATATTTCTTGTAAATCACACGTACATTGTGAAACCATAGCCACAATAATTTGAAGTTTAAAATGTGGGTCACGAATTGCTCTAACAATAAGCAAAACTAAAAGCACAATTATCATGCAATTGAAATGAATCTACATTTTCTTCTTTCATTAACCATTGTTAACCATACATAGACACAATAGCATTAAGACTATTGAAATTTTAAGATTGATTGTGATAGATGCGATAGTTGATTTTTTTTATGAAAAAATGGAAAACAGATGCTTCAAATCTCACAAAACTTGAATATGTAGCTATTGGTTTCGAATTATGCATAGCTCATCCTTCGACCAGCTGAAAATTATCGATTGTTAAATAAAGTATTAATAATCAGAGTGGCGACATTGCCATTGGTTTTACGTTCGGTATCAGGCTAAGTCTTGCATGTATGTAACTCGCCACGTAAGAGATAGGCGGAAAGCGACGGCAGTACTGGCCAACGAAACCAATTTACAACGAACAATTTAGAAAAATATATTCTAGTTAATTCCTATTACAATCGTATCGAAAACGTACTTGACGATTAACAAAATACAACTTTCAATTTATCTGCGCTGCTGCATATACCTGATTGACGCTCGGCTGACTAACACTCGCTAGAAAAGTCCACACTTTATTAATAATATAAACTCAAGTTTTTATTTTTTTAGTTATAGATAAATAATTAATTGATAAAATGGCAATTATCAATTAATTATTAAAAGCGATAATTTAGTCCTACATTATTGAACATTCTTATTTCAAGTTTTGTTTAATATAAAATATTTTATAACTGATTTTTTTTGCTACATTTGAAACACTTGAACATATTTATTACTGCTATTTGAAAGAAGAAACCAACATATAATCAAACTAGTTATGAAAACTACTTAATTTGTATTTCGAAAATTTGCTCTAAATTCGCACTGCTGATCGTCATAATGATGCGCAAGCCTTACTTTAAACACAGAAGACTAATTCATTAAAGTAAATCTTCCTTCTTTCTCCTAATGCAACTTTTGAATTTATAAGCATAAACTTTATTGCTTAAGAAAATGCGATCGACGATACTTCGTTGATATGCTTCAACATTACAGGTAGCAGCCACTGTTTACAGGGTATCTAAAAACATGTGAATTCTTAAGATGCACAATTTATCATTTCTTTATACATTTCTTCCGTCAACATATCCTTAGATATTTCGAGTTTCGAACTTATGAATTGTGAATACTGTTGTGCTGGCTGGTAAATAAGTACTTTCAAATACTGAAAAGTAGGGCTGCATTGTCTAGTAGTCTATATCTACAAACATTCTCTCCATGTACAGTCGTAACAAAAAAATACATTATGAGTAGTAATACAATAACGGATTTAGGGTGTAAACATCTCGCCCCCCTTGAAGGCACTATCTTCAAAGTAAAATAAAGGACATATATTTGAATAAAATATATTGTTTAATCATCTATAGGCAATTTACACAATTTTTGTGCGCTTTCTTCAACTATTTTACCGCGCACTAACACACTAACTACTCGACAGATACCATGATCAACAGGATGCAAGGAAGTAATTCTTCCTATGTTCTAGAAGAGGATCGGTAAGTTGTCATCTTTAATGATCAGTAGGTCTTGAACTGCCAAACTTGGATTATTCTTTTCCCATTTGGAACGTTGTTGTAAAGATGTCAAGTACTCGAAGGACCATCGTTTCCAAAAGTGTTGTGTTATTTTCTGTAGATGTTCGTAGAGCTGAAGTCGATTGATAGGCATTTCTTTAGTAGCTACCTTTCGAACATTTATGAGAGTGTCACCAGTCAGGAAATGTGACGGAGTTAGGAAAATACAGCCTTCATGATCATTAGCTAGAGGAAGAAGTAGTCGTAAATTAAGTGCAGCTTCTACTTGCGTAAGAACAGTGTACAAGCTTTCATAAGTTAAATTTGCCTGACTCACAACTCTAAATAAAATGGTTTTATCAGATATTATTATTGCTTATTGCTTTCCAGAGACCGCCTTGGTGGAGAGAAAACGCAGGAATAAAATGTCAAGTAACAGAATTTGTTAACATGTAAACACGAATTACGCTAGAATTGACAGCATTCGTTATCGATTTGAGAATAAGTATGAGCTCATTATTTGTTCCTACAAAATTGAATGAAACTATTTTGAATAAGAATAGAACCCGCATAGTCTACAACAACTGATAAAAAAAGTCTAAACAAAATCAATCGTGGTTTAGGAATGTTACCCATTAATCGATTCAAGCTTGAAGGCTTTGATTTAAAACACGTAATGCACTTATTCAGTTTCCTACAACATTCGTGCCATTTATTGGCCAAACTGTTTGAAAGAACAACTGATATTCAACTAATTCTATCTTAAATTAGTATACATCTTCATTCGAGTCCCAAATGAGTCCTAAAACTTTCATATTTTCGGTTTTTGCAATGTTATATTATGGTAAAATTTCCAAATTATTATTTTCAAGAAATTCTTTGCCGTTTGAACACCATTTTCTTAAAACAAAACCAGCGGAAGTAAATATACTTACGATTTCATCCTTTAACCTATGTGCAGCTTCGACATTTTCAGCACCAGAAAGAAGATCGTTGATGTAAAAGTATTTTTTTATTATTATATTACTTGCTTCCAGAAACTTCTTTTCATTTGTCATTTTCATTCATCAACTGGCGTAGAGCTTGACAAGCTAAGTAAGATGAAGAAGCCGTACCATATGTAATGGTATTTAATTTAAAATGTTTCAGTTCATTGTTCTTATTATTGCGCCAAACTATTCGTTGCAAATCTCTTTGCTGATCCAGAATATTGCATTGCCTATACATTTTATCGATGTCACTTGTAAATGCAATGTTGTGTTTACGAAACTTCAGTTTAATGGAAAAAAGATCACGTTGAATGGTTGGTCCCACCCTTAAAATATCGTTTAGAGATACACCAGAAGTTGTTTTACGGGATGTGTCGAAAACTACGCGTAGCTTTGTTGTTGTACTCGATTTTCTAATTACGCCGTCGTGCGGTAAATAATGTTTGATAGTATCGGTATTATCTGTACCTATATCTACCTGAGTCATATGATTTAACCGTTCGTATTCTTCGACAGATTCAACATACTTCTCATACAAATTAGGATTCCTTGCAAATTGTTTTTTGAGCAGTTCAAATCTAGAGATAGCTGTTTCCAAGGAATCACCGAAACTTGTAATATTGTTCTTTAATGGTAAACTAAGTTGAAATCGACCTTTATTGTCTCGTCTAAACGTCTCTAGAAAATGATAGTTCATCCTTTGTAAACGTCCTTTTATTGTTCATTTCTTCAATTTCCCAAAAATGTTCCGCTCGCTCGTATAGCTTATTGTTGGAGATTGCTAAATTACATAAATGTGTCTGGACATTTCCGATGTTCACAAGTCTTGTTACCATCCAACCAAACACAGTTTCTTGTTTATTCATGCCTAGCTTCATTTGTCCCGATAGTAACGTATCGAGAGATATAGTGGTACCAAGTAATAACTCTATTGGCTTAAGTATAATCAATTGTTTTATTGTTGTTCAATTCAGCAAGAACAATGTTCTCTGGTAAATCTAACTTCGACAAATCGAAAACCAATTATGGTAAATTATCTGTGATTGGTGTTTAGTATCAAGAATATGTCCTTTTTTTTAACTTGTTATCTAATGGAGACATAACTGTTTTTGCCTTTTTAGAGATTGTATTTCTGTTACTACTTATATCTACTATTGGAATGTTGATATTTGTAGCTTTTAAATGTAATTTTTTCAATAACGCAGACGTTATAAAATGTGATTGTGATCCACTGACCAGTAGTGCACGACGAAAGATCAACTTTCCGTAAGAATCACGAATGTGAACTATAACAGTTGGTAACTCAACTTGAAAACGTTCTCTTAAATTAAATTCGTTGGTTAAAGTTGCTGCGACAGATGCAATGGTCTCATTTTCATTAGTAACAGAAGTAGTAAATTTCTGTTGAGCTTCACTTGCTAAACTTGCATTTAGTTTGCTAGTGGTAACATTTCCTTCTGTGTGCAATAAAAATGGTGTTTTCTCTGACAATGGGTACATGCCCGGGATCAACGATCTTTCACAAAATGATTCGGGCAAAGTTTACTTTTATTTACTCCGGTTACCCTGTCATTTGCAGATGTATTTATAAATTTGACACAGTTTTGATTTAAATGTTTTTACTTATAGAATAAACAATTTATATCTCGCGTTGATACGTAAGTGAAGGTATTATTTTCGCTGTAGTTACTTGTCAATTTACTAATTACTTTAGTCTTACTATAAGTAGTTTCTAAAAGCTGACAATGGCGTGCCAAAAAATCAGTTAGTTTTTTAGTAGTGATAGATTCAATACCATCTTCTGCAATTTGTTGTTCCCATTCTTTTTTACAAACTTAAACTAATTTCGATGTTAGTGTCTCATTTCTCAGTTGATTGACCTGTAGCAGTCAAAGCCAGCCAAGTAATTTTCGCAGGGTTGAAAATGACTCAAATTTTATTGATTGTAAATCGGATTGTATTGATAATTAATCGTTTGTTTTCGTAACGCTCTTTCAACAACGACCAAGCTATTTCATAGTTATTATTCGATATCAATAACCTGTCTAGCTTCCCCTTTTAAAGACGCTTGTAAATAACAACACTTTTGTAAGTATGTTTGATAATTGGGAATTAAAGTATTAAACGTATCACAAAAAGTTATCCATTGGTTAAAATGTCCATAAAAATTTGGTAACTTTATATTTGGTAATTTTACTTTATCCTGTATACTCGAAACACTAAACTGAATGAATGAACTGTTTTCCGTACTACCACAATATCTTGGGGAATTTGAAGTTTGATCCAATTGATTTGTTGGTGTTACAGATAGATTATGATTTGCGTTTAATAAGTTCTCAGCTAGAGAAAGTACTCTGTAATACAAATTCTCAAATATTTGTCTTTCATCTTCCTGAACTTCATTATTCGATAAAATTTCTATGACATTGTATAACCTGAAATTTATCTAGTATGCCGTCAAGTCTAGTTAAACGTGAGTCGATCTCTGAAATTCTATTATCATCGCTGTCAATTGTACCTAAAAATGTTTGACACCTTGTAATTTGTGCTTTTAGCTGAGCACGTTTTAAAATTAAAGTTGTGAGTTCCGCCATATTGCGTACCTATGCGTTCTTATTAACGTAAGTACAAACTACGTAATTTCCATCCGTAGGTCGTTGTCGTAATTTTCTAGGTTACGTATTACACGTGGACACCTCCGTCAATTCTTCTCCATCCGATTCGTATGGACCAAAAATGTTGTGTTTGCTGGTAAATAAGTACTACAAAATCCTGAAAAGTAGTGTTGTATTGTCTAGTAGTCTATGTCTACGAAAACTTTCTCTATACATATACAGTCATAACAAAAAAATACATTATGAATAATAATACAATAACGGATTTAGGGTGTAAACAAATGCTATACACAATACAGATCATACACAAGACGAAATGGCTATTTTGACAAAGAACAAACGTTGAAAATTGAATAATTACATATAAATTACTCATCACGTGTAAAGAGAGGCATACGGCGTATATGTATGCCTCTCTTGGAGCAGTAACGGCAATAGCGGTGGCGGTGGCATTTAGACTTAATCTGCATAAACAAGTAAGAGCTTGCATATTTCTCGCTGCATGGCTAATGTTTAGAGCGGTGTGTCATTTCACCGATGTGAAACTGTGTGCACACAAAATACTAGGCTAGCAAATTTCAAATTTACAGAAGAATTCATTAAGAATATAAAAATAATTCCGTTATGTCGGATATATCACAAGAGCAAAAGAAGGATCAAAAGTAAAATTGTCAAGTTTTGAATATAGATGGAATGGACGCTAATATTATTAAAAAAATGGTTCAAACGATTTCTTTTTATTTTTAATTGATTTAATTTATTTCGTACAACCAAAAATTATTTTAAACTAAATTTAAACTGATTTAACTGGAAATAAATTGCTGTGTGAGTAACATACAGTGCATATAAGTAGATTCGTTTGGCCTCTACGTTATATAAAAAAATAGGTATTTAAAATAGGCTTTGTCATAAGAAAAAAAAAACAAGAAGCATTACATATTATTAAAACAATCAACAAATTTTCCACGACACTTTTGAAGTCGCATTTCTTGTTCTTCATCTTTATTCAATATAGTAAGAAGCAACGCTTCTCTAGTCGAGCAGTCATAAACGTGCCAGCTCTACTGTACCAATCTGCCCGATCGCCGCTACCGCTATTATCGTTACCGGTATATGTGTATTTTGCTTAAAGGGATGAGATAATCAACGGGCACCAGCGAATAAACACTTGTGTATTTGAGCTAATTTTAATAAATAGTTTGTTAGAGAGAATATCTCGTATGGAGATTGAATATATTTTCCTTTGATATGTTGTGATTGAATTAATTTGTTTACATGAAAATAGTTGCAAATATAGCCCAATTTCTAACATGCGCACAATGCAGCTAAAACTAGTAAGCTATGCATTCATAACAGCTAAGTGAGTGATTACTGTTAAATTATACATATTAGTCAAAAATTGGTAGGTTATGTGGATACACAGGGTGAGTCGTGAGGAATGGACTAAACTGTATGAGTGTATTTTACAGGTGAAAATAATGTAAAAAAACTCAAATGTTGTTATACGATGTTTATTTGTTTTCGAGTTATAATGTATAATGTATAATGTAATTAAAAATGTCGATTTAGTATATCATGTTTATGTATGTATTCGTAGTAGTGAGATTGAAAGCATATTGAGGGTGCTGCTATCTTAAAAAGAGGTTCCCTATACCTTGGAGTAAATTGTAACATCGTTATTCGGGTATTGTAACATTAACTTGACATTTGTGCGACTAAAGTGTAACAAACTAAAATGCCACACATTTATTCTAATTTAAAATATGTTAATATGGTGTTTGTTTATGGATTTTGTAATGGATGCAGCGCCTCAGTGCGGTCAGGCAACATTTGGATAAAAGGTTTCCAGGGAATTGGATTGGTCGTGGTAGTCAAATTGATTGGCCTCGTAGGTCTTCAGATCTGACGCCACTCGACTATTGCTTATTGGGCTGGTTACAAAATGAAGTGTGTCAAGTAAAAGTGGACACTTCTGATGTACTAATTGAACGGATTAGGAATGCTGCTGACAATATCAAATATCAACCTGACGTAATCAGGAACGCAACCAGTGCCGTTGGTAGACGATGTAGAAAATGTTTAGAAATGAATGGCGGTATTTTTGAAAATATGTTGCAATGAACGATAATACCAATAGAATACCAAACCTTTAATGTATGAAATTTTGTTTATTTTTAATTATGCTGTAACTCCGAAAGAAATAAAATTCGGATAACATTTGAGTTTTTTTTACACTATTTTCGCCTGTAGAATATACTCCTAGAGTTTAAGCCATTCCTCACGACTCACCCTGTATATAAGTGTAAATTTTGACTGTAATTGTAAAGTAGGCCAGAATGCTGCATCGAAGAAATGTGGTATTCCAAAATGAAGAATTATCACTAAAATCAGAAACATTGTACCTATAAAACGAAGAATGGGGCCTTCATTTACATTATCAGTATCTGAAGGGAAAAGATTAGAAGTTTGGATAATTGCGAAAGCGAAATTAGGCTTTCGTATTTACCGTGATGGCCATATAAAAGAATTCTTTGTTACGTGGCTCTTTCAATACCCGATTCATATTTTAGTATCGGAAACGTTCCGAATGAATATACTACAAACTGTTTTTATCCTTAGTTATTAGAAAATTTCTAGTATTTTTGTTTTTGAACGATCACAAGTCTCATATTAATTTAAGGTTTTTCGAACTTTGTGTTTAAAAATCAATACTACTTCACTGTTTGTCGCCAAACGCAACATACATAATTCAGACAAATGATGTTTTGATCTTCAACTCTTTCAAGACTTTCTTTGTTCTGTTTAAGAAACCTTTCGATCAAGCAATAAATGAAATAATTAGAAACGGATTCAGATGCTGCAGGTTATTTCCATTAAATTGGAATGCTATAAGTAATCAAGAAACATTATTATTTAGACGAAGTGAAAATATTTATAGATAAGCTTAATCGACATGAAAACCATACACCGCATGATCTACAAGCAACCTTAACAGTTTTAGATCATTACCTCATTAATTAAGTTCGTGATATAAGTACGAAGTTTATGGTTTGCAAAAATGCAAGGATGAAAATCCGACTGTAATAAATAATAATAGTGATTACAGTATTACAGATGCTATGCCATTAACAGAGTCAATTACAGATAAAATACCACTTCAATTCGATGATATGATCCTACTTACTGAAGATACAGATCACCTCGGCAACTTTTCATTGGACACCGGAAATTCAGACAAATAAAACATTAGTGAAGTTGATTCAATAGAACGATAACTTGTGCAGTAGAACCAGCATTCCTACAGTTTTCGTGGATATTGCTACATATTAATTAGAAATGAACAACTTTGAAAGTTTACAAGGAAATAAATCTTAAGACAAACACAGACAAACAAAAAGGATTATGTATTAAACTGTTAGATCTATATATATATATATGATATAGATGTTGATTTGCTTGCTCACGCTGGTTCTAATGTGATTATGGTCAGCTCTCGTGAAAATTTTGACTATTCGGGACTACTCTAAGTTGAGTACAGTATGGTAAAAGATTTCATGTGAAAATTGGTTTTAGAGCGAGTTCCGGCTTCATGGTAAGACTCTTTACTTGGTTTCCCAGATCATCTTAATTGTTAACACCCGGGCATCAATTTTACAACGGAAGTAGAACATAACAACTATTCCCGTTTCTTGATGTACTAGTTACACGCAACTCCGATGGTAGCTTAAGTCATTCCGTTTATCGATAACCTGCACACACAAAAGTTCCCAGTTATTCGCTTCTTGCCTTACCGGGCGGTGACAATCTTCCAACGAGCGGTAACACTATCAATCTGGCTACCGCTTATCTTTCCTATACCCGCAATGAAACAGAATCGGTAACATATAAAAAAACGAAACACCAAAACCATCTTCAAACACCTATCAAAGGTTTCAGTCATCCAAAGACAGATTTCCTCGCTTAGCGAATAAAGATGTTTAAAGGACCTCGTGTTCGTGTGATTTAGTGTGTATTGGTGAAATAGGACGCTCTGTCAAAACACATCTGGCAGAATACACCTCCTCAACTTTGACTGTCACTGAATATCATCTAGACTAGTGGTCACCAGATCATGGTCATAGATGTTATTGAGTGATACTTCATTACTTTGTCATTCTTTCCACTATTAGAATCGGAAAATTAGAAATTCAATAGAGATCTTTAAACATCCTAAGAACATCAATAGATATGCAGGTTACCACCTTGCATATGGAATTCCGTGCTCTGTAACGGCCGATTCTCAACTGACACTAATCGCGACACCCAGCTTTAGTATGATTCACATACTGAGTTACAGTCGTCAACAGAGATGACAAAAGTAAGTGGAACTATTCTTTTTTTTGCAGCAACTAGATAGACTCGTGTCTATTCGCCTCATGAGAATGGATTCGTGTTGCCTACTGGAGTACCCGAAAGTCGACAAAAAACGAGTCTGTCTAGTCTTTGCAAAAAAGTAATAATTTCATCCAGCTTTGTCCTCCTTAGTCATCAATGTATCACAGTTCGCCACAGTTAGTTTCGCCTGCTGAGTTACCGTAATCAATTATTTTTCGTCTGGTTAGTTTCGCCCCTGGCGTGGTTCAGTAACTATGCTAGCTGTGGCCTATCACTTTTCTTTCTCCTGAACAAACCTTATATGATTCTGCGTGAAACATCGAGTTTTCGATTAACTAGTAGGACACGGTTTACACCTGGAACACTTTAACTGGCTCAGATCATGGAAGTTTACGTTATTAGTTAAACGCTTAATTTCTATTTTTCGAAATCGTACGTATTGTATCGTCGAAAATTAATGGTCACTAAAATCGCCTGATCTGAACTCCTTGGATTTTTAGATTTGGAGTTGTCAAAATTTAGTGCTTCGAATATGACAAAAAAATACTGGAAGAACTAAGAGACATTATCAGCGAGCAAATTACAGCAACTTACAACATGTATAACTTGAAAGAAAGTACTAAAATGGACATGAACAAAAGTCTTAATATTCAAGAAATTCAGTTCCTATTGTTTTTTGCTGTTTACTTAATTTGTTGAAATTGTACAAAATATTTTACTTTTTAAATATGTACCGCGTTCAACAATTGCCACATAACTGATAGACTGATTTTTGTGTCGTCTCACTAATATATTTCAATTAATTAAAAAACATATTGTTTTTTAGAAAATTAAATCATCAGTATATAATACATAAAGAAATTTTATCTTAATCGTATAAAACGATATCGAAATCCGTTTTATCGCGCACATATTTTACATTATTATCCGTTTTTTTTTTTTTTTTTTGTTTAACGTTGTGTCGTTATTTTTATGCAATGGAGGTATGAACTGTGTACTACCATTAATATAAAATTAGTTTAATTTAGATGATTTACGAGTGACTTCCCATGCAGTTATTTATTACGGTATAAACGATGTTGTATTAGTGACTTTGCGGTATCCGGTTTTACAGTAGTGTTTAGATAAATAAAATAACGTAAAAATGCATAACTGAAATAGTTTGGTAAATACTTTTCGTTACGGAACCTTCATCTTAACAAGGCGAATTAACTTTTTAGAAATACAATGAAACTTGATCCAACGCTTCAACTTAATTTAATGTAAATTCTATATGCCATTGCTTTATTTATCGTATAAAATGTTTCGCTAGTGTTGCTAATCTATATTAGGAATTTTAATCGTGATATTCCGTTACTTGATGAATCAAGGTAATAACAACGTACAGTTGCTTTCTTATAAGCGTAGACGTAGAGGTTTTAGGCAAACTTGTGTTAAATCAATCGCGTTTTAACATCTAGCATTTTACTGTTATTATCGAATTCTTGTGCTTATTTAAGTATATAAGGTGTGTATAAATTGATGCTGGAGCTACACGCAGCGACATCCTTCGTTGGGTTCTGATCCGAAAACCTCAATATAAAAATATTATACCGTGCTTCGTACGTCTTCGCGAGTTTTGCGAAATCGTGACTTTTAGTCCACAAATAAGCGTTGGTTCGATACTTGTTGATAGAGATAGTTGCAATTTAGAATAAAGAAGAATTTTTAATGTTATTTTTTCCTAAACATTTTATTTTCTTCAAAGCCAACATTGTAGAGCAATTAATTTATAATTATTCTGATGTGATTTCGATTAAATTTGATTGAAATCGAAAACATTACATAAACATATGTTTCATTGAAGAGAAAGTTTGTGCGGGAATCTTGTAGATTGCAAGTACGCTTATGGAAATATACGAATTTCAATTTGGACAATTATGTAGGTAATAGTGGAACTGCTTTATTAGCAGATAAGTATCCAAAAATTAATCAGCCCTTTTAGAAAATACACTGTAATATATCATTTTTCAATATATGTTGTTTTGATAATAAATCGCTTCAAGGGCAAATCGTATTTCGCCAAATATGCAGAATTTAAAACGTAAAATTCATTCATCTGATACTATAATAAAATGTTTTCGAATACCGAAATTCAAACAAATATTGCCGTATCTACTATTGTACTAGTATGCCAATCCAGCATTGTCAAAAACATCGCTCCATAGATGTTTCTTTCGGCGGTTTCCCAAAACAACGTCTACATTTGCCACACAATGGTATATTATGTTTTGTAAAATTTATTCTTTATTTCTTATTGAGACATTCACATAAAAAAATAATTAGGATAGTTTAGATAGAAAAACAATAATTTATTTATTTTAGAAGTTGAAATTGGCTTCTTTCAATTTCCGTGCAATATCAATGTTACGTAAATATACCCTGTAAATTTACAAAATTTTCGGTGTGATTGTGGTTAAGGAATTCTCTGAGATGGTTTCATTTCGTTGAAAGACCGGTTCACCTCCCATAAGACTTTTAGTTTAGTCGAGGATTTCAGTTATCATTGAATGGACGTTGTCTTTTAACAAGTTCAAATAACTAATACTAATAATTTAAAAGCTCCAAGAAAGAGAGAGGACCTACAGTGCTGTTACCAATAATTTCCGCGCGCACATTTAATTTTTCTGGATGGTGGATATGGTGGTTTTGATGATAGACGTGAGGATTTTTGTCAATCCGATATCTGCAATTATCGCGATTAACCGTGCCGTTTGAGAAAAATGCGCATCCATCTGAGAAGCAAATATTGTATGCGAAATTTTAGTTTCTGCAATTTGTTAAGTTAGAATTTTATAGAATTCCATAGCAATAATAAATTACAGAGAAGATTGTCATCAATAATTTAACATAGCGACACTTGCAGTGCAATGTAAATTTACAGTGGCTGCCGTATCTGTTCTTTACTGTATTTTATTTTTTGAACTTGAAACGAGGGGAAGCTATGTGTTTTTCAAAACTTTGGAGGTGGCATCTCAACGACTATGGAATCGAAGCAATACAGATTCCATTTTCATCGGAATATAATTAAATTTTTCAAAATTTAATGGGCTCGCTACTACTGCGACAGGTTTATTTTTTTAGAAAATTGCAAAAACTAGTATCAAAGATGAAAAACGGTTTGACATTAAAAAAAAGGCAATAGGAAGACGAGGCTCTATATTATCTTTTTTTATTTGAGTTAGAACTAGATAAACTTTTTTCTATTGAGTTTTACAAGTTTAATGATAATAAAATAAGTAAGAGGACATGCATGAATCAAGTTGATTGTTAACTATTTAAAAAATCAACGCATATGCTTTTTGAATGTTTTTTTTTTCTTGAGGATGAGTATGTAATGAATTCACCCTAACTTCTTAACATCTTAATCTTGCAAGCTATTATTTACAGCAAACGCAATGCAAGGAGAGAAATATACACTACCCCCTGAACAGGTTTCTATCTACTCGGCGTCATCATCATAGCTCCAAGGTCTACCCTACCTTGTATTGTTATTGCATCACAGTTAATGCCACATTTCGAAACGACAAAATAACATTTCTTGGCGCCTTCTAGTATTAAGAAACATGGTTCCCTTGATTATGTCGCTGCTTTTTAAGAGGCAGGCATGTGCTTCATGGCATTAGAGGGCGTCATAACAGTCCACCTCGTCATTTCGAAATGTTGTGGCATTAATGATGGGACATCATAGATATCAGGTAAAGTTAAAATACTCTTGGAACTATGCTGAGGATGCCAGGTAGGCAGAAATATGTCCATGAGAAATGTATTTTACTCTCCTTCTATTGCATTTGTTGTAAATGATTCATTGATGATTCAAAGATAAATTGTAAATTTAGCCACATAGGGTAATTTTTAAATAAAACAAACCTCTGTTTTTCTAATATCTGCGGAAACTATTGAAATGTTTATTAAATTAAGACTTCGAAGATTCCGAACTTTTGACCTGCAGTGTACATACATTATATATATAAGTATATTATTTTTCATATCTGTAATAATATTTGTTTAATTTTTTCTAGTGAATCCCTGAGATGACCACTATTACAATGACCACTTTCGTCGTCGACCACCATCAGTGGGTCGGTAGGGTGAGCTGATCTCCGCTGTTGTCATGGCCACTGACATGAGGTCACCTAACGTTTCTGTCACCCCCATCAATATGGAGCCGTACCCACCGGCTCCCATCACTGCTCTCACCAATGGCGATCGCCGTTCGTCGCTTCAAGGACATACGCACACAACCATCATAGCATCCAGTGGCACTGGTTCTGGTTCCAGCGCCTCAAACGAGCCACCATTGGATCCATCAGATGCTGAAGTTGCGCAGATCGACTTCCAGTCAACACATGTTAATATGCGATCAAAGAAAACGAAGAGAGGTAGCAGTGGAGCAATAGATAACAGTTCAATCGACTTACTACCGCGGCCGATGTCGTGGGAGGGTGAATTGTCTGATTGCGAGAGAGATCATATGTGTATCGACGACGATCATTCATCACAGGTAAGAAATCGGTTATTCGTAAATAAATACTGCGTATCCACTAAAAGTGGCGACCGGCGACATCTTGCAAACTACAACAGCTTGATGACAACATGATCACGAGGGGGCGATGTTGCTAGAGTCAACAGTAAATTTTAAATCAGTTGGCAAAAGTTTCAGGATTAACTATAATTTTAAACACTTTATTAAAAAGCTTACTTAATTACCAGCGATAGGCAAAGTAGGGGAATACTTTGCCTATCGCTGCGACTAGACAGACTCATGTTTTGTCGACTCTCGGGGAATCCAGTAAGTAACACGAACCCATTATCATGAGTTGAATAAAGATGAGTGTGTTTAACTTGTGTTTTAGCTTCTGTTGTTTTTACCCGAATTAAAGTGAACAGCACTGTTTTGAACATTGCAGTTTGTCACCCGTTAATGTTTAAGAAATGTACCAGATGGCGTAATCCCCAATTGTACCTGAGATTTTCTTTTTAATTTCTAAAAATTCAAATGTAAAAATATTCTTTTCTTATGTTATTTTTGAAGAATTTTGACAGCCTAAATTAGTGGCGAAAACTGTTTTTCCTTTTTGCAGATAGTAGTAATAATTTTCCTATACGTTGCAAGTATTTACTTAAGATGCAATAATATGCAATGGAAACATATATTTATTTTACAATTGTGACAAATACATAGGTTCTGACCTTTGAAGATGGCTGCTTAGTAGCTGAATGATAAAAGGCGTCGTTGTCTAATACAGAGGAATATGGTATGCGTGTAATATGTCGGTAAGTACCAGCCAAGAAGCATTTAAATGTTTGGTGGCATCATTACGTGAAGCTGGGTATGTTCAACCCTATACAAATCCCACCAGAACACGTGGTAGCAGAACTGAGGCTAGTGAAGCTAGTGAAAGCTAGTGAAGCACTGAAAGCATATCGTACACCATTGCATAAGGCAACAACGTTTTAAACCAGAGTATAGTAACATTCTACGTACTTGTCACAATCGTCAAATAAATAATTGTTTCGATAGCACGTTATTGTTTTTATTTGGAAAACGATCAAAAACAAATAGTCATATTAAATTTATACTGTCAATTTTTTATGTAAAAGATTAAAAATTATCATTCGTTTGTTTGGTGGTCAACTGAGATAGGTTTTCATATAAGTAGATAGGTATTTATAACTTATAGAATGATTATTACTGGTAATGGACCGTCTTCATTATTATCTGGAAAAAGGAAAAATATATTACTTTGCGGTTTTCGCCACTAATTTAGTCTGTAAAACTGTGCAAAATTGAAAATCTCGTACAAAAATGTGTTTCGGGCGTGTAACTTTGGGAGTCTGTGGTTCTCATACGAGTGAATATTAGTAGGTAAAAAGTACTAGTCGATTATTTTTTACTGTACTACATGCCTGCAATGTTTTATCAAAATCGGAGGTGACCAGTTGAATGACTGATTGTTAGTGGAACAAGCCGTATAGAGACTCCACATCTGTGGACATATTGTATCGGTACAGATGTATTACAGTTCTTTGCGTGCCAAAATAATAACAGTGTCCTAGAACTAAGTAATTGTAGATTATGCTAACTTGCTATAACATATTAATTCGAAACAGATATAAAACTAGGTCATTTATTTCTAATTGGACCTCTCACAATTTATCGGTGGACAATTTGTTTCTGTTACATAATAACTATGGAAGAAAACTTGTGCTATTGATGTTAACAACAAAGGCGCTTTTATGATTAAAATCTATGCTTTTGTTCTTTTTGAATATTTTGCATTAGTATTACGGGGGGCAGAAGTCGTTATATGACAAGCAAGGAACAACGACTTGAAAAATACATATTTACCAAAGGAAAACCTTATAAATTCATACAATGTGGTAATGGTTCTACCAAAATGATATGGCATTCATATAATGTCGTTAAATGGGCAAATAAAAGAAACATTAAAATGCAGGAACGAAATTAGAAGTGAATTTGTGAGTTAATTAGGAGTAATTTAAATAGCCCGATATTTGACTTCAAAGACGTCAAAACTAATTTAGCAAATAGACTATGATAGCAAATGTACATACGTATAATATCTAATGTACAATTTTTTGAAGGCCGAGGATAATGGAAACACGGTTGAAAAACAGATTGTTCATTTATTGAAGCTATAGTTACGTGAATTACAAAACTAGAATGCTCCTATCCAGTATCTAAACTATTAAAAGCAATAAAAGCCTATCAATCTTAGCAAGACATGGTCCAAAATTCGCTGTCTTTCGGTGCCTTCACAATTCTCGTTCCTTTAAAGGTACAAAATAATAAATTCCTTTTAGCTATATTTGGTAAGCCTTGCACCTGCACAAGGTAAGATGGGTATTTTTCGTGAATAATAAGTCTACTCCTACACGCAATTTGGTTTTTATTGAGATATTTTTTTCTAGCAATGTCTTCGTATTTAATGCTATGTGAAGAAAATGGTAACGTTTTTAGATCTTTTTTCCTTCTATAAGCTCTGTAAACTAACGTATTTTCTTTTCTTTAAGTCCTCCAATTTAGCGTTAATTTCTTTAAGGGATTCCACTTGAGTCCAATGGCATCCGCTTCCCGACTATCTTCTTCATCGTTTTTAGAGGTGGTCCAGTGAAGTGGATGCTTGCTAATTCTTTTGTTTCACCTTTCTTCATAATTTTACTTTTCTTTGCAACTTATTAATTTTGACATTTCTATTTTTGCGGCCGGTTTCGGGAAAAATGACATTATTATAAAATTATTTTAATTGTGCTGTAGAATTTAAGAATTTTTCACGTCACAAATTTAGACGTTTATATAAATAAAATAAATTAAGGACGCCACGACAAATTAAAATCGGCAAATGCAACTTCTCTTGATCCATAACTCCAGAGATCCTGAATTTTCATATTTGTCGAAACATTTCTATTCTTTCCTGATAGATTTACAAATTTCATAGCTAAGGCGCATTATATTCCGGGGAATAATACCCCAGATAAATTTGTTGAATATGCGATTTTATTAAACTTCATTCTCTGAGAACTTGGGAAAATTAGTAATATTTGAAGATTATACCGCTTGAACATCCAGAATCTAATGTTTATTTACTTTTAGTAAAAATTACATTCACTTCTGTAGTTAGTATAGTAGTAGTATATCTAAATTATATGTTTAAAATTAACAATTTTAGTTTCAATACAATAAATTCTTCTATTAAAAGAATTTGATTTGGAAAATACAGACTTATGTATACAATTTTTGAGTTATTCTTTGTGCACGTTGCTACCACGTCTGTCGACTTATGATTAGAGAGGACAAAAGCGAATGGAATCATACCTGTTTTGCAGCGACTAGACAGATTCGTGTTTTGTCGACTTTCGGGGAAACCAGTAGGCAACACGAATCCTTTCTTATGAGACGAATAGACCCGAGTCTGTCTAGTTGCTGCAAAAAAGATACGATTTCACTCACTTTTGTCTTCTCTACTTATGATTAATTACTGATTTTGGTTAAAATTTATTGCGGTAAATATTGCGTTCTGCTTCAAAGATTGTTTGAAATGTGAGTACAATTAAAACGCTTGCCTTTCAATATTTCCTTAACTGTATTAGTACAAAAATAATACATCACTTAGTGGATTGTACCGTTGACGGATATACGGATTATTGGCTATTGTGCAAGAGAAAATCCTATACATGAAATTCTCTAATCATTAAAACAATTAAACATGCACTTTCTGTATTTATAACGGAGTTTCAAAAGCGTTTTTTTTTTAAGAAAATTAAAAATTAGAAACTTTAAAAGATAAAAATGAAATATATTACAGCGAAATATTGGTGTGAGAGATTTCAAAACTGTTGCCACTTTCAATAATATAACATTAATTCTTCATAAATAAGTATATAAATAAAATAATTTTCAGGCAGCTGAAATGCAATGTGGGAGTCGATAGTAGGTCTCAAAGACATCAACAATTCGAGTGTTCATCCATTTTTCCTGTTTTGTTTCTACCTTTAACGTATAAATAAAACAACTTAATCATCTATTATGATCTCGATTTAGAAAAGTGTGTTACACATATTTGCGGAAACGCAATGTTCATAAGCTTTACGTCCCGTTCTTGGAACAGGTTAAAATTAAATGTTGGCATTTATATGTGATTAATAATGGTTATTAGAATGTCGAAACTGTATTTGCTTATGATCATTGAATAACCATTAGTCATCCAGTCGACCTTCTTATGACAAAACAGATAGATGTATATATAAGTGTATTAATATGACATAGTGTCGGTTACCCTGCGCGTTGTCTACAATTTAAAACATTCTACCTAGATAACGAACGTTATATGTTAATAATAATAATACTCCGTTACTTTCCGTTCAGCACCAAAAAAAGCATATACTACTAAATCCAGTTTTTTCGGCTGTTCTTTCTACTTAAGTTTTCATTCAGTTTCGAGTATTATCCGAAGTATGTCCTTCCTTTTTGTTAAAAGAAATAACTATTAACATATACAAGTTAAATTTAGTAAAGGACGGATCATAACATCTAAACAATATCATTATCACAAGGAACTGCATATTCATTAATTATAGCAGCATAGAATGTTAGTTTCTCTGTTATTTCATCTTAAATGGGTTCAACGGAGAGAATCATTTATCGGTATATGTGCAAGAGAGCTCCTTATGTTGTATATTTCTTAGTAGTAGTAGTATTTCTTTAGTTTAAAGTAGAAAAAAATCTTTCGTTTTCAGCAATGAACACAAGTATAGCAGTGCTCAACGCATCATTTGGCCACCAGTCTCTCTGCAGCCGAATAATCGCTTAATATTAACACTTCAACTTTATTTTAATTCATAATTTTATAATTATTTTTTATTTTTTATAATTTAAAGAGAAGTAAAAATTCAAACTGGTTTAAAGTTTCTCAAAAAGTTTGCTTGGATCTATTCTCGGCAATGTCTCAAAACAAGTCGAAATAGAGTGATGTTAGAGTGACCTAGTGCGTGGATAAGATGCATGACATACGAAATACTTCTAGTTTGGTATAGCAAAACGCACAGAAATTATCGCATTAGACTTGCACGTACCTTGAAAATTTCATATGCAAGTTTTCTATTTAAGATCTGGTACTTGGCAGAGTTGGCAAAAAAATATTTACAATTATAATTGTAATAACAACTACAATAGAAATAAATTACTGTAATAAATAGTTGTTGGGCTATAATTAAATTACCAAATAATTAATTCAAATTGAACCCTTTACGAAGTAATTTAACGTTTTCAGTTATAAAATAATTTGAATTAAGCGTTTAATACCCAACACTGCTACTTGGGTCAGATACGTATGTTAGCATATTTTGGGAGTTCAAAACTCTACTAGATTTTGAAATGTATTATTTTATATATGTTATAGTCACTATGGTAATCGGCATTCTTCGAAAATGCCAAGCTTGCTAAGTAATGTAGATACACTACTAGCCGATGCATCTAACACATCAGTTGTGTTGACTACAATGTGGAATGTATTCAGATTTATATTTAATAACGTTTGTCTTGTCTTATTCTCTTTATTGCATGTTAAAACCTTATTGTATTGTGTGCTACAAGCTTTTTACACAAATATTTATTGTATTACATTCTTCTAATTATTAATGTACTGGGTTTCTATGCAATTGTAATAAAAATATATATACGTAGGTCTTTTTTGTAATATACAAAAAAAAATCAGCACTTAGATGTAAGTGCTTACTGTGGTATATTTTACAGCGTTTAGATGTGTACATCGGGAGAACATGGGACGATCGCTTTTGCTGTTCTATATACAATATGTTATTTATTAGTGGCTCTTAGCGCAACTATTAACTAACGTTTAACAATACACAAAGCAAAGGAACAATACCTGCTACAAAATTAAAACTTGAACGACTACTTAACGTCTATTTTAATATTGCATTCAACAAAGTTTTACGAAACTGTACATATTGGCTCTTATTCTATGCACAAAGGAATGAAACAAGAGCTGTCGTGTTAGCGATACGTTATATGATAATAAGGTCTTTAAGGTGCGGAGCTTAGTAAGCGCCTTGCATGGGCTACAAAACTCGGAAATGCAGTAAACGTAACAGTCACCAAATAGTATAGGAATTTACAAAGAGCTTTCACTAATATTGCTTTATCAATCAACATAACGCAGATATTAAGGAACCGTTGAAAAAAGCCAATGTTCGTAATATTGTTTCATTCAGTCACGTTAGATCGAACTAGAAAGTGCACTTTCAAAATTTTAACAAAAAATTAGAGGTTATTTAAAAAGTGTTTTAAATGCAATTATATGGAAAATGCTTTTTGGTTTCGTTAAAGTAAACTAGTTTTAATTACAAATGATCACAGAAGTAACTAGTTTGATCATAAACAATCCACAGATTTCTCAAAACTTATCTTGAAATACATACCAAAAATTTTCCCTACTCCTCTACACGAAATAGTATCAGTCATAATTAGTAGTAATTATTTATAAGTACATTTACTTATAGTATATAGATATATAATAGTAATTTTGTATCACTTGCGGAATTATTACCGATTTCATTATAAATTCAAAATACCTTTAACTTTTAAAGTCTTTTTTAACCATCGAACTAACTAAGGTTAAAGTACAAAGATTTAAAGTGACTAAAATTATTATAAAATCAGCCGTTATTTGTACAAAGTAAACAATAAAGTGTGTATGTAGAAAAATTTTCTTGTTCAATATACGAAGTGTATTTTCTTAAATCAAGTAACTATATCTACTTACCTCAATAAGTTTTGCTCTTAAACCACATACTTTGTACTTGTATTGTCTGATATAAAAGAGCTGCTTTTTTTTTTCAGTTTATATTTTTTCTTTTCAGACAGCACAGCACTTCGATGACTTCTAAAAGTATGTTTTTCGGGAGACACGTTGGGTGTATAAATTTGCATCCACTTATTTGTAATATGACTAGAAAGGAATACTTTAGTAATAAAATTGCTTATATTGTTTTTAAAAAAGACGTCACGCTTTTTGGAATTTATTTTATTTATTTATTTTATTATAAATTGAGAAAAAGTAAGACTACGGGTTTTTATAATTACAAACATAAAATTAAGGATAAATAAAACAAGTTGGTCACCTGTCCCACTCTACTCTAATATACTCTATTGAACATACTAATAATAACAGATTTTGTGTAAAAAACAAACAAAAAAAAACAAATTTTGACTTAAAAATTAATTAACAAAATTGTGTAACATTGAATTGTTTTATCGACTACTAATAAAAGAAGGCAAGTTTTTTTCTTCAATTCAAATTGTTTAAAGAAGTTGTATAAATTTAGAAAAACGAATCAGTACAAAATAGTAAATATTTTGTTTAAGTTTGAAAATGTTGCTGATCTTTTTAATGTGGTCATAAATCTGTATATATATCAAACAATTATAATGCAACAGACAGTGGACTAAAATCACATGAATACAAGTTGTTAAAGACTAAAAAATACTTTTTTAAAGGAAATATTCCATGCAAGGACCTTTGTGGAAACAAAGATAAAGTTAGTAGATATATACTTTATAAGCAAGTACATAATTAGACTATAATTAGAAAGTGATTTGGCAATTAAGGGAAAGTGAGCTATTTTTAATTTGTTGCTTGAAATTAGTGAAAATTAGTCCTTTATTACAAAAGTGTAAAATTTTAAAATTGTCGTTGGGATTAAAATGATGATTAACTTCTAGTAAATGGCCAGCAAATTCCGAAAAGCCCGAGGAATTTGTTTGCAGGTATGTCATATTTTCTTTTAATTTAGTTTCAAAATTTTTGAAGTTTTGATAATGGTGAAAATTGTTGCAAGTAAACTTACAGATACCGCTAAATTTTTTGGGATTAATTTTATTTTTTTTGTTTAATATATATTTTGTTTAGGATAATGTATACTTATATATTTTAAAATTACTTTATGTTCGAGATTCTGTCTGAAAAAAGGCCTATGTATGGAAGTGAAATATAACGAGGAGCTAAGCTTAATGAAAGGTTATCCGCTAAGATTAGATGGTGATTAAAATAGGATTCTATCTCGTTTTGTTTATTACGAATCCTTTGTAATAGGCAAAGGATGTTATATGTTTCAAAACAGGCATTGATTGTGAATTTAAATTTTTAGACGTTTCTTCCTCATTTTCATTAACCTAGAGACAATAGTGGTTTTTAAGCAAAAGAAAGGGCGAATGCAGTTTGCTGAATCAAAATAGACGGATTATCTTTGAAAGAGTTGGAAGAAGTGAAGTTTGCTTTCGAGATAGACATATTATATGCTTAATTCTTATTCACATACGTACTCCTACATCAATTATTTAAAAAATAAAAGCATGGTATAGGAATAAAAAAATGACATGATATAATAAAAAGTAGTCCTTAAACTTATCCACTGAAAATAATGAGTAATAGATGAGTTTTATTCATTTAGAAATAACAAGCTTTAAAATTGAGATTTAGCAGCTTGGCAATTGTTATGATTACCTGATGACACAGACAACAACTTGGCTTCTTTTTTTTTTTACCACTTTTGTGTAACAAAATCACTTTCCCATAATACCGGAAATCCGATTGCAATAATTATAGCTTACATGCACTATTACTATTTTGTTGTCAATGAAAGCTAGTATGGTCATTTTTTTTTTTCTAGAGAAAACCAATTGATCAAAGTGTCTACGATTGTACATACTTTATTATGTCCACGAATGTACCTAATGTAATTTATGTAGATAATTGTATAAATACGCGCATGCCCGTAAGAACTGAAACCTAGAAAGATTAATGTAATGTAAAAATCTTGGTTATTATTTTATAACATTGAAGTCGACACGTTCTATATATTTACGATATACAATCTCGTTGTAATAGTTGAATTTAACCGACGTATTCAACTGGAGAATTAAAATGTTTTTATAGTTACAACTATATCCATAACTAGAGATAACCAAGGTAGGGTAAATCATTGCTATTTTACAGCGACTAGACAGACTTGTGGTTATTCGCCACATGAGAGGGGTGTCGTATTGCGTACCGCTTTCTTTGACAGTCGACAAAAAGTCTGTCTTGTCGCTGCAAAATTCCCATCTCTATAACGGCGTCCATAATTTAAAAGTGATGTTTTGACTACTTCTTCAAGTGATTCTTGTAATAAAACAATTCAGGTATAGAGAATTGTTTATAAAAATTCGTTGATGAATTTTTCTATCAAGAATATAAACAGTATCTTTCATTTGAGAAATTGAAATGGAATCAAATTTGGCCATCTTGTAGAATAAGAAAGTTCACATACTGCTCAAAACTCCAGTAAATACTCAACCGAATATAATCTGATCATGGGTCACTACTCTAGCATGTTGCATTTAATATATGAGACGTTTAAGAAATATGATCAAATCGTAACAGTTTGAAATTACTTCAATTATCTCAAAAACTAAGTTATAGTACGGGGAAGCAGGAAGTTAACATCAATGAAAACGCATTTCAAATAATAAACTTGCATTGTACACAGCGGGATTAAACACCCTCTGTATTTGAATTTTCGCCCACATTGGGTGGACACATTGTGTGACATGTATTTTGAAAAACTATAAAAGTATTTGATCGATATGTTTTTAATATTTTCGAAAAGTATAGCATTTGTTTTGCTGTAATATTCGAATGTAGCTCTATAAAATGTTTACATAAATGTGTCGTTCACGTAAACTAAAACATGCAAGTTTATTGACATTTTAATATTGAAACTTAAATTATTAACTTAACTTTCATAAAAAATGCTGGTTAACTGATGCATCTTACAACGTTTGTAATTACGGAGATAGTAGGCAAAGGCACCCATTTAAGGTAGCTAATTCTGTATAATGTGTAACTTCTGCTTAACTGTTTATTTATTGAATATCTGTATTGCTGTTTCAGGTACCCGAAAACCTATCTTTATCACTGAATAAACACACTCAAGCGAACCTCCATGATTCCAAGGAAAGCCCGATCATGCGATTGAGTCAAGCGCCAGTCGTCAGCAGTTATTCGTTACACAGCACTCCCAGTAATTCCCCTCTGCTCAGTCAACGTCAGTCAACGACCGTCACGAACGTTCCAATACTAGGTCACAAAGATCTCATCCATAAGGATATCATGCACAAGGCTCTCAACGTCCCCCCTACACCGAGTCCTGATTCGGCCATCCATTCCGCATACAGTGTATTCAGCTCGCCAAATCAGAGTCCTCTAACCCAGAGGCATGTCACGCTTACACCTAATCTAAGTAGAAACAACAGCGACGCTTCACATTCTAGCTGTTATAGCTGCAGCAGCGTTTCAGTATCGGTTTCTCCTACGCAGCAATTTTCGCCGACGCACAGTCCGATTCAGGTTAGTAGATACAAAGGCTGCATAACATATGTTTCGTGTAGGTTTATCCCTTCGCATTCTAACAGCTAAAACAAAATAAGAACAGATAAAAAGCCAACTATCAACAGGTATACTTCGTAAAAGTAAATCAAGCTGTTTACAAATATCATGTACTACCATAAAACTATATATTATACAAAACAATACTTCTGTAGTTGTTATTGATATCACGAATATATACATACATAATGTATACACTGTTGGTCATATAATGAAAAACGGCGTACTGCCTAGTAAGATTGCTTATTAAAACGCAAATACAAACTTAAAAGCAGTATGTTCTCCTAGTTTGAAGAATAATGCGGCTAGTCATCTGCTCGGTGGATCTTCCTTGTACCTATGGATATAAGTAATTCTTATATATTTACTCCCGTAATCAGTTTCTCTCAAAATTAACTACAGTACGTGAGTATAAACAATTCCCTTAACACGATGGAATATATACGTGCTCTTTCTTATATATAAAAATTCAAACATATGCAAATGGATTGCATAGTTTGGTTTCTTCTTTGTGTAGGAATTTAAGTGCGTCGGAACGTTCAGCGTCTAATGCTAGGGCCACCACCAAACCCTACCGAAGTATGAGCGTTTGAACGGGCGACAGCGGCAAATAACCGATTACTATCGCAAAAATATACTATAAAACTGAGGGCTATCCAGACGCTCTCGCTTTTTTATGTATTTATTTAATATACCAACTGTAGTATTTTTTCCAAGGTTGGTGTCCATGTATATGCGGAAAAATCATAAACCAACGTTAGTGCAGGTTTGAGCCTTGCATGACGCATAAGCGACAAAACGATAGTAGGTAGTCGTGGCAGTTCGTAATGCTTGATTTCAGACGAAGTTTGTATACTCTAATAAAGGATGTGTGTATGCGTTACGGTTTTTTTTCTCGGCGGTAGCAGTCGGAGATTCATTGTTTAGCGCTCAATCTGATACGAGCAGTAGATTCATCAAACAGGTATAATAAATTACTATTAAGGATATTCTTAGTGCATTGACAAATTTGAAATATTTGTGAATATTAAGGAATTTTTATATTAAATGCTTACATGTTAAAGTTTAAATGATGCTAAATACAAATATATGAATTCATACAAACAAAATATTTATTTTGCAAATAAGAAATAAAAATCGTTGAATTTATAAAATAAAACAAATTAAATGTTAATTGTTGAATAAACAGGACCATTTTTAATTTCCACTTTTTGAACAATGTTTCATATAAAAAGAAGCATAATCGGTGTTGCTTTGTTTACCCGGTTGACCCCGTCATAAATTGGTAACAGAGTTTGATATAAGAGCTTGTTGCCCATATTTATTCCAAAGTATTTTATACCGCATCATAAAAACTATAATTGTTATACACGATAACCAAAAAAAAAAAAATAGTACGTTCTGTGCGGCATTAACTGTTACCGGAGAGAATAAAATTTGAACGTATTAGTTTATTTTCCTTATTTTGACCTTCTTTCGATTTTTTTTGCAACACTGTTTATTTATTAGTTATGTATGTATTATATATTATATTATATTATATATAACTAATATATAATACATATATAGTATGTAGTATGATAGTTCTGTGCTATCGACAGTGACTCTGAGATGCTGTTTTTTGGTACTGTGTTGTATAATGTAAAAATATACTGAAAATTTTTCGTTTTTGATCAAAGTACACTTATCAGTGAGCATTTTGTGTTAAAAAATTGTCAAAAATGTTGTCATAATGTGCAGATTACAGGTATGTAGGGATGTAAAAGAAAACGATTTTTTTTTCTAAAAAAAGACAAAAAATACGTTTGTTATAAAAATAAATATATATATTTTTTTCAGTGAGCAAGTAACGTGCCTTAAAAAATCACTTGGATGTAGATTTAGACGAATAGTACCTTTTGCCGGTTTTTCAAATATATTGCTATCAAAAAGTACTATTAGGACACTTTAAGCTTAAGGGAAGAGATACATCGTACCCTCCAATGTGTATTGCCCACTAGTATTTAGTTTTAGTTTTAGAACAAATAAGTTTTTTGGAAGTTCTATTATTTGTTTTTATATCTTGTTGAAATAGTTGTTCTTAGGAAACTAAAACTTTATTCATTTTAGAAAGTAAGGTATATAGAAAAAAAAAATAGTAACCATTATTACATATATTATTACACATATTTTACATTATCTGTATTTTGAAAAAAAAAAATTTATTCCATTCTTACAGATATGTAAATCCACAGAAACGGCTGACAAGTATTTTATTGAAATTCTAAACAGTATAAAACGTATTACATATATAGTACCTGTCTAGCGGAGATCCCACGTAATGTATGATTGGACGGCTGGCAATCAACGAAGCAGTATGGGTAGTATACACAAGACTCACTTTTGTGTGCCATTGTATATATGTATATTGCAGGTACAACATATGTAATGCGCATATGAAGCAAACAACACGGGCAGTAAACACCATACAATTAGACGTTGTTAATAATGAAATAATTATGGATAGTACGACTATCTAATAAGTCGAAACAATTGCTAAATCAATAAAATAATAAAAGTTTCCGACTTTTTTAGCAAAAGTTATTATACAGCGTTAGTAAAAAGTCCCGGAACGGTCGAATAACTTTGTTATTTGAAAATTATGATTTCTGAAATTGCCGATTAAACCGGAAATGAAAAAAAATATTAACTGTATTGCATAAAATGCATTTATATTAACTATACCCCCATACCAAACTTCAGAAATCATAATTTTCAAATAACAAAGTTATTCGACCGTTCTGGGACTTTTTACTAACGCTGTATTATTATAACATAATATATTATAATATAATAGTGCCCAACGCAAGTATTTGTGGAATTACACGAAGGTATTAAATAAAATATATCCCGTTCATAATTAAATATAAAATATAATTAAGGCTATCAAAAGTACGAGAGAAATTTTTATGTTCTGCCTACCCTAGATATGCAAACAATAATTTACAGAACAAATAAAATTTTATTTTTCAACTTGCAGTTACCCCAACGTTTATGTAATAACGCTATGCATTCAAAAATATTTTGCCAATTCTGTAAAATGTGACTCCACAATGTTTTCCAAATCATTCGATAACAAGCGACACTTTCTTAAATGTTTTTGAGCTTTGAAAAAAGAATAATGATCGCAAAGGACCAGGTCAAAACTGTGAGGTAGATAATACAATTGTTCAAAGTCCTATTAATGATTAGTGCTTCGAATTGCGTACCTAGGTCTCATCTCTGCTTAAAATTCTGTAAAAATATTCTATTTCTCTAGCAATTACATCAAAACTTATATTGGTATAGTTACTTTGGTCAGATGCTGACTATTACTTTCTAATAAATATTTTTAGGGAAACAGGAGCTTATAATATTACGTTGAAAAAAAAAAATAGCATAAAGCGAGTTCTGCAATAATTTCTAATGTCTAGTTTGTGGAATCTAGCTTATAAAAAGTTTACTGCGTGTACTCAAAACTAACAACTGAATAAAATTTGAATTATGGCAGTAATTCAAAATTTATTATTTTATATTTTACATTTTGAGAAGAAATTTTGAGTTATATCAATTATTTCGAAAACTAAAATAAATGGAATAGAAAGCAAGGTTTATATGAATTGAAGGGAAATATTCGAAAACTGAACCAAAACATAATTTTATGGTATGTAGGACTTACGAATATTTATGGAAAAACAAATTTAATTTTAACATAATTTAATTTAAAAAAATTATTTTATTACAGTGGCAACTATCATTCTTTAGTAATTTAATTTAATACTCATTCTTTACACTCGAAACGACTGCAATAATTTCATTTTAATTTCGCAAATCTACGTTTTAATATATACTCTTATTGAATAATAACGTAAAGGAATCATTTGATGCAATAATCTTTGAATAAAATGCATATTTACTAGGAACCTATACAATGGAATAACACACAAGGGGCATTATCCCTGTAAAAAAATAAAATCGTAGACTTCCAGGGCTGGAGTCTGTTGAAACTAACTTTTATTTTAACAACGGTCATGTTGCTAAAATAAAAACTCGACGTTTCGCCCAGAATCGTCAGGAGACCTGATAATTGTGGGCGAAACATCGTGTTTTTATTTTAATAAGGACATGAGACGGTTCAAACCCGGAAGGGTTTAGTTTCAACATTATCTTTGTAGTTAAATATATTAAGAAAAAAATGTTTAAATTCATGTTTTTTTTTAATTGATGCTTCGGCGTACAAGTGCATGCCATCATTAAAGCTCTGTACGAATATGTTTTTCTTCACCTTATATGATCCGTATCCGTATTTGTATCCGCATTTTACATTTCTGATACACGTAATTATACAGTATTATATGTATATTATTACAAAAAAGGAAAATGTTTTCCTAATACTATGTAGCTTTGCTTTATTATTATATATAATTTATTATTCCCTGTAATTAATTCTACTACGATTAAAAGTAATTGAAATTTACTTGAGAGCTTCTGCCTAGGAAAATGCAGATTAAAAATAAGCAGTAAAATTATTTGGGTGTTTCCAGTCTTTTCAAACGCACATGTAATGTTTATCCGTACTACTGTGGAGAGGAAAGGTTTATCTGACGATATCAGAAGTTAGGCTTATTGGGTTAACGAAAGTCCCGATGTGCTTGTACGCTAGAATAGAATAGACAAATGCAGCTATTTTTAGTAGGGATGGTAAACTATATAATTGCTGTTGCAATCATCTAAGTAGATATCAAACTTCGCTTTTTCGTATTTTTATGGGTAAATATTGCTTTGTTTCAATTTGGTCAGTTATAATATATCCAATAAAAAAATCAAACTCATCCGCAAACATTTAAGGGAAATGTGCAAATTATCCATGGATTCTGTCAAGTATGCAGGTCTCTAGCCATTTCAAGCGGACATTACAAGAATATATAATATAAGAAAATCTAATTACATTAAGCAATCACAGCAGAAATCGATACAACTGGATGCTAGTTAAATAACTTTCCTTTTATCATTGTAAGCAAATCACCAACGAGCCCACAGATTTTATGCGACACAGTGACGAGTTTTCTAACTTCTAATCTTCATCGGTATAAGTCTGGGCGTTGTTTTGGTTGCGCAAGGATAATTATTCGCTCCTCGACAGAAACACGTGTTTAACTTTCATAATAACTAATATGCGTATGTATAATGTTAGAATGCAATGTTCTTTCGTAACGGTAAAGAGATTTTAGGTGCAGCCATAATAAGCTTCCTGGTATGCTCCAATTTGGAAGTCGTTAATTGTAATTTCTGAGATTGTAATAAATGGTTTTAATGTCAAAATATACCTCTCGTTTCATTTAAACTGCCTTTATAGAATGATTGTACACATGAAGATTTTGATTTGAAACACTAAACTCTAGTAATGTAAATGTTGTATAAAATTTAAATAGTTAACAATTTTGTATTTATTAAATTTCCCACTATTTAAATAAAATATTGTGATTATTATATTTGACTTTATGATATGTTGCTAGACGTGCTTCGTAATAGATTTCGTGATATATTATTTTTTTGAATCGTGTGTTGAAGGAGCACGTGTGACTTTTGCACCATCATGTACCATGTCATCATAAAATCAACCATAATTATCATAATATTATGTTAATTATTTGAATTTTATACAGTTCAGACAGGGAAGATGTCTAAAAGATTTACTACTTTGGTAATATGTCCGGAACGGAAAAGAGAAGACTGCTTATTATGGGAAAATCCCCCAATCCTAGATGCTTTAGGGACAAGACCATTACCAGTAAAATGCAGTTCAAACAGTAAAACGTGGATGACATCTGACTTGTTTAGAAAAGAACTACGCTAGTACGATATTTACTAGAGCGAAATGGGAATATCTTAATATGTATTGTAGTATACAACTTGGAAATTCAACTTATTAGCAGTCATTGTGTTGATATATTATTTTTAGAATATTGAGATGTTGAAGTACTAGGATACACCATTCAACAAATTTTGAGAAAAATCAAATTAACATTAATTTTTCTCGTTATTATGATTTTTTAACTCGTTAAATAAAAAAAAAATGTAAAACAAGATTGGAAAACAGGCAACAGGCTTACTAAAAGCACCAAATTAAGAGGAAAACGTGTAAAATAATTTACACGTCTTAATCTATTTTGAAAGAATAATTTTTCTAATACGTGCGTCCTATAAAAAAACCGGTGTAAAACAAAAAAAAGAGCAATTGTTGTAAAGATTGTTCGGTGGACCAATGACAAAAGGGCCTGTTCCTATGTGACAGGTATAAATGTGCGCCTGTTGGTTGCAAATTTTTCTTGCAATCTTGATTCACCATTCATATGTTTGGGAATAATTAACAGTTGTATTTTTGTACTTTGTACTACATAGCAAGTTTTTTTTTTCTATAAACAGTTTAAACAATGTTAATAAAAGCATGCCTAAAACCAACTTTGACAATAATATTAATCTTGATGTTAAAATTTTAACGTCTATAAAAGCTAGTGATGATGCACTTGCTTGCTTTTACTTCTCAACATGAAATTAAAAATTTTCTATTATTCGTAAATCAGCTAACATTATTAAATGTTTATTATTTTTAGTATATAGTCTATCAGAAGCAACATAAAAAGTATACTATCATTAACAAAAATGATTACGTCACTGACGTGATAAATAATTAGTACACCTGCAGAAACGAGTTGCAATCCACGAAACTAGCAGAGACTAGACAGATTTGCATCTATTAGCCTCATGAGAATGGATGCGTGTTGCTTACTGGTGTCCCCGAGAGTCCACAAAACACAAGTTTATCTAGTCTCTGCTAATTTCGCTAAGCGCACGGAAAGTGTACTCGTTTCTGCAGGCTTAATAATTACTTAACAACAGTAATTGCTAGATTGAGAGTTTCCATAAAACGTATGTATTGGAAAATAAATTATTGCGTTTCTTTATCTGAATGATAGTTATGAAATTTTTTCATTGTTTTGAAAAATTATTGTTTTTACGAAATCTTCTTAATTTTCGATTTTTCTCAAAATTCTTTGGATACAGTACCTAAATATTTCAGCCAATTTACATCTTACTACCACACGAAGTTTGATCCCAAACCATGCCCTCACGTTGAAAGTTAATTATTGTGGTTCTACTATATTGTTTTGTCTTTATGTGCTTTACTTATGCTAAGAGAAGTATTTAACAACGTGCTTTGTTTTTTAAAGGGTCGCCACGCGCCAAATCTTCATAACAGCCCTCTGCATCACAACGTACTTTTTAGGAGCGTTCAAGAGGACACTTGCGTGCAGTATACTACTGAACACGACAATCTAGAGGAAAACGAAGATAAGACTGGGTTAGTTCACCCACCATTGACAGCTCAAACAGGCATTTCCCGACAGCAGCTCATCAACAGTCCGTGTCCGATTTGTGGGGACAAAATATCCGGGTTCCATTACGGCATCTTTAGTTGTGAATCGTGCAAGGGCTTTTTCAAACGGACGGTGCAGAATAGGAAAAACTATGTGTGTTTAAGAGGAGCAGTGTGTCCGGTCACAGTAGCAACGCGAAAAAAATGCCCCGCATGCCGTTTTGACAAGTGTCTCAAATGTGGTATGAAATTAGAAGGTAATTGAAAATTTACGACAGCTGCATAATTAGAAATATTCTTACCTGACAATGGTAACTTTTTCAAAATGTTGTTAATGACGTTAAACTCAATAATTCGTTCTCCACCTCTTTCAGCTTCAACATAGCTGAAAACAAATTTCATATGCATTTAGTTATTTAAGTTAAAATTATGTATTATATTCCCAAACCAATCTGCACGTTTCTAACTAGCTTTCTGCAGATGTACAAACTGATTAATCCTAGGAGACATTTTATTTTCGTACAGAGTGTGTTATATCGTAGTAATCGTCGAGAAACAAACAGAAATGTACTTGGTGGCATTTCCAAATCATTGCAGTAAAAAAATATATATATATATATATATACTATATTCTGCATAGAAAAACTTACCGTAATAATATGCAATTAATCTCCTAATTCTTCCAGTTGTAAAAGATAAGCTAAAATGGTATTCGCAAATCATTTTTTTAAACATCCCTGCTCAATTGGGTATGTTATATTAATTTAGCAGATCCTTTGACAAATTAAATCTTATGTTTCAACAGATTCAATACACTGTAATTTTCCCTCTTGCGAATTTTATATTGGGAAAATGCAAAATAATGCCGCTAATAAAGCTATAATATTTGCAGCATTACTTACGACAAAAGCAATGTGATGAGAGAAAACGCTAACCAACATGTTCCTACCTCTGGCGCTATCACCATTGTTCCAAGCGTACAGTATACTTCTCATCGTTGTTTCCCACTCGGCTTGTATCACCCTCTTTCGAAAACGTCGAAACAAGTATGTCTCGCGTCTGGCAGTGATAAAAAGCGGACACAGTTCCCCAACCAACTTCCGAGCAGTTCTTGGACTGCTAAACTAGAGAAAGCGCGGTATCTGAGTGCTTTGCGTAGCTGCACATGTAAATCATTCCTTGAACTTGCTGCGATGTACTAACAAGAGAATACGCTCGGAACAACGCTGATGAGGCCGGATTGGCAGAAACACGTCTGTTGATTAGCGCTTTCTCTCGTCACATTGATCACCGTCAATATCATGAGTAGCTGTATCGGCAGCGTTATTTTGGTTATTGCTTGTAGACATTTTTTAATGTTAAAAAAATGCGTACTTCGAATAATACAGTGAAATCAAAGACGTACAATTTGAAAGTGTTTAGAATAATAAAACAATTCTGCATGGCGTATTCCGTTATAGTTTTATTTATTAGCAATAAACTTCAAATGTTGATCACCACAACGAAACTGACAAATAGGTATTCCCAAAATAAATTATCTTCGATGTCTAAGTGTACTAAATGTGAATTAATTACAGGTAAAGTGTAGAGTGGATAAGTGTTTCTTTTGGAGATTACAATGTACATTGTGCTATTGAGGTGTGGTCCTCTCCTTAACGCGTGATAATCGACTCGTTGAACTACAATAAACCATCTACGCATTTGACAAAAATGTACTTCTCTGTTGAAGACTATTCTATATATATATCATTTTATTCCGTTATACAAATTCAAAGTTCCGTACATTTATGCTGATGTCAAAATTATGCATACAGCTTGAATGAACATTTTTACGTTAAGTAACATCTGCATAAGGAAATAATAACAGTTCTCTCAACGTTTTAGCAATAAGAGAAGATCGTACTAGAGGTGGCCGTTCCACATATCAGTGTTCATATTCCTTGCCACCTTCTCTGGCCGGCCATTCGGAACTGCGGGCAAGTTCCAGTGATCTTCGTCACCAAATCGGAGATCCGCACCTCACCGTTAAGCTGGAACCGCCCGATACAGGAATCTCACATTCGAAACGGCTCAATTCTAATTCCAGGCACGGTGTCCCTCCGTTATTGCAAGTACGTGCTTTTTTACGCCTACATATTATTCGGTGTAGTGTAAAAGCTTCCCAAAATGCAGGTGCGTCAGTTTCTGGCTTCATTAATGGAAAAAAAATCTAAATCCTACCTTTTATTTTCTTTGTGTTACACAAATTCATTATTATAGTTATTACGCTAAATGTATTTGTTGTTTGGCATCTAGGAAATAATGGATGTGGAACACCTGTGGCATTACAATGAATCAGAACTGAATAAGCTCAATTCCGAAGGGAATTCAAAAGATGGTTCCAGTAGCTCAGTTCCTAACCTTTCTAATCATCCACTGCTGGCTGGAACGGGACTTGCCGGTTCGGCTGATACAAATCCTGATTTCGTTGCGAACTTGTGCAATATCGCGGATCATAGATTGTACAAAATCGTCAAGTGGTGCAAAAGCTTGCCTCTCTTTAAGAATATATCGGTAAGATTCGTATAAAGTACAAATTTGATTAATTTAGAAAAGTGTAACTGATGGTAACGAATTTCTCAATAATATGTACAATCTTGGACAATATGTTCTGTATATCCTATTTTAGGTACTATTTCCTACTTAAAAAGTACGATATTCTGAATATCGTAACAATATGGATGTTAATATTTCAAACATTAAGATTTATAATTTAATTCGCCTTTGTATACCAGTATTTAAATTACATACTTGAATGCTATCTTGCATAATTTAATTTTGTATCTATTCTGATTCGCTCTTGTGCTTCTGATACATTTTCTAAGAATTAATATACGCAAGCTCGAGGAAATGGATAACATTGTATTTTTTAGCTAAAACTGTGTGGAAATAATAATTAGTAATGTAATAAATTATTTTTGTCACATTTTCTCTAGACAAAAACCTAACCTAAAGCCTAGACAAAATAGATGCGTTACCCTAGAAACGAAGTCCGTCAAATAACTGGGTAACATTCCTAATAAAAAAAAAATAGATAATTGTTTTTATCTGCGAACATATTGCACCAAATACATATGCATATTGCATGTAAAAAATGGCATTCGCTTTTCAAAATATCACGTCAAATGCCCTTAAAAGTTAATACAATCAAATTAACGTAAATTTCAACTCATTTCTATTACAGCGTTTTATTAATAATTAATAAAAAAATATTAATTAAAATTAAATTATTTAAAGCTGCCAAATCGGTGCAATGCAATCGGTGTTCTATTTTGAGAAGTGAACACCAGTAAAAATCATTTTTTTTGCAGGTATATCATTCGTATATTTAGAGAGAAAGGGATCGCACCTTTAGCGATATAAACTAAAGTGAATTAAGAAAACATTTGTTTATTAAAAAAAAAAACGGTTTTTTTTAATAAATAAATTACAGCTTATTGGTACGAGTCCTTTTTAAGATTTATTGTTTATTTTTAATATGATTTTTGATATTAAAATCAAAAAAAGAAATAAAACAGATTGTAATATGGTGTGCTCTAGTGGTAAAACCTGGCATTATCAGTAAATCTGAGAGGTTTCTAAAATTGTCAACGTTGTAAAAGTATTGTTCATACTAAAGCAAGTATTTCTTTGCATGTAAAGAAATTCTATTTACAGTTTGCGTCTTGTAGTTTTTATAACGGATGATTAATTGCAAAGTAGAGACCGCACAGCGAAGCCTAGCTTTCGTACTAGTTTTAAGAGTTAAAACACTTTTTTACTTTGTACATGCGTTGTGTTAAGAATATGGGAATGTTTCATAAACGTGTTTGTTGCTTGAGATTTGGCAATGCGATTACATACATACTCTAGTTTTGTAAAAATAGCTTGTCATATGATCATAGGCGAGTATCGTATTCAAGTTTTAGCGTAGTCTAGTCGACAATATTGCCTTTTTTAGTAATTGGTAGAGCAGCACAGTGTAATGTTTGTGTCATTATACCTATTTCAATACAAATAACAACAACTTCCGTAAATATGCAGAAAAACGGTATATGTTTTCTATATCTATTCTGCCTGGCTAGCAGGCAACCTGGACCTATAACCAGGCAGGCAACCTATAACTGGATCTGTATTATTTAAAAAACTCTACAAGATGTTACTTACAATTAGAATGGAGACGTAAGGCGAGGCAGTTGACGTTTGTTTAGTTGACCAATTGATGCCATTCATTTTAAGCTAGCATATGATTTAAAAGTATATGATTGCTCCAGACGTCGCTGAGGCTTGCAGTAATAATAACATGAATAAACGAAATCTCAATTAGTATAATTTAATAACTCGAGCCAAACAAACTATGTAATTCATTGGTCAGAACCTCTAATATTTATGTATATAATGCAATATTATATAATAAATAATGTTGCTTTCATCGTGCAAAAGAGCAATGTTTGCAATCGGAAGTAGTTTTGTAATTCTTGAAACAATTCGAGGAACTAATGATTTTGTTTGTTTTCAGATTGACGATCAAATTTGTCTACTTATTAACTCCTGGTGTGAACTGCTCTTGTTCTCGTGTTGTTTTCGATCGATGTCATGTCCGGGCGAGATCAGGATATCTCTGGGAAAAAGTATTACGTTGGCGCAAGCTCGAGATTTGGGAATGCAGTCCTGTATCGAACGTATGCTCAACTTCACGAAACAATTACGGCGACTACGAGTCGACAAATATGAATATGTTGCCATGAAGGTTATCGTCTTGCTTACGTCGGGTATATTAACATCCTATTGATCTAATTACACTTGTAACTATTACTATTTCTTCAGATACGAGTGAATTGCGGGAAGCCGAAAAGGTGCGTGCGTCTCAAGAGAAAGCTTTACAAGCGTTACAAGATTACACCTTAGCTCATTATCCAGAAAGTCCTGCAAAATTCGGGGAACTGCTACTAAGAATTCCAGAGTTACAAAGAACTTGTCAGGTAAATTAACGTGGATATTTCCCATAAGAATTAGATTGTGAAATTGCTAAGTGATGAACACTTTTTAAAATAATATTCGTTTACTGCGTACATGCATATTGCACTCTTCCAATACAGATGATACTCGTAACATATATTTTATATCAAATCTATATCAGTCTGCAAAAATAAAATAACATTTTGTAACAAAGCTGTAACTCTATTAAGATGTTAGATTTCAGAATGCTGAGAGCAGAAAAAATTCTGTCTAAGTATCTGTTTAACCGAGCACGTTGTTGTATTACAAAATATCCTTACACCAGCGTTAATTGGAAAACATTCTTATAAACTTGACATAAACCACGCAAGAAAACCATCCTTTTTTCATAAATGGAGGTTTGTTCTGGTAATTCAGATATTTTCGATTACTATATATTTTTAAATACGAAATAATGAGTTTATTAATGCAGGTGTCCTTATCTCTAAATATCAGCAAAACTAGTAATAATTGTTCAAAAAAGGTCTAGTACTTTCAATTGCGTGGAATACATGCAGCACATTTAAATTCTATGGAATAATGCCTCCATAGCTGCTATGAAAAAATGTTTTACATAGGGGTTGTCTAATGAGATTATATTAGATATCCAACATAAAGAAACACAAAATATTCACTTCGGGTATGTGCTTTCTATGTTTACAGCAAGATTTTTATTCTTCTGTCTTATGTTAAATTTAACCGATTTAATGAAAATATATCCACATCGGGTATCACCCGTGTTAGCTACGCTACTGTCGTTATCTTGACAATATCTTGGGATAGTATTGTTACAATTGTACAATTACGTTTGTAGTTTCGTCACATAATGAATCGAAATTTTTAATTTAAAAGGGCAAAGATAAAAAGAAATTTAAAACAGCAAGTGAAATGGCGTTTGTTCCGAAACGCTACAAATATACAGATTGACCGAAGAAGGAAACAATTCCTATCTAGGTTCGGAGAAGCTAAGACCATGGCTGCCACAGAAACACGTGAAAAACGAATTTTATTAACTAACAAGCATTGTAGTTAAAAAATGCATAAACAGACAAAAATAAAGAAAGTAAATTGAAACCAATATTTGAGTGAAAGATTCATTTCAAAATATGAAGATTTTGAACCAAATTGAGAAATATCGTCAGAAAGATCAAGGTTGGAAGGCAGAGAAAGGATAGAAGAAAATGGTCTAAAGAACGCTGGAAGAAACAAGCCAGAACATGTATAAAGGGTAAGAATAGAGAAATTGTTACAAACGATGTGCGTACGAATAATGATGCAATGCAAAGCTATAAATAATATCAACAAAAATTACGACACGGAACAAAAACCGGACCAGATTTAGGGAGTTGTTAGAAAATAAGGGTGACAACATGGGAAAGAAGCAAGTAAAGAAGGCGGTACACATAGCGAAGATGGGAAAATATCAGACAATAATCGAAAGATGCCAGAAGGTTATTTGCACCATCTCATTAACCTAGAAGTTTACTAGACGCGATTAGAGTTGGAACATAATTGACGGCCAAAATGGGCAATAAAATGGCAGGCTCGGAAAAGCAGTAAATAATATTTATCAAAACAACGTAAATTACTATGATCAATAGAAGCAGAGTATTTAAAAAATCTGAAAGAAGATAAACAGGTAATATTTGTTCTTGTAAGAATGGAATGTGCATAAATTGGCTGGGTCATCCTATAAATAAAAATAGGAAAATATTGACAAACAAATTAACTACGTAAATTAAATACGTACAAGAAGAAAATCGGGAAAAAATGATGTTATTAACAATCGTAGGTAGAAAATAGGTTTGTTCTTCATTCTTCAATATTCATTAACTTACTGCATTTTTTATTAAAATATATATGTTGAACGTTCTCACCGTTAGTTATATTGTTCTCTTGTATCCAATAATCACGTTGGCATTTGGTTCCTGAGAGCATTCTTCCAAAAGTTGATTAAGAAAATTGTTTTTGGTCTATGGTTCTATACGTGATGCTGATTGAAAAAGCCTACCTCATGTGAAAAAATTTAACTTTTAGGTATTACAGTGTCTTAGAAAGAATGGAAAATACTGGAGATCAAAAAATGAAGTTTAAATCGTCTGTACGCGTACTTCATGAAGTGTTCTCATCGAATAGGAATAGGAATGAATTACGGAGTGTTAGCCACAAAGAATCAGAGAAATTGAGACTAAAACTTTTGTGGCAATGACTTTCTTCTTCATCCTATATAAAAGCAAAGCTAATGCGTGCACATAAAAAATACTAAATAGTATAATCATAATGTTTTGCCTTATTTTATCTTTCTATATTATTCAGATATAATAAGTGATCATATAAATATTTAAAAAGTGCATTTTTAGTAAATCGCAATTGAAGCGCACTATGCATTCCACCAGCGAACGAAGATATAAGGTAGCTTAAAATTTAAAAAGAAATACAAACGGGAGGTTTGACAGCGTTGTTGGGCTCCATAACGTATCCAAGGTATATACAATCTGGTTTTTAGTTTATAGAAATTTCTTACTCCTCTGTTGTTGCGCTGGCTTACTTCAAATAAAAATAGAAGGAGCTGAGATATACTCTTCTATCACATCAAGGCCGGAATCATCAATGATCCAACAATATATCGGGCTCATTAACGTACTGTAAGTGTATTATATGTATAATACACTTTATTGACTGGTGACTATCAATTAGTGAGACGTTATCAAAAGAAAATAATATTGCGTAGTGAAATTTTGTTTTTTTTAATAATTTTTTCTTTAAAAAAAGTAATAAATTACATACACTGGAGCCGACTCCATTAAATAATAATAAAGAATAAGTATTATCGAGGAAATAAGTGCAAATGACAATGGGTTGGATTACAGTGAAATAGAATCTATTCTCAAACTGTAATAATTATGCTATAGTTTAAGGGCACAATAATATTACGTCTTGCAATTTTCTGACGTTATAAGCATCTTTTTTTATTTATTTCTAGGCGGGGAAGGAGTTGTTAACTATAAAAACAAAGGATGGAGAAGGTCCGAGTTTCAATCTACTGATGGAATTACTCCGAGGGGACCACTAGATGTGCCTTACATGCTTTGGTGGCGGGTTCATACAGACAGTATTGCTTAGTACTCTTTTAGCTTTAAGTGGAACACTACGTACTTAGAAAACCGTGCTGGACACTTATGTGTAAGCAAGAAATCTTTATCTAGTGAAGTAATATATGCAAATAATATTAGTGAGTATTGGCAACTCATACTTTCGCAATTTATTGAATAAAAAAATGGCTGCTTATTTATGAAAAAAAATTAGGAAGTCAGGATATACAATGGTCCAAACTTAAAGTATACCATGTATGGAATTTCTTGCTTACATAGAATTTAGGTTATAATGGTTCAAAGTTGTATATATATTTTAAATTTTAAGTTTATATTTTTGCTATTTTTATTATACTCATAAATGAAGAAATAAGGCGGTTTTTACACCAAGCCAGAATTATCGTTGATAATTTTTATAAATATATATATATATATAAATATTATATAAATATATTACGATTATTATACAAGTTAGCTTAAAAGTGCTCAAATAATTCGTATTTAATACGAATAATAAGGGCAAAAAAACGTCAAGTGAAGAACACCATAGGTTTACTTGTTTCTTCATTAAATCATTCCATTCTTATGAATTAATATAATGAATAACCTATAGGAGACTGTCTTTTACAAGAAGTAAAAAATTTGAAATTTTATATCTATTAATGACAAATATTTTGATATAAATTTTTAAAGTGTAAACCATTTAATGTCATGTAAGACCAGCATCTTTCTATGCATAAGATAGTAAATGCATTACTGGTTTTAGTATTTGATACGAGACTTAGAAAATGCTCCTTAAAATAATTCTGTATCAAAATTAGCCAAATTGCAAAAGAGGTTAGTTCGTAGGTTTTATACCAGTGAATTTAAAACAGTCATTTCGTTTCTAATATTGCCGCACGTTCTGTTTCATGGTATTATAATACTATATGCTCAAAATGGCAACACAGGTCTGTAGGCACCCAACATAACGATATAACTATTTTCGATCATTATCATGCAAACTAGGAGAAACCCATTGTATTGTTTTAAAAGAAAACGATTTCAGTGGAATTAATGAATTAAATATGTCTACTTACTATTTGCCGGTACCAATATAGTGTCAAATAAGTAGTCAGTGACACCACTATGATGACACAAATAAATGCCTTTGCAATGGCAAGGAGCTCAAACATCTTCATTTCTTAAGACTATTTCTATATACATGTTGATTGATGGTAAATTTAAATTTCCGTTTTGAGCATATTTTTTCTTACGTTTCTGACTATAATGAAGGTATGGAAATTGTCTCGATTGATTTTGTTTTAATAGACCATGGCAGCTTTGCATTAGCCGTAAGATCAACTCGCAGCGTATCTGAAAAGAAAGTAATCTAAATTATTATATTATACGGCAGTAAAATTTCATTGTATAAGAGATGTTTTTTCGCGTTCTGCCTTAACATGTTGCATCAATTTGTGTACATATATTTAAAAAGACTATTGTTATAAATAGTCTAGAGATGCTTATTAGATACACAAATAATCCCCCCGTTATTTATTATGCGGACTCAAATTTAGGAATATTACTGTTCTACATGTATAATGTTTTAATTGTTCTTTTTCAGTTTGATTTTTCGAGAAATGTGATGATAAATCACTGTGCCACTTTACAATTTTTTGTTTGTTACGCCTGTGTGAAAAGTTGGCGGTTTCATTTTGAATTTCTATTATTCTTTTTTTAAAGAAAATGTTAAGTTTTGCTGCTCTTATAAAATTTACGGTTGCTAATTTTAAAAATTTGTTATATTTAAAAAATCTATATATCAAGCCACCGAATAATTGAATCAAAAGAGGACGATACAATATTTCCGAAGTGAAATTCGTTAAAAATATCTCGAAAGGAGAAAATTCATTACTTGTTATAAATGAACGACCGCTTTAAAATAAAATAAAATGAACGACGGAACACAATATAGTTAAAAGTTGTTATAACGCTATAACTTAATAATAGTTACATGGTACAGTGTCAATAATAAACAATAAGACTTAGGGAGGCCTTCCACGGCTGCGTTTTTGCAGTATTAGCCCTAAAGGAATTTTGTACTCATCATTTTAAAATAGGAAATTATACAAAAAATTTTGTATTTTGAAATATATAAATATATACTTATATTTGAGTTTTTGTTATGCATCAATTATTCTTACAGTAACTACTAAATAATGATAAAATCGTTCACATAGAGTGTTGCTTTTGAATTTGTATGCCATGTAGCTAGCAGCCATAGCGGTTCGATGGTCCGATGGTAAGAGAACGTGCGCTGAACTGCCTTGAATTAGGCGCTATGTTTTCGAGCCTAGATTCTCGCGAGTATCTAGATGATGTAATATGGCTGCGGTTAAGGTAGAGTAGAGGTGATGAGACGAACAGTGCTGGTATTCAACATACTTTAGGCACTGCATTCTAACCATTCAAAGCCGGCCAATAGATTGTATTAGTACGCTCAGTTTGCAGCTAGCTGAATGCGGTCGATGTGATACTTCTCAAACTAGCTTTACTACATCATTCTTTTATAGAGCTAATTATATTCATACATTTAAAGTTGTAAGATCGATAAGAACTACTTTTTTGTTGTAAACACCTATTTTGGTTGTTGTCTCCGTATTTACATCATCCGACCAATCTTGACGAATTTATAATAAAAATATGACATACCTACCGTATTATATGCATCTATCTGGTATGAGCGAAGTAGTTAAAATTATTATTGTGTCTATATATTCCCTTATCGACATATCCCATATATCAATATAGTCCTCCTTTCGATATACTATTTCATATAAATATCGATATATTTACAAAAATTGCCATTCCTAGATAAATACCACTTTTGAAATTATATTATTCTTTTTCTTCAACCCTAAGCATACAAGAATATCAGTTATTGTAAATGGTCCAACAGAAAATTAATTATATCCCGATTTTTTGTCCGTCCATAATGCTTTACAGAAAGCGTGGTTGTTACGTAGATAAATACCATGGCAAATAAATCTAAAATATCTTTCTGCAAGGTATTGATTGAATCATTTTCGGCAAAAGTAATGCAAGGAGGGAAATATACATTATCCCGCGGACATGTTTCTGCGTAGTTTCGAGTTTTTTTATTTCACCTTGTATCGCCGTTTCTCTCACAGTTAATACCACAAAATTCAAAACAATAAACCAGACATTTCTTGGCGCCGTCTGATGTCAAAACATCCGTGCCTACCGTTTAGAAAGTAGTGTGGTAGACTAGGAATGTCGGCCAACTTCTCCGAATTACGCTGAAACTACGGAAACAAATCCGAGGGTAATGTGTTATTTGTCTCCTTGCATTGCTTTTGGCGTAAATCGTATCAATATCTGTTTTGGCGTTATTTTTTGGCTATTGTTTCTAAACGTTTTCTGGTGTGTTTTGTTATACATCATCGAAAGCCTGCGGGAATTAGCTACATATGTACATGTACGTTACATGTGTGTTAGCAGTCCAAGAGGAGATTGGGGGACGGAATGGGAAACTGGCTGGTTTATGTTTTTTGGTACTCGAAGGCGCCAAGAGTAATGTACTCACTGTATATAAGTGCATTACAGCGAGCAAAAAGGTGTCTCTATACCTATATCTTTTACAGTTTAAGAGTTATAAGCGGCCATTTCTATCAATGGATAATGTATAATGAAGAAATAAATCTGCAGCAGTTGTCAAACTATAAATAATGTATTATTATTGACTAGATGTTTTCTTAAAAGTATGCATCATTATCTCGAAGAGTGTAGCAGCCCAGAAAACTGTACTAGCATCAGTAAAGGAAGATTTAATAACAATTTTTCCTTTGCGTAACTTACCTTTTAATAGGTCTTTAGGTGAAAAAGATTAAGTATGATTTCTCACTCTTCTTTTTAATCAATGCAGAGAAGCTTAAATAATTATCGGAATATTGATGAGTTCATAAAATATCACTGAACCACCTGAACTTCTAGAAATACGTAATTTGATCAAGCGCTTCAAAGCCTCAAGTACTTAAACGAAATACTTCAAATATCAATTATCAAATACCTTCATTTATGTATAGTTCTTCAAGTTTTAAAAGTGCCTCGTTAGTATTTTTATGCTATTTGAAGAAGTTTTAATTTAAATACGTAGGACTTTGGAATACAAAAAATCGGAAGCATATTTTAGTCAAGCGTAGTTGATTTAAATATGCTTCGAGCTTTTGCATTGCATTACGTGCATGGCTGTGTGTGATCTGATAAAAAAGATAATGGTTTGTTGACATTTACGTTTTATTGTCCTAATTCTCACGTATAAACGTTCAAAGTAAAAAAACAAGAACGATCTAATGTAAGGTTAGAGGTTTTAGTCAATCGAATCACGTTCAAACACGGCTGTTTTTTGTAAAATATTTGCGTTTTGAACGAATCTGAAAAATCGTAGTTTACCTACTAAAATATGTAAAATAGTGTTTCAGTAAACATCATTCGACTGAACTTTGGCAAGACTTTTATCAGTGTACGTGTTTATAAAACATAAAAAATTTTAAATTGCTACAACTAGCTAATACCTTAAAATCAATTTACAATTGTAATTAAAATTTGGAGTGCGTTCAACTTAGTTTGAACAAGCATCTAGGTTAAAATCCTAATCGATGGATTAAAGGCAAAAATTGATAATTAACAATATAATAGTAATAGCTAAAGATATTAACATAAAATAACAATATAACAGTATAATAAAATATTTAGGTACAAAATACGAAACAAATTTCAACTGTTCACCCGTTACAAACGATTTATTTTTCAGTGTTCAATCGCACTGAACGCATTTCCATCAGTGATGGCATAGAGGGTTCAATTAACTGTTTGTTTTATCTGAATGCCCGACAGTATGTATAAAGGTAAATAATTCGTACTACTTCAGAAAAATTGAAGTAAACAACTATACTTAGGGCATCCAGCTGTAAGCATAAAATTTCCTACGATCATTATATGCGTTAATAAACAGCAAATAAACTATTCTAATCATGATAAATTAAATAATTCTATTCTATGAAGCAAGTAGGAAGATACCCGAATTCGAAGAAATAAATATGATAAAAACCGATGTATTGCGAAGAACAGGAATAAGATGACTGTCTGGATAATATGGCTCTTTCCTTCCATGCCCATCTTTACAAGAAGAAATTCCGAGTCGCCGAAATAACAGAAGACATCGTCGCAATCTATTCTACCCCGATCCTTGAATACGGAAGTGGCCATTCCCACATAGGCATGATACGGGTAGCTTATGAACATTATGCATCTCATGTATAGTGCTAACTTGTCTCCATCGCCTATACCTTGCATCCCTAATAGAACAAGAGGAATTGCTATGGCTGATCCAACACAAGCACCCCTCTAAAAGTTTTAAAATTAATTTAATAGGTTTACAATACATATACAGAGTATATTTACTATTGGATTGAAAAGTGCACCAATGATATAGCCAAGTCCCTGGGATGTCATTGCCGTAAGAACGCAGACCGTACAAAACCATGCGAACCTATCAGGTTCTAAAGGCTGTCCAGTCATGAAGTATACTAAGAGGACGAAAATTACCGTCGTTATGACCTTGTAAAAGGTGTAAAATATAAAATAAATAAAGTATTGTGAAAAAGATCGTCTTACAATTATTGGCATTAAGGTGACGGTAGAAGCTGTGAAATATGCCTTTAAGCTGTACCATCGATTAAAATACTCTCTTTGTAGTAATTTCACTTCTGGAGGATCTGAAATTATGTATGGATTTGTTATAAACAGAGGAGCGTCCAAATATAGCTCGACAATGCGACGTTGCTAATAAATATGACATGTGTTTAAGTAATAATTATAGACTATTGCGATTGTACAATGAGGGCTTCTTAAAGTATGCACGGTGTTGTCAGAAATAATGCCAACCTTCTTATCTTAAATAGAATATCTGTAGAGGGTGCGTTTCATAAAAAGCAACGGAAAATGCAGTAATAAAAGTTATTATTATTTTCTGGGGCGCCCAAAATCTTGTTGCCACACAAAAATTATCAATCTGCCAAATCTTATTTCTCAATTCTCAAACTGCTCTACAAGATCATCAAGATATGCAGGCTGTTCCACTTAAAAGAAAGAAGATCGTATCATTTTCTCGTATCACTATATTATAAATGCCGATGATATCACCAAAAGTTAAGTTACGGAAAAAAAGACCTTTGGCATAATTAATAAATAAAAACAAGTTTAGCAACGCGAACATTTTTAAGCTACATCTAGCCGCTCCTATGAAAGCCAATAAATATACTTACATAGTAGAATCGGCGCCATGGTATGCGTAAACATAAAATAAATTACCAATCCGTACAGCTGCTTTAGATTCAAGATCATCATGCTGCCTCTCATTCCTACTTGATAGAATAGGATGCCCACGCACAAGCCACACATGAGATTGTGTCCGAAATGCAATGCAAGAACGATCTTATTCCTGCGTAACTGTATTAAATTCCTTCGTAGCAGTATTAGGAATTGAGTCCAGAAGGTTGTTTCGAAACTGTCGATTTCCTTCGAGTATTTCGCGCGTAACGGTTTCTCTCTGGTACCATCATTGATACCGCAGTCATTAAACGCTGTAGAGCAACTAAACTGGCTGTTCGGCATGCCATTGTCGATGATATTAGATAATTGCAGCGTCTTAGATTCTTGATCGTTAACTAATTCGATTACTGCAAATATGGATTTTAGTTAGAATTTGAGGTTACATGTATAACTCGTAAATGTTGACATGTGTCAGTATAGCAAGAATTTGGTTTTCTTTCTTTTTTTAATAAGTGTATGGAATTGCTTACTATAATCAGCCGGATTGTAATTCATTGGACATGAACACCCTGCGCTTAATAAAAAAGGAATTAAATCAGGAACAGTACCGTTGTAAATGCAATACCCGTCAGATAAAAAGTATACCTACAAAGCAACGACAATTTTTCCAATTAAAGAATTACTATAACAAATAACTACCATGTCAAATAATTTAAATATTGAATCGGAAGGCTGATGAATCGTGCAGATGACATTTATACCCTGTGAAGATAATGACTTCAATAATTTAACGCATTGCCTCAAGGAAACATCATCTAGACCCCTAAAAAACGACCCTAAAAGTAAATAAAGTATTAATAGTGATAGCTTTAAAATTACGTAGTTGGTTCGTCCAAAAAAATTACAGCTGGATTGTTCACCAATTCCAAAGCGATTGCCAAACGTTTCCTTTCGCCCCCAGACAAGCGTTCAACTGCAGTATTATAACTAGCATCCAAACCTATTGTCGATAGTATTCTATAAACCTTGAGAAAACAGATGGTATACATACCAATGATAACTAGTCTTATAAAAATAAAACTTACCAAGGATTGCTTTTCTTTATCTGAAAACCGTTCGCCTAATTTTAACTGAGTTGCTATGGTAACAGATTCCAAAACGGTCAAGAATGGTTGAACGAGATCTTCCTGTCTAAGGTAACAGCTTGCCTTACGGAAATCCCGCATCACCCTGGGTTCCCCATTGATATAGATTCTTCCCGACACAATGCCTTGCCTTAATTTGAAAAAAGAATAAAGTCAAAGTTTAGCAGGGTGTTAAGGGTAAAGAAAAAAACAACGGTTGAAAAACTTACGCATCGCCTGCTAGGGCATTTAGAAGGGTAGTTTTTCCGGCACCGCTACAACCTAATATCCCGGTTAGATGTCCAGAACTGAATTTGCCGCAAATGGATTTGAGGATCTCTTTTTTTCCTAAGCAGAAAAAAAGGTAACCAGTGAATCAGTTATTTAAATCAACATTAATGGTCAACACAGAAAACAAAATAAATCTGAACGAAATTTTATAAATAAGTAATACGTAAAATGTTGCTTTTAATTTCTAAGTTGGTATTTTTATTTGTTTAATATTATTGCATCACATGCATTTTGATAACTAACATATGGCATATGGAGTATAACAACTCTTTCATAATTATAATCAACCGGGCAAGGACCATATAATAAAGTATTTTATTTCGTTAGTAGCTATTTAAGCTTAAAACTTGGGATCAACAGTGTTAAGAGAACAACGTCAATATGTTTTATGTACTGTTATCATAGTAACCAAACAATGCTAAAATACCAGAATTCGTTCGAATGCAATATTTAAATGTATAAATTGTGTTGTCTCTTTCGCTCTCAGTTTAGACGATAGAGATATAAATTTCCTATACAATGGATACGGTAAGAATATATAAATATAACGATGTTGCTATTAAAGAAATGAGGATTCTAGAGTTTTTACTGAATTTACTGTATTTTCCAAACATTTACAATATCAAACGTTATCCTCATTGACGCCATCATGCGTCAATGCGTTCAGCTAACCACCACCTCTCGTTCAACACCAAAGTCCCTCCGAGTCTGACCTTTTTTCAGTATCTCCAACTGCTTTTAGTTACGCCTCTCACTACTGTAATGTTGGAAAGTAAACTTATCTCTCTATAACGATTATTTCAGGGAAATGGCTAAATAACACTTATTGTCTTCATTTCCAACGGATTTTAAATCTTTATAAAAGCAAGTACTGAAGTAGTATTACAAATTAAATATCAGTCGTTAGAAAGCCGTCTAGGCCGTTAGTATTTGAGAATTGTCTGTTGTATCGAAGTTGTTATATCATACCTTTTTTCTGATTCTCTTACTTTTAGAAATATACACTTTTTAACCTTGTTTGTAATTGTAGTTAATTAGTCGATATCCATAAACTAATCTTCTTTTTTTCTCCAATCTAGCGGTAATTGACAATTATTCTTTCAAAGTAAGCGTTTCATCAATTTAACAGTTATATACTCTTTATGTAGCAAGAACTGGAAAAAACTATATTCGTAGCACAATCAAACAAGAAAAGTAAGTCAACTCCATGGAGGGAGAAGATCAACCATATTAAACAAACAAAACAAACTAGCGAAAAAGTAATTAACGAATCAGCTAGCTATAACTGAGGGACGCGCCCAAGTCTTTGAAGGTGAATATTCGTTCGTTTAAAACAACTTAATCTGTTTTTTTTTTACCAACAGTGCTTGGGGGGGTATATCGTAACTTTTGCCTGCGTTTTGTTTACATTTCTATTGGACATCTTCAGGGCTTTTTCAGTCGGAAAACCACGAAAATAGTGTAACTAACGGTTGCGGAAACGTACGTATCAGATTTATTTGGGTATTTTATGTTTTCGTGATCTTTGATATTTATAAAAATAGTATACAGGACGCCGTACCGCATTTGCGTCGCCTTATATACGAAAGTTAGATTCATTGGAAGCAATTTTTAAAATTGTTTTAGTATACAGCGTGAATGATTGAAATCATTCGTTAAAAGTATTATGGGTTATAGAAATCCCATTTTTTTTTAACTCGGATTAAAGCTAACTGGCTATGGCCTGCTCCATCAAAATATTTTCAAAATGGTTGGTTTTCCGGTTATACCGGATGTCGCCGTTAACTTCCTTATCTCAAAATGGAATGATGTCCTTTGTATTACATACTTACCTTATTTCAGTTATTTTAAAGAAGTAGCCATCGACACTTGCGCTACTTTTAGAAAAACCCTGAAGAATTGCAACGATGTATTTAGCATAGTTCAATAAATGTAGAGAGGGTGATTTCATTAGAACTTCAATTTAACCCAAATTCACAGCATCTATACCTGTATCTTTTAAATACAATAACTCATTTTTTACTTCATACTATGAAGAAAATTAAATTCTACATCGATCCGCATTAACATTTTCTATATTTATTTTTTAAGAATGTTTCCTTATCTATCCTTAATTTTAATCATTAATTATTTCAACGGTATGAACAAATCCTTCTGGTATTAAATTTATGTTACATATTATTCATAGTATTTAATTTTAATTTATGTGAAGTTTCCGATGGTTACCTTTTAAGCACATTTTTAACTTACTTTTTATTAACGAGAATAACAATATTGCAATGTAGATACTTTCACGTTTCTCAAAAATTTTATGATTTTCTATGTAACCGCCGTTATTTTCTAAACATCTTACGATTTTTCACCGAACTACTGTTGTTCAAGCGTTTTGAAGTTGCGAGATTTATCTGGCAAAATATCAATGTAACCTTTCGCTCCAATTCGCCTGTTGAATGTGTTGGATTGGCATATATCTGTTATTTTATACGATCGGGAGATCTAAGTAGGTCTATTGCGACCAAAATTCTTCAAATATGTTGGCTAGTTCATGGTCACCGTTCGTGGAATAGGCCGAATCTCTATCCATTGGATACCAGGAATGACGAAATATGATAAAAGGTAGTTCGTTTACAATATAGATTTTGTACGAAACTCGGTCAAACATAACAAGGCGAAATACACTGAAATGAAAATTCAGTTGAAAATTTGCTTCTTTAGCAATATGTGGATTTTTCCTATCTCAGTAATGCTAATTTCGCCTATTTATAACAGCTACCCTACTAAATTTTGCCTTGTCCATCCAAATAATCCATCCTGTAATAAATACATCGAATTCTTAACTCTTAAGGAATACCGATGCTTACCTCTTTAAAGTAACTGATAATTTCAAGAGTTGTCGTGCGCTAAAGAATGGAAAGTTTAATATTTTCAAAATATCCGAAACTTGCATCCAAAAGAACATGTAGAAATGGAGTACGTAATAAAACGGGCACTATTCCATTTAAAGTAAGTAAGTTGATAGGAAAATCCGGTATAACAGGAAAAGCAACCATCTTGAAAATATTTTAATCGAGCGAGTCATGGTTTGTTTAGGTTAAGTTTAGGTTAAAAAAAATCAGATTTTACATTACTTTAAACGAATGGTTTCAATCAATTATCTTATACACTGGGTGACTTAAAGAAAGTTGCATACCAAGATTGTGAAAATCCAAATGGAATGCCCCGTATGTTATTCCATACTGTGATAGTATGGGTTAAATAAAAGTAAGTTAGTGTTACGCTTCTTATATCTAATTTAAGCTGTTTTCGGGAAGTTAACTATTCCTGAAAATGTAGGCCAACATTTAAAGATAGATACGTAAGATAGGGGCATCTATCTTACGTATTTAAGCTACATATTTTAAACCTTTGATTGGGAAAAGTCAAATAACTTGCTAATATTAACACTCTACATTCATTATCGTATCTAGATTTTAATTTCAGCTAGTTGTGAAATTGTTTCTTACGAAAGATAATAGTGAAGTATTTGATGTTTTAACAAATGTTTAAAATTATGTTCGTCACATTCAATCCACAAAACTGCCCTATTCGTAAGCAATACTGATAACGTCACCTCCGTTAAAGCGTAATTTTACAAAATAATCACTAAAAGAATGTAAGATATAGGATATAAAAATAGGGAACTTTAATACAATTTTATAAATGGTTAAAATTACAATTCAAAATACTATAACGAATACAAGATTTTCCATTTAATATGAGAAAGTTATTTGGCTTTAATGATAGTCCAAATTACAAGTATATTTCCGCCCACCTTGTATATTATCATCAAGGACAAGACAGACAAGCCTCTTAAACTTTTGCGCCTTAAATAATTAATTTCTCAAAAACGGCTAGAGTTAAGTATAAAAAGCGTAGCATATTATTTTATCCATACTATCAAAATATGGGCATTCTATTTACGTTTTTCACAAATTTAGAGCGAAACTCTTTTTTGAGTCATTCAGTATATATAGACACTTTCAAAACTTGTTCCCGATGAACCGACATAGTCCTAAACAAAAATATTTGATCGCTTTTCGTATATGTAAAAATCAATACGGAAGGCTTACAAGTTTCCATTTAATCATCTGAAACCTTATAAAACATTTTAGATTATATTTATGGAGCGAAAAGCATGAATGTCATCAGAAAGGTGGGGTATCCAATAAAGGTATGCCCTTGGGTTACGTTTCACGAGCAAAACAGGTATAAGTAGATATAATTACATAATTAGCTAACGCAGACGGCAATATCGTTGGCACGTAATGACATAATTTGTTGTTACAATGTATATTGGAATTCTAATAACGTCTTTCAATGCTAATAAAATAAAATTTCTGTTTCTGTATGTACTTAGTAATTCACAATTATCACGCACAATCGGATGTATTCTATATTGTCATTTTTCATTTAAATTTTGATCTAGAGTATTTGTTATTGTTTATGTAAAGATTGGAGACAACAGATTTCAATTTATAACCATCTATTTATTATGTCGTATTATGTGAAAACGTATTTTTATAAATACAAAATTACTTGAAACTTTGTCGACTAAAGTCAAATTTATATTGTTTAAGGTTATATGTAAATCTTGTTTATAAAACCGGTTTATGAATATGATCATTTGTCTATCAATTCGTGAATTTTTGCTATGATGACGGGACGATATGTTGTTTTGCATTTTTCAAATGGGAGAGTAAGCGCGGCGTTCGATGCGGTTACTGCATTTATGTCTAAATTTTCAATCAATATATACATAAACAATACGTTTTTCGAAATACCGATAGCCTCCGTTATTTTTCTAAACTTTTGGTAAATTTTTTTATGTTATCGATTAATAGTTGCAGTTTTTGGGAATCCCAAACGTTCAACATCTACTCTACTGCTACGATCACGTTTAAATTAAGCTGTCCAAAATCACCACGAATACAGTAAACAAAACACCGTTCTTAACTGTTGATTTAAAGTTTGAAACCTAAGAAGCTTCATCCATCCTAATGTACAGCACTTATTGTGCTAAAAGAAACTGCACGGTTTTTATAATCTATGGCACAAATATATCGAAGCGATGTAATGGAACTATTATATCAAGTCGGAAACCCAATTCTCTTAAAATATAACTATCGTCTGAGAGGTTATCTATCATCAGCGGCACCCGCATATATCGTTTGGTGACTTCAGTTTATTTACCTATCCGAAGTAAAGGTGCCTCTAGTAGTTAAGGGCTTCAATTATATATCTAATAATAGCTTCTCTTGTATTCACTAACTTCAAATTAGAGAAAGCGTGTAACTTATAAATTGCTGTAAAATCTTTCTACAAGTTTCTATGCAAATTTAGGCATGTTTAAGTGAAATTTCATCAATCAATAATCGACCAGTCCTCATAAAAATATCATCAAAGAGAATACAATCTTAACTACAGTTGTGTCCTCGTAGTTACGCTGTATCACAATTACTGGTATTCGTTTGTAATTCATCATTAAAATAAATTAGCAAGTAGTAAAATAATTCAGAAGTGGATGTGGAAAAAAAACAATCGCCAAAATGATTAAAGAACTGAGTGAAATTACGTTAACTTTATGTGAATCTGTTGAGGTAAATTGTACCTGAATAAACCTTGATAAAAAGGTGTTAGTTCGAAAATAGATATTGGAATTTAAGGACGAGTCGAGCTAATTAAGCCAATTTTCAAAGGAAAGCATATAAACGTAGCGTTTATGTACACGAATTTCGCCATACAAGGTTTTGTTTCCACAATTCACCAACACCCCTTCAAATCAATTCTAAATTGTTCTAGATAGGCTCTCGAATTTCGGGACGCCGAATAATTTCCCCTCGTAAAACATTACAGTATATACAGCTATGTAAATATGTATTAGACACTTCAAAGAAAACCCTTGCTTATTGCCCCTTGAGTCTGTCTAGTCGCTGCAAGAAGGTGCGGTTTCACTCGCTTTTAATTCACTCCACTTAACACCAATAAAAAAATTTGTGGTATATTCTGAAGAAAAACTTTGCAACATATCAGCGCGAAAAAAGCCGTACTTAACTCCAACGCATAGAAAATAACGTTTGAAATGGGCCAAGAAGTACGCACTTTGGACAGAGGAAGCATGTATTCTTTTCTGACGAATCTATGCTTCTTTTATCTTCTGTTATAGTTGTTTATCACATCAAACGTAATTTATATAACGTAATTTTATAAATGTCTTATTTAATCATCATATTTTGAAAAACATCGCAAAACATCAATGTGGGTTAAAAAAGCAGCTTCGTCAACAAATCTTCAACGAATGGATCTCAATTTCCAGCGGCGTATGCCACAAATTCAAAATGTGTATGCCAAAGTATGCCAAAACGTGTAAGATCTCTAATAAAAGCAGCTAGCCGACCAATAAAATATTGAATATATTAAATAAGAAAATATTAATATAATATAATAAAATATATATAATAAAAAAATATATAATTTACAAATAAATTTTATGAATATAAATATAATTGATATATAATTTAAAAATTGGTGCATACATATTCACATAGCTGTATATAAAGGAAGGTTAAAATTATGAACCTTTTAGTTCTAAAGTTGATTAAATTATATTATGCAATATGAACCTAATCGAATAAACCGGTTGATTGAAGGCAAACCGTTCCTTAATAAACATAACATGACGTTGTTAAAAATATAAGAAGCCTGGTAGTAATGGATGGAAAAATATCATAACATATTAATTTAAAAGGAAATCTGGCAGAAAACTGCAAATCAAAAGGAAGAAATTTTGTAAATTTGTAGAATTGCTTTACCATTAGGGGAATAATGTATGTAAAAATTTACAATTCATTTAATTTTCGAAAAGAAGAGAAAACATCAAAATTCTTTTCGGCCCAACAAAAGCATAAAACCGTTTACTGGACTTTCTTATAGCTAAATGTTATTATTTTTGAGTTGTTTGAATTTTTTCGTTTCTTTAGTAATTTTCTTTACATCATGCAAAAATGAATGTACCAGCCGAATTTGGTCTATTGTTAAAAAATTGATTAGCACAAAATTTTTAATGAATCAGTTATGTGAAATATCATGTACATAGGACAGAAGCAACATTTTAGATGGCTTACATGTACAACATTTTGGAATAAATAGTTATATTCTGAGAGCAAGATATTTTGGTATACTGGCCAGACATCAATTCACATGTGGAAGGTTAATAAACAAATGTCAAGTGTGGAATTAATATAAAGAATAATATAAAGAAGGAACGATAAACAACTCTGATAAAAAGTAGAGATAGATTTATACGAATTAAATACATAAAATTATAATTAGCAGATATCCTAAACTATCATGTCTCTGTTAAAAAATTCGAAAATCAAAAATGTAAAACATTTGCAATTTGTGGAATTATCACATCGCCACATCACCAACGGTAAATAATGAAAGTATTCATTTAGCTTTATTAGTGTACAGAAACACGTCTATAAACAATTCTACTACTTTAACAACAACAATTCTAATAATAATAAAATTCAACTTAAAAGTAGTAGATCATAAAAAAAAATTGAGTATAACAATATAAAATAGTATAAAGTATAAAAAGTATAAAATAACTATAACAAATAAACAAGGAATAACTAAAACTAAATACGATAAATAATACTTATTTAAAATTTACAAGCTCAAATGTGTCAAAACAATACAGTAAACATATATCTCGATTTATTTATTATCTACGAAATAAAAATCATTATAAATAATCATACTAACTACAGTGATAATACCAAGCAAAAAAAGGTCCGGAGACCTATTAGAAAACTTTCAAAAAATAAGGTTCTTAATGCTAAAAAAACTGATCAACTTGTGCAAAATAAATGTATATTCAAACGATAGGCTATAAGTGAATTTTTTTAGTTCTTAATGGTCCTCATCATCAACCGGTGACCAAATGATGATGAGAACCATTCGTGTTCTCGAAACGGTCATCCTGGACTGATTACACTGACCATCCAGGTTTTTACCCTAAATTAGTAACTGATGAAATTGAACAGCATATATAAAATAAAAATGATTCGAAAAACGGCAACATTGGCTTAGCTCTGGTTACAGAGAAAATGCCTTTATAGTATGGCCGGTAATTTGGTATACTGCAATAATGTTTATAAACTTTCTGAAGCTTTTGGAATACATTATGATCTCAGTTTTTGCAGATTATTCATAGACTCATCATCAAAGACCAGACTAAAAGCAGTTTTGTTGCATAATGGAAACCATTATCCTTCTATTCCGATAGGTCATGCTGTTTCTATAAAAGAAACTTACGAAAATCTGAAAATTTCATTAGAAACGATAAAGTACAAAGACTATTTCTGGAATATCTGTGCAAATTTTAAAATAATTGCAATTATTTTGGGTATGCAATCTGGTTACACCAAATACTGTTGCTTTTTATGTCTTTGGGACAGTCGTGACAGATAATAGAAAACATTACCATAAGCAAGAGTGGCCACTACGACAACAGTTTATACCAGGAAGAGACAATGTACAACATCAGCCTCTAGTAGAAAAACAAAAGATCATGATACCACCTCTCCACGTGAAACTTGGGCTCATGAAAAACTTTGTAAAGGCACTGGATATCGAAGGCGAGCGGATGTAATTAAAAAATTTTAGTTTACCAGATTTGGTATTTTCATCTGAATATTAAAACTAACAGGCATTCAGTGAACAGACAAAATTTATAAAGGAAACAAGGTGATTAGCTCTATTTGAAAACGAGGAACAAACAAAAATACAGGGTTACCTGTAAATAGCACGTAAGCTACCGAAATCTGAAGACTACCTATCAATGTGTTACTGAAAATTTAAAAAGAAATTTATTTGTAACATATACATTTTTTTCAAATTTTAGGGCCCAAAATGCAGGTAAAGCCGGTCCATATCTTTGTTTCTCCTATATTATACAAATACCGCTGATGAATCAAGGTTAACCCAGATGCAAATAAAAAGCGATAAAGCATTGTAGATGCTATGAATAGTGAATAGTCTATTGAAATGCATTAGTCTGTCGTACAGCTGATGTCGAAGTGTTTATGTGTTTACATTGAATATGCCGATAACCATATGATTTGCCTTCTTAATGTTTAAAGTTAATGCATCCGAAATGTCGGGTTTTGAGTTATTTGTAGTTATACATTCTTTTTCTTTTTATGAAATTTGTGGTGGTCCTAACAAGGACCGATCTAGGCGAAACAGGACAAAATAATTTATTAATGTAAAAAATGTTCGAAATGTCCACCGTGAGCTCTAATACAGGCATCAATTCGGCGACGAAAGTTATGATGCACACGAGTAAAATTTACCATGTCTTCGCGAATGCGTTGAGCTGCAACATAAATGCGATTTTGCAGATCTTCGACATTTTCAATATCAGGGAGACAAATTTTCTGCCGCAAGACTATTTTGTCCTGTTTCGCCATAAATCAAAATCATATCGGTGTATTCGATATTCGTATAGGATGCCATTGCAATTGCGTGTAATGACGATGAATGCTATGTGCATACTAAATGGATATCCGAACGCTGCTTCAGCGACTGCCGGTGATTCCCATATGTTAACTAAGACAGAGTCGGACTCGAATAAAGAAAAATCATTTTCTCGTTACTACGTGCACATAGAACCATAATATTTTGTATTTAGGCATTACTCATGCGTTTCTTTCACCTACTTTTTTTTTTCGTACTATATCCGAATAAGACTGTATATGTATATACATATGTATTTAAAAACGAAGTTCTAGGCGATAAATACGAACGTTTATTTAAATTTCGATATGCAATATCCGCAATTTTTGTATTTTAAAGTTTACCTTAATGCGGGAAGTAAAGCAGGAAGAATATCTATTGCCAAGAAGAAAGTCTTCTCCTTAATAAAACATATAAAATGAACACATTTCTTTGTGCATTTGCATTATAAAATTTCGTTTTTTATTACATCCTGAAATTCTATTTCACGTGGATTATTTTGCGTTATTTCTTTCCCATCATAATTATATGAAAGCATCAACAAATGAATAATATTGACGGGATTAATGTAGACCACATTAGCAGCCGACACACTACAAAGCAATATAAACTGAAATCGGCCAGTTTGCTGTGTTATTGATAGCTATACAAAACAAAAATGTTTGCGAGCTCTGTCTTCTTTGCGTACGTTACCTAAATAAACATGTGAAATATTTGCCATGCTTGTTCCAGCATACTTGCCTGCGTAAAAAGAGCGAAATGGTACATCATATAATTATATAATAATTGCGCTAACTATTTTACTGTGCTTGGGTTTTCGTCTAAGGTTAATAATAACAAAATTTTATCTGGACATTTTTTTTTACCTATTTAATCTGTAGAAGTAGAGGTGTTCGCGAGTTTGAAGATGTATTTTTCGAAAACTCTTACCAGTAATTCTTCTGGGCTTCATATGAATCCACACTAGCGTAAAATGCAACTCTGTAACGATATCCAGCGTATTTTGTTAAAATAATCAGGTATTTAAAATTTCATCATTTCGTGGACACTCTGTACAATTATCAAAACCACTTCTGTATACAGTCTTTGACAACAAATATAGCTGTTACAATCATTTTCTGCAATTCGAACAAATAAGTATAATATACGCTGTTGCGTTTTTATTGTAACACCCTGCATATGAATAACCATAGCAGTCGAAAGAGCTTCGTAAATGGTGTCAATCTGCCATTAAAACTTTTTTTATCTTTAACCGTTTACATTATTTACGAAAAACTAAATTTGAGGTGATTTTGAAGGCTGAATTATAAGAATCAATGGAGGGCGCTGTTGAGCAACACTCGGTGGGGTCTGCGTCAGCAAACTGACGCAGGCTCATTGAAATCGGCGTCTGACACTTCCCATACATTCCTTGTTAGAATGCGTATAAATAGACAGCAGATGACATTGTGTTGTATCAATGAATTGATATTGGCATAAGTGTTTTCTCTTGACACTATATGATGTTTACATGAATATTTATACCTATATGTGAAACATTATTATTAAGATTTCTTGTAACAGTTTTCATTCGTCACGAAACAAGTAAACAACTAAAGCGATGTATGCGAGCAGCTATCAAGTGCTTTTCTATAGTTTCAGAAATAAATCGTCCTATATTTTGGCATATTCGATACCAATACAGTCGAGAAAAAACGTACACGATAGTAGGTGGCTTGAAAGCGCATCCCTATTTACAATTGTATAGAACACAAAAAAAAAACAGTGAAATACGATATCATAACATTAATTATTAATTAATCGATCTCTTTCAGCGTTTTTGTTTAAAACTAAATACAAGTAATGCATAAATCGACTACAGATATAAGTATAAATACATCACTTTTCTTCATAACAGTTAGTTTTTTTTTTATTTAGTTCGAAACGAAAAATAACCGTACCATATATTCACTCTGTATATTGCGTACTCTTTTAAAGTTGAAACTTACTACCCAGTTTAATATAGGAATCATTGAACATATCCAAAAACAGATATACGTTATTTATTTTATAGATATGAATTATTCAGACGTAAGCAGAAATTAACTAAAGATACATTTTTGACTTACCTACTTTACAACGTAAATGATAAAATTCTACATCGACTGGTGGCCTCTTGATCACTTTTATAATATCACCGCGTTCGTCAATTTCCATCACATTAACCGATCGAGTTTTCCGTTTAAAATTTCTTTGTTAAGGTTCGTAAAATATGTGTCAAAGTTATGCGACCGTTCCCATTGAGAGAGTTGTGGTAATTGATTGTAGAACAAATGTGAGCGAAGTCTATTATGCCATACGATATTCATTAGATTATACACGTAGGTAGAATTTCTCAGTTGTACGTCTCTTAAAGTATTCAGGCTATAAATTTTGCTAGATAGAAACTACGGGTTAATCATATATAATCTTGAATCGTTTTAAGTGTATTACTAATCTTGTAATGCACTATATATAAAAATAGCAGCACTGAGCGCATTATGTTTAAATTAAGTTAGTGCTGGGAGAAATAATTTGGTTCAGCAACAGTTACAAAATACAGAAGTATACGATAGATAGTCTGCAGAAACAAGTGCTTTTGCAGTAGCGTACGGCTACTTTACTATCAATATTAAAAATAATATATGTGATTACTTAGTAGTTTAGTTTGATTGTCTTGTTCATAGCAAAAATTCGCTGTAATATTTTATCGTTGACGACTCAATCATACTCCTACGGCGAGGTGAAAATATGTTGGTATAATTGCAAAATGAGCGTGTAATGATATGATGTATACAAGTTTGAAAAGATGTTCACATTACATTCGCACTCTTGGTTTTCACTTAAATTCTTATCTATGCGCACTAGAATTTGAATATCGGGACTATTATTCACAACCACACATACATTTACATGTATACATGTATTCCGAATAATAATATAACAACATGAATATTTTCTAATACCTACAGCTGAAACAATTGCTTAAAAAGTACATAATAAATTACATTTCACTGTGTTGGATATGAAGAAGAGAGTTACTTCCAAATAAAAATTGATGACAAAGGCGCAGATTATTATACATTTAGCTCACTACTGGGAGGTATTAATCTTGTCGCTTTCCATTTGGTATACGTTTAGCCCTTGAAGTATAAAAAAAAGAATTATGAAATATTTGGTGACCTTGAAGTTGTGGCAAAAAAGGTGTTAAATTCACGGGGCAAATTTTCTCACAGAAAGGACTAGAGTTAAGATTATGTTAAAATCGTAACTTATATGCCAATTTTTTAGAACAAAGCAGATTTACTAAGGTCACTAGATATGGCCAAATTGTTAGGATTTATTCCGGATGTGTCAAAAATAACAGCGCCGCTAAGATTATTGAGGCGGAAAGACTGCTGTACTAAAATGTTCTTCATATAATTAGAGTGAACGTTGCGTCCAGTTTGCCGCTGGCGTTACGTTCGGTAGCAGTCTAAATCTTGCATGTGTAACTCGCCAAGTAGGCGATAGGCAGAGAGCGACGGCAGTACTGGCCAGTACGGCCGTTCAGTTTAAAATATCTGCATTTTTCATTTATTTAATTACTGCTCTACTTTAAAAGTTTTGATTTATATTGTTTCTGTAGTATTGTAGAAGTGTATTTTTTCGTTTATTTCGTCACTGCTCTTTTTAGTTTAATTTTCGATTTATTTTGTTAGGTGTTCTCATATTTTTGGAATATTCTTTAGAGTTTATATTTCGTTTTGTAATTTTATAATATATTTGATTCTTATTTGTTTCGTATTTTTTCGTTTTATTTTAGTAGTTTTTAGTTGATCATTTTCCAACAATGCCGAGAATGTCAAGCATTATTTCAGAATATGGCACCATTTTTACTATCATTAACAAAAAAGAGGTGCTTTACACCATTTGCTCTGCGAAATTAGGATTCAGGGGCAAAAATACTTTTGAGGGGTTTCTCAAAAGTATGAGGCATATTGAATACCAAAGAGGTATTTCACATGATAAATGTAAATGTAAATGCGCTGCTTTTCTTGGTATTAAATAAATATATTTAAATTAAAAAAATAAATCTAAAAAATATACCAACCAGGATATTCCCCATCCATCGACAATTAGAAAATGTTATGTACCTAAACAATTCGACAATAGCCAAAACTAGGTGCAAATTATCTCTCGATAAGCGACAGATATTAATTAATTTTTACGAGCTACAAAAATCAAATTGCGTGTCACTGCAAACGATATTGCCGGCATTATCATTAACTGCGTAAAAAATGTAGCTGCTGACGACTACTTGAAAGTTCTACTCTTTCTTTCGAATTCTGCAAAACGTTTTCTAGGTTTACATCCAACATGTGTTGCGCATAGAATACATCTCATTGCTGAACTCATTCGTGAAGAATTTCCCGATGTTAATTCATTAATTAACTCGTTTGAAGAGATTTTATTGAAAGCACCAACTAGGACAAAGTTATATAAAGATATGTGCCGGAATATACCTTTGCCGTCAAATCCTGTATTAACGCGATGGGATACATGGTTAGAAGCCGTATTTTTTATACCCAACACTTTCGTATTTTAAAACCTTTTGTATTGAGATGCTTTCAGCGTTACAACAGTCATTGTCAACAGTCAACAGTTGTAAAAGAAGATCTAGTCGAACAATTAGAATTCATTAAAAAACATTTCTCAAACGTAACAAAAACGATAAAGTTTCTAGAAAACAATTTAAAATTAACCGAATCCATTGAACTCCTAAAGTAAAGTAAAGTTAAAAAGTATCGGAACAAAATTAATGCAGTTTTACAAAGAAATCGAGATTATGTGCTATTAAAAGAAATTTCCAATAACACTTTTACTACCAAGAATGAAAGCTTTTGTTTAAACTATAAGGATTTAATTGCATAATTCCATTTCGCACCTACATGTGACGCAGAAAGATTTTCCTCTTAACTTCGCAACGAAACCGATTTACAACGAACAATTTAGAAAAATATATCATACTTGACAGTTAACAAAATATATCTACGCTACTGCATATACCCGATCGGCGCACACGTCCTCACCACCGTGGTCTCAAGTGAAAAATGGTATTAGTAAATACATAAAGAAATGCGAAGTTTGCCAAAGAAACAAATACGACCGTAATCCACCTAGTTACTTTGCAAATAACAGAAAAATCGATAAACGCTTCACTAAATTACACATCGATACAATTGCAATTAATACACAAAACTTCCTCACTATTATCGTCGATGTATTTTCAAATTATATGCACAAGCATATACGATTGATGGAAAAACGGCAGTAGAAATAGCTGAGAGATTAATTGAAAGTTTTAGCATACATGGAACACCAAAAGAGTAATGGACAAAAGCCTAGAATTTAATAACGTAATCTTAAGAGAACTATTAGAACTACATAAAGTCACAATTCATTATACCACAGCTCAAAATCTAAACTCTAACGCCCCGATCGAAAGACTACACTCGATATTATTAGAACATGTAAGAATTTTGAGAAATCAGAAAATTTGTCAAGATATAAAACAACTAATGAAGTTAGCACTACTAGCGTATAATTCATCTGTACATTCAGCAACAGGAATAAGCCCATTCGAATTATTATATTGACATATACCAGATAACCGTTAGATTTATATTACGACAATATTCATTTTCAAGAATATATTCAACAACATAAAGAACGTACAAGAAATTTATACAACACCATAGAAGAAAACTGCAACATGAAAAAGTCGATAGAAGAAACAGAAAACAAATAATAAACAATTACAAATCGGACAAGAAGTTTAAAATATTATGGTCAAAAAACGAAAGAAAGATATAAAGGACCATACACTATCACACAAATTTTCGATAATAATACCGTTGAAGTCAAAAACAAACACAACAAAATATTCAAGTACCATATAAATTCTCTGAAATTAGGTACTATTCCAGAATTCTCATCGGAGAAGGATTAACCAGTCTTAAAAGTTCAAGATCAAGTAGGATTATTACCATTAAAATTAGGAGAGCCTACAATACGGAAAATCAATACGGACTTATCATCCAAAAAGATTATTCAAAATTATTAATAATATGGAAAACCTATGACAATCTCAAGAACGTAAAAAAAATAGTTACCCAACACCAGAAGTTATTCAGATAGAAACATTAAAATCTCAAGAGGAAGAAACTATTTGACGATATATTGGAAACCTTCAATTACCAAACCGGAAGAAAAGAGGTGCATTTAATTATCTAGGGGGAATTATAAAAGCTATTACAGGAAATCTTAACGATGAAGACGGAAGATAGTATGAACACAAAATTCAACAAATACAAAATAAGTAAAAAATCACGAAAGAACTATTAGCCACACAATTTAAAATTTTACAAAATATCACAACCGAATAGGACAAAAATGAGTAATGATGAGTGATCAACATCAGATATTGAAAACAATTGAAACGAACGAAAACCAAATAGACCAAATTAACATTGGCATATTTTCAAGTATTTCTACTATAGGATCTTAGAAATTGCCTCGAAGAATTAATCCAGGCAGCTAAATTCGCAAAGGCAAAAAAATTCATCATCCTATGATTATTAAACCCGATCAATTATTATACTATATAAAAGAAGTTAGCTTAGATGAAGCTAATATATTCCTTTCAATATGTTGATTGATAGGATATATCAAAAAGAAACTTTAATTAAAATTAAGGCTTATCAAACAAATAGTCATTATGTATACATATTGTCTGTGCCTGTAGTAAGTAAGGAACCTTACCAATATTATCATCTTAGTGCTTTGCCAATATATATTAAAAATAATACTTTTAAACAGATCACACCTGAATTCAATTATTTAGACAAAACATTTATTTATTCTAAAAAAATCATGTACTGAAATTAAGAAACAAACATATTTATGTGATCATGAATTAGAAAATTATATCACTCAAAATTCATCTTGTGAATTACATATTTTGGCAATGGACAATAATTATAACAATTGTATGTATCAATCCTTTGAGGTTAACGATTTTGAAATAAGAAATCTCGATGTAAATGTCAAACTAATATTAAGTTCAAAAGAGAATAAATTAATTCAAAATTGTAATAAAAACATTGATGTTAAAATAATGGAAGGTACTTATTTAATTCAAGATTTAAACACTTGTGAATTTACTATTAACAATACAATAATTAGAAACTATAAAGCAGTTATGAATAGCGATATTAAATTCATAGAAATAATCAAAAGCATCATGAGATTTTAACGGTCAATTTGACACAACGTACATTTCATAATATTTCCAAAGAAATCGATGATCAAAAGTTAAATACTTTGAATAATACTCATTTTAATAGTAACGTTACAAATTATATTATTTATCGTTTACTTCTCTGTACTACTATTGTTATTGTAATATTGTATTATCTTAAGAAAAAGAATAAAAGAACTATTATTGTAAAAGCAAACAATAAAGAAACCGAACTCTCTCTAATCGGCAATTCTGCATTTTGAAGAGGAGTTATATTCGCTGATAAGTAATAATAACTGTTTACGATATACATATGCCTTGCATTTATTTTGCATTAATGATATACGCCTTGCATTATTTCTGCAAACAATAGGAACGTCTTGGAAAAGGTAATAAGAATCACGGTAAGCATTTTGTATGCGTACAAAAAGGGAACAGAAATAATGTTAGATTCAGTATCGACTTAACATCGTTAGAGTCTGTATTAATTCAACATTGAAAGTGCTAGTATATAACTTAGTGTTGTTAGTATCGAGTCAATCTGATCTTTGTTAATTATACTCTATATATTTTGTAATAAACAGTGTCTGTCGAACTTGAAATAATTTTTTTTTAACGGCTGAAGAAATTCCGTCCATTAACTCCTATTTTAAATACAACCGTACCATTTTAATGTCAGAATTGTATTATCTGCTAAATTTTAAAATGAATTTATGCAACATATCGTATTCCTAAAATTCACTCTCACAAAGATATTACAAGTATCCTGAAAAAATTATTCTTTAAGTTTAAATCGGGAAGCTCCGATTCTTTTAAATGGAAGAAGAATACTTTTTAAGCGATATTAGATTCGGTATCAAAAAAAAATGTATAGCAAGTGCCATCGCTAAAGTTAATAGTTTGCGATATACTTTATGAATAGAGCTCCCCAAAGTGCGTGGCAAGTCAGAAGGCGTACCGCCGGGCGTGGCCGGGGGGATATGTAATGTAATATATAAGCAAATAACTCGCATCGCATTTCGGTAGTTTATTACCGTATGCGATCGGGTTGTGACAGTATGGCGGACGCGCGTAGTAAGAAACGCCCACAGGCCGACAAAGTGAAAAAGTTCTGTGGAGAATTTCCTGACTTAATATATAATGGAAGTAAGATTATATGTAAAATTTGTAATATACCTCTGATGTGCAATGATAAATATGGCTGTAGAAGACATGTAAATAGTCAGCAACACAAAAATAAAAAACTGGGTGTATCACCGATTGAGGCAACTCAATTTATAATTGATTTATTTTATATGCTGACTGCGTGTAATTTACCGTTTTCCTTACTCAGGACGAAACCATTCCGTGAATTTTGGAATAAATATAATCCAGACTTTGAGTTACCGTCGGAAACAAGCTTAAGGAGATGTGTGCCAAGTGTACGTACCGAAATTGAAAACAGGATCAGATCTGCAATAAAAAATAAACTACTGTGGTTATGTATTGACGAAACGACAGATCGTAAAAAACATTCTATTTTGAATGTGATTGTACGTATACTGGAACCTCGTCAACCTACAAAGGGAATTTTATTAGCTAGTAAAAGACTAAAATCGTGTACTGCCGACGCTATCGAGAGCGTAGTCGTTGATACTTTACAAACATTTGAAATTGCCACTACTCAAGTATTAATTTTCATGACCGATGGTGCCGCGACAATGCGTTGTGTAGGTCGTTCTCTTCAAGAACATTATGGGATGATGTTACATATTACTTGTCGCCGATTCTTACGCGTTGGGGGACATGGCTGAAGGCAGCGTTTTATTATTTTAAATACTTCCGGCCAATAAAATCAGTCGTCTTACAATTCAATCCCAACAAATCTGCGGCTATTAAGGAAAGCCAGGATAAATTCCAAGATATTTCCGTTGAAGCAGATTTACAAACCGTTTACAACAATTATAGAGAAATACTTGAGGCAATAAATAAATTATAAAATAGTGCACTGTCCCTGACGGAGTCAGTACAAATATTAGATGACGTTAATACACTCCTACACTGTATAAATAACAAAAAAAATGATATCGTTACAAGAAATTTTGAAAGTGTTATAAAGAAAGATACAAATTTTAGCAGGTTAAGACAAGTTTGGGAAGGTAACTCTACTGATCCGGTGACTAAATTCAAAGATTATTTTAATTACGCGTGTATTACATCATTAGACGTCGAGCGTTCATTTTCAAGATATAAAAACATTTTTTCAGAACGACGAACATCCTTGAAAGAAACGACTGTGGAAACATTCCTAATGCTTCAGATGTTTTAGAAATCGGATTGCGCTTACGGTAACAGTTTTAATGTGCCTACCTCCTCGTGTGCTGACTAATACTATTTTCCTTGTGCATTAACACCCACTATATTGGATACGGCTAATTACAAAAGTAAGCGTTTTAAAATTCTTTATTTCTTTTGTTTTTATGTACTTTATTTATGTTCCTTATCGATGCCTATGGTGCGCCACGCAGTTGGGGAGCTCTACTCATAAAGCATTCCATTTAAGGTATGAATCCCAAAATTCGATAATACATTCCATTTTTGCAAAATTTGACTTTATCGCTCTAATTGATGTTATATATTTGAATTAATCGAGTATGCGGTAAAACTTAAATTAATTAAAAATTAAAATAAAATTAATAAAAAAAACCTGTATCATAGTTTCTGTGTATCAGGCGTTTGGTTCTTCTTGCTATTCTAGTAAACAAACCAAATTCTTTGCAATTTTTTATAATGACCGATTAATAGTGCGTCGAGTAGGTTTTGGTTTATCAGGATACTTCTCCACGCGAATCCAATGCATTCTTTTGACAATACGATTCAAGTCGCCGTAAACTACAATGAAATTGAAATATTCATTTGATAATCCTAATCGCCACATTCTCGTTAAACTAAGAAATATGCGCAATTGGCAATTACAAACAATTGCACTGTACTTACTATACAGTACTAACACCTACTATGTTTATTCAAAGAAAAATGGAAAACGTATTTGTTCTCTAAATGTACGATTCTTTGAAAAGAATAATAATTGTTATACATATATTTACATTCATGCTATGCTTATACAGTTATCTATTATTTAGATATTTATCTTCTTCTTAATTGTTTAGCGCATACTTGTATATGTACTTTTTTTATTTATATATACTATCTACTTTACTTGACGACTTATACACGTTGTTATTATGTCCGATATGGAAGTATTATTATTATTATTATGCATTAACGAAACGCTTGTCAGTACCCGACGAAAAAAAACGCCAGTATCCAGATCAAACCAAAAACGACGATCGACTTAAACTGTTAAAGAATTCCTGAATAAATAAATTGCCCGAAAAAAAAACATGTTGCGACTAGATGTCTTGACGATTCCGATGTATTTATCGGTGGCACGTCTCTTATTTTGAGGTTGAAGGAAATGAACACTTTTGAAATAAAACAGTTTCGTACTTAACATTCCATACGTTTATTAGCCAACTAACAACTAGAAACTGTAATGCGAATCTATCTGCAATATTGCTTGTGAAGACTGTTTTTTGAATGCTACTTCTTCAATCCTCTTTCTTGAATTTAAAACGGATGTATTTAAGTTGTTTACCTCTAGAGAAATATCATTGACATAAAAGAATCTCTCCCCCCTTGCACGCATATCCACATCACAAATAAAGAAAATTATACTTATCAAGTTTGTATTTACTTTTTACAAATCATACAACAAATACAAATGAATCACGTCACAGGTAGGACTGACACTTGTCGTCGACTTCAAGAGCTGCTAACCCGTTACGGTTTTTTTTGCAGCTGATAATAACCATTGATGAAACATGAACTTCTTATTTCAATTCTGAGACGAAAAGACAACCCACAGAATGAAGCAAGCCGGAAGAAGGATCTCCACTTAAAAAGTGCGCAGTAACGTCTTTTGGAAAAGTAACCATTTTATTTAACTTTGGGATTGCCAAGGGATTATTTTCATAGGTTCTGAGCGGAAATGTTCTACAATTAATGCAAACTATTCGGATTTATTATCCGTATTACTGCGGCAGGCACTTGTCAGAAAACGGTCTGTAAAGTTGCATAAGCGTCGGTTATTACAGCAGGACAATGCAAAACACTATACCTTAAGAAAGACAAAAAATGTTTTGAACGTTTTACGACGGGAATTACTTCCTGATTCAGCAGATCTGGCACCTAATGGTTTCCACCTGTTTTCAGTTTTGAAAAAACCTTTACGGGTTGTTCAATTTGAGTGTTTAGTTGACGTAAAATAAGTGGTCCGTCGAGATACCGATAAAGTTCTTTGAGAACGGCTTACAAAAAATGGTTTATTTTTGGGATAAATGTATTCAGTTTAATAGAGATTACGTTGAAAAACTACATACAAATTGACGAAATAGAAAACTATAGCTAAATTTCCTGAATTTTGCAATTTTTTTTATTTGTTGTTTTATTGACAAACATCATTTAAGCTACGAGTCATTATATATGATAATTATTTATAAATCAAATAACCTTGACTACAATTTCTAGGCTATCAATGATCCACACGAACTTGACCTTTAAATCAAAGAGCTTCATCAATTTAACAATGCAACCTCCGCACCGCACAAGTTTATTTATTATATACTAATATATAAATAATTAGTCCGGGACGACCGTTTCGAGGACACGAAAGGTATATTATATATACCTTTAGTAAATTATATATTACTATATAATAAATAAATTGTGTGGTGCGGAGGTGCCGATACTTATGTGTTGTTCATCATCAATTTATTTATCTTTTATCTCAAATTGACTCACCTTGTTTATGTAATCAATATTTTTTTCTCCACCCACGATGGCACAAAACATATTTTTATTACAGTACAAAAATGTTCTAAGATAGTAAATATTAATAAATTAGGATATAAATTTAAGAGCGTTGTTGGTAAACACAATTTTGAGGTTATGTCATCCCGTTAGTTAGAGTTCCCCCTTTAATCAAGCAGTTATGTTCCGTTGCATTACGCAAGTCAACTATTGAAATCGTGTTAAAAATATTTTTGAGTATTTAAAAAACTAATTGAAAGTACGAAAAGTTTAATATTAAAACAAAATACCATTGTAAATTAGCAATACCTATATACTAATAGACATAACCTAAATAAACAAATTAAAATGTATACAATAATGCCTATTAACATTTTTTCTAATTTAAAGCTGCTGGTTTTGATCTGTTGAGGAAATAATCATTGTGAGGTAAGCACGTTACATAGTTTTGAGTTTTCGTATGCGTCTATAGCGCGTTTCAAAAGTAATGCAATGTAAAGCGTTTCTTAAATACTTTTATGAATGCGATCTGCATTATTTTAGCTAAACATGGGTGATAACGGTGACGATTCCGAAGAAGATATCATCCAAAAATATCTTCCCATCTTTCTCGATTTGAGAAAACAAGCAACAAAGGATTCATCAGCTCGCAATAATGCTAAAAAATTAGTTTCTAATAACCCCGTGCCGTCAACAAGTGCCGAAAATCCGCCTGAAGAAAAGAAACAAGAGATTGTGACTGACTTGGACGCGTATCAAGGCTTCCTTGATGACGATATCCCGGATAGTATTTTTAATGATATACCTGATGGAATTGACGTAATTAAAACCGAAAACCCTGAATTTAACGATTTGCACGATAATATTTTTAATGAAATGTTTGACAAAATTGACGAAAACAAGACCAAAAGCGAAGATAATGATAACTTCGAACCTATTGTGAAGAAGTTCTCGAATATTTCACAACTGCATAGAAGACGCGTTTTAGCTATAAAGCGTGCTAAATTGAAAATTCCAATTTTATTTATCAAAGACGTTTTAAAAGCAACGATTTGGACCATATCTACGCCAACAATGATGTTACCTTGCGAAAATCTGTACGTAAACGATAATGCAATTTTTTCTGCCGTAATTTGTAGAGGGACAATTGTCGGAATTGAGTTAAAATCGCTTAAAATCCATTTGGATGACGGAACCGGGATGTTAGAGTGCTGTTTGGATAACGATCACTTTGGGGAAAATTTAGAAAAGGTCACCATTGATAACTCATCGATAATACAAGAATTCCATAAACAGTCTCCCGTGGAGTACCAAGGTGTAACTTTACCTTCATTGATTCGTAGAGGTGATATGGTCCAGGTGATTGGAAATTTACGTATTTACCATACGAAAAAATTACTTTACGTGAGGAGGTTGTGCAAGGAACCCGAGATGTCCCTTTCCCGGGAAATAGTGTTTATAAACTTTGTCAAAAGACTCTACGTAGCTTATTCTAAGTCAAAGAAGTATTATTAAAAATATTTATATTTTCTTCAAGTATATATATATTAAAAAAAACAACTTGGAGGAGCTGGGATTTGAACCCAGGACTTTCAGCATGCGAAGCAGACACTCTACCACTGAGTTACACCCCCTATTTCTAAATAATTTCTTTAATAATAACATCTCCACATGAACTTAATTGGAAACAAATTCAAAGTTCAATTTATTTAGCATTTGTTAATTTTCATAAATAACATTGAATTAGACTACATTACTAACAACTTAAATAGCAATAATTAAAAAAAATTATTGCTACGTTGCATATCGCAGTAATTTAATACATTGCATTAAATTACAGGTTATTATCGCGCTTCGTTGTAATTTTTTCTATACGTAGCGGACATTTAAAGCAATTATTTTCTAATTATTTTAATGCGTTACATATGCAATGTAAAAAGAGTCATCAATAGACGCGGAAACTAATTCAAAGATCAATTTTTTCGTGAATAATTTTCTTGTACCTTCAGTTTTAACATTACCTTAATAACAGCCACATAGATAAATAAGCGATAAAACAAAAAATAAGGCATTATGCTATTTTCTGTATAGAGTAAAAACTGTATAAAACATTTTTGCTAAACTCAATAAAAAAAGCAAAAACCGTGTATATCAAGTTATCCTGTATGTCAGATTATTTCTCAGGAAAATTCAAATTCTCAATAAACGCAGTCGTATAAGGGACTTGACGTCAAGTTCAAGTTTTTAAAAAAGTACGACCTGTTTTATTACTCATCATCCGTTAGATTTATGAAATAGGTTTTTTCGCGATGCAAATCAGGAGGAATTCGTAGCAAATGGTCAGAAGAAGATCTTCGGAGAGTTTTTTAAGCTGTGTCTGACGGCTTTTCAGTTAAAGCAGTAGCAATATTCCCGAAAAAACTTTGCGAAATAGATAGTGGTCCACGTAAAACTAAAATCCCGAAAATGTTGGAGATGTTGTTTGAAAATGTCCCAACTAAACATGTCTTATGATGAATGGCATTCAATTTAATAGAAAAAAATATATATTCAGAAATAAAATAAAGCGCTTGGTAGGCATTGACTAGCTCAAGCAGTGTTCAATCCAAGAACTGAAAGAATGAAGAAAGAAGAAGTACTTGCCTATTTTGTAGCTCTTGAACCCACGTTAACAGAATATAATTTGTTTAACAGACCTTCCATTATTTACAACTTTGATGAAATCGACGTACAGTTGAACAACACCCTAAATGAAGTTGTTGTTGAAAACAGCAGCAAGGTAGGTCCAATCAAGATAGTTATTGGAGAGACGTGGAGCTGTCGCCTTAGCCGCACGTTGCACTGCAACATAAACAATTTTCAAAGGTGTCAATAAGCAGCAAGCATGGTTGGACAACTAGCCGTCTGACGCATTTTTGGAAATGGGACGAAAATCGACATATATTAACAAAGAAATATTTCCCAACTGGCTAAAAAATGCTTTATTCCAAGAAAATCGGCTGGCTCATGCTTACTACTAGTGGCTTGCATTTCAGTTCTAAAATTCTAGAATCAGACCTCTAATATGAGATTCACTTTTATGGCTGCCTAGTCACACAACTGAACAACATTTTCTTCAGCCTTTAGACAGGTCATTTTCCAAGCCTTTGAAATGCTCCTTCAAAAGTACAAGGATCAAATGGGGAGCTAGTCCAGGAAAGAAATTTGAGCACCGCTACATTAGACTCATTCTGCAGGAAGCGTGAGCACAAGCTGCAACAATGTCTACTGGTTCAGCAGGTTTTCGAGCGTGTGGAATGCATTCATTCCAGCCTTCAGCTATTCCTGTCTACGCGTGTTTGACAAATCAACCATAACCATAAGCAATACGTCTGAACTACCTAATACCCCAAAAAAAATCGCTGTTGCTGATGTCTCCAAAATTACGCCGTCAAAGAGATAATAACGGAAAAATTTGTGTTAAGCCTGTGAAAAATGTCAAGGTCCGGCATTATGACTTGGCGGAACAGAGGAATGTGAGGACGCTGCCGTTAAAGTCAATATCGTAAAGAAAAAAAATCGTCTTTCTCTTTGCCAAAGATGAGTTTATCAATCAATCAAGTCAAACTTGTTAAAATTTTGCCGTTGCTAGTAAAGCATAGGGCGCATTTTACCTTTGAAATAATTTTCCCGAAAACCAGTAATGTATTTTAATTTTTGTAATATTTATTATAAAATCGTAAATCACTTCCGGAATGCGTTGAAATATCTATAAACCACATATGTGACCCAATTACCGACATTGCCTAAAAATATGTTTTTATCTATTTCAAAAAATGTCATTGGCAACCACTGTCTTATTTTGTTGACTAAGAAGACTAACTACGTAGATATGTCAAACTATGCCTTATATTGCCGCGATTTGTTTATGGAACATTCTTATCTTCAACCTAATCGGTAAAAAAATGAAGTGGTTTTCGCAAAAGCGCTGTAGAGTAATTAGTAATGTAAGTAATAAAATAGAGAATAAGAATTAATTTCTGTTCGCCATAAATTTGTCGATTATGTCAGGACAGGAAAAAATGTTTTCCTTTTAACCATCGATTTTCGTAAGAACTTCACTTGAAATTACTTAGTTCATCTATGACATGGCAGATTTCTCTAACATATTTTACAAGCCGTTTATCTCTGCTAAGCATGCAAGAATAAATTCTCCATATTGAAATGGAGTAACGTTCTACAGCTTTATCAATTTCCACGTAGTTTTGATTTCGCGTTTGTAAATTATCTTTTTCGTCGGTCTCGTCCTCAAGCTGTTTCACTTATCTCACTCTTAGAAGAAAGTGTTTTTTTTTTTGGAATTGCGTAGCTTTGGTTTTTTAATTATTTTCTTTTGCTTAGATGGACTACCATTTCTTATTGTTTTAAATATATCCTTCAACACATTGTTAATTTCCCGAACGGACTGATCTTGGGATGGGATTCATTTTAAAACAACTTCTCGATAAATAGGAATATGTCTTGTTCCTTTAAAGCCGATCGGAATTAAGGGTAAAAAACGCTGATAAAATTTATATTATCAGCAAAAAATTGATCTTTCGTTATGGGGCCAGGTTGTGTTTGGTTCCATTTAGTTAAAATATCTATATACCTTTCAGTAGTCTGAAGTAACAAACATCTAGAGATTGCGTAAAATGTGTACTATTGTGCAACAAGACAATAAAGTGAATATTCTTGCTTTGGCACTCCTGTTTGACCGCTAATAGTAGCCGGTCTGTTATCGGTAAAAGCACTTACTCTTTGCTTACCTGTTTGAATAATTTCGAAGGAGATTCTTAATGTGCTCTTTATTTAGGGGAAAGCCCTACTAAACAACAAACAAAATAGCATTTTATGGAAACATTTTCTCCTCCTTTGACAATATAATCTGGCCACCATGAATTTTCATGTGTTAGTTTTTAATTTTTCGGTATAATGTAAATTTTGATATCCGCGTATAACATAATTCCTCCGCCAATATCTACCTATTACTTCGGACATTTGTTAGGGTTTCTAAGGTTCAAAACCCCTTAGATTGTAGAAGAGAGATCACATGCAATTTGCTGCTACTGATACCTCAAGATTAATTTAATTATATAATTATTTTTTACTTTATATTCTATTATTTTTTTTTGAACCAACAAACACCCTTTCGTAACTAAAAAAAGATTTTCATCATTGTACAATTCCTTAGCTATCCATTTGATAGACAACAACTGTAGTTCTAAAAGAAATAACACGCTGTGTTAAGCCGTCCTTAGGAATTCAAGAGCTTTGTCCGAAGTAGTGAGATTTAGTGCCAATTCAAGTCTTGAAGGTATAGGCAACTTAATTTACATCTAGCAATATGTATGGAGGATAGGTGTAATGAAAGTTTAGTGGAACCACACTGATCAGGTTTTAATTTGAATAAAACAAGGACGTAACCTTTGCGTGCAAAGTCCAGTTCAAAACTGCTGTAAAACGACATGTTAGGAGGCAAGTTTTCGTTCGAGTACATAGGGTGCTGCGATAAAATTCTATCAATTTTATCGCATTCAATCTAAAATTGCCGTCTAAAAATATTAACTGAGAGACACTAGACCTCCTGAATTTCCAGGTTTCACGTCCAGTGTTGGTCACTTAAGCAGTGTTGCTAACTATGAGAAACATTTATTAACTTTTGTCCTGTTGTTCTGTCAAGGTGGGAACACTTAAATTAATAAATCAAACAGCTTTTAGGATTCTATAAAAAATGCTCAAAATCGAGCGAGCATCTAATATTATTTCTACTCTTTCTGTTTAAATTGTACTCACATAGAGTAACCATGGATTATAATATTATTTATTGCCATACCATTTATACAAGCACCTGTTAATTGACTAATATCAAATACAAATGAAATTTAATTTATTCTTTCAAACACGTGCATTAATGAGGCAATTACTATAAGGCTTATTTTTTATAGCTATCACCAGTTACGCTTTTTACCTTGGGACTAGATTTCCTACTTATATATTTACATATATTCCTCATATAAATTCAAAAATAAATGTTATAGGCTAATTGGTATATTATAGACAATCTCGTTTATTTCAACTCTGGAAAAACGGTTTACGGTGGTCCACTTAACGTGATACAAAGCAAAAATTTTGCAAATTCTGAGCAGGTAAAGTTATTATGCACGGCGAGGGTCACATTTCTACTACAGCAAACGATCTTAATTATTTAGCAATTGGTCACATGAGACTGAACCTACATTTTTTAACGGAATATAAGTTTTATTTTGCGTTTATTAAAATCTATGGATTTTTATGAGTACCTTAGCTTAAACCGCATCGGTTGTACACGTATAAAATCAATAGGTGTATAACATTGCAACTATTTTCATTTTAAAATTTGCTTTTTTTTACAGCTTACGCGTCCGCTAAAAAATATTCGCACACTTAACAATTATGAATATTGCAAGCATATTTAAAATTTATCGATTTCATTTAATTTATCAATAAATATTACGGTTAATGATAAAAACTCCTGGATTTTAATAAACGTAAAGTAAAAAGACGTTCTATTTTAAAAAAATGGAGGTTGTACTTCGTGTGATGTATTGTTAAATAATTAAGATTGTTTGTTGTAGTCCTACCATGCATACTAACTTCACCTGCTCAGAATTTGCAATATTTGCTTTCTTATCTGTTTCTGTTATTTGCGTGTATCGCTCTAAGCGGTTCATCCTGTACATACATGTATACAAAAAAAAATCACAACAAAGGAATGTCAATTTGAAAACCCCATCAATCCTATCATCAATTAAATCTCAATACCACGACTGCTATATAGACTGCTACCCAAAAGCTTAATCGGGCAGTTAAAACTATATCGAAGCTAAAGTTATATTTATTTTTCGTCACAATAAGCGCCATTAACCTTCAAGAATTTTGTTTAGGAAATAGATAACAATAGTTACTAATAGCGTCACAGGAACTCAGTAAAAAACCAAACAAAAAATTTGGTAATTATTAGGTAATTAATTTTAAGTTAATTAGTTTAAGGTTAGTTTAGTTTAGTTATAATAACCTTTCAACTTCCATGTTGGAATGAGACAGTATTAAAAGGGATAGGGAAAAATTCTGCCAAACCTTTGTAAGGATTTTTCTAATTTGCATCTTCATACAAAAATCAAATAAATATCATCAAATAAAGTATTTCCTGTGATTAGCTATTTTGTCTAGGTAATATGTTTGCATTGATTTTGAATTTATTCAAATATTCCAGAACTGGAATTAAATCCGCTTTCAGGACGCAGATATATTGTCTACAAAAAGTAGAAATACCTGTTTGAAAACATTAATATTATCCAGTAATCTCTGACAGATCTCACTAATTAAAAAAAATTGCGTCTGTCTCGTAACAAACGTACTTCTTGAAATCCAAATCCTTTCATGGTATTTATTTTTAATTCAAACAGATATCCTAAATAACAATTTTTGTTTACAAATATTCAATATCTTCAGGGTCAAATTTATATGACGAATTAGGAATAATCACTTTCTTTTTAATGAAACTTTCTTAGTAATCTAGTTAGGTCATCTAATAATTTCTTGGATTAACACACCGATTTCAAAAACTTGATTAATTCTTTGAACATGATCTAAAGTTAGTTTTAAAAGGTACAAATACGCGTTATTAACTTTATCATCATTTGTCCTTTTTAGATCCTGTATATTGAATTTATTTTTTTGTGATACCGGTTAGCGGGGCAATTCCATCTCCATTAATCGTATTTAACTCATCTAAATACAAAATAGAATTAGGTAACAATTTATTTTTTTTTTCTAAGCCTTAAGATTTGGACTCATCGATTAAAATAATGCAAGAACCATTTCTAATATATTTTCGCAATTTTTTAACAAAATATGGAGCCAAATTTATAATACTTTCTAGGCAATTTAAAATATTCGAATACTTTACATTTAAAAATATTTTTTCATACATCTGTTAAATGATCAGACAAATGACAGTGTTAACTGATGAATATTTTCGAATGAACTGTTTCATGTAAAACTTGCCTAACCAGTTGTCTGCATTACCCTTGCTTTTTGATTCTCCGTGCCTTTACTTTACTACCTTTTAATACTTTTCGACAGAATTTGTATTTTGGTTCAAGTCAGCTGTGCCCTCTACCAGTCATTGAAAGATGTCAACCAGTCATACCTCAGCCAAACTATTCTAAAGTTTTAAGTATATTGCGACTTCGAAATTATGCATCGGCATCGGTATGTGTGAATTTACTAATCAATGTAAAAGAAATTGTAAAACAACGAAATAAAAATAATTAACTTTCATTAACGGCAATAAAATAACGTAACTGTTTGCGAAATGTTTGGTAACCAGATGGAAGTATGAAATAAAGTAAGTTTGTTTGTCTCCTATTGTTTTAAATATTTTTTCGTAGGTGTTCCCCTTAATAAAAGACAAATTCAAAGGATTCCCCAAAATTTAATCTCTTAACACAAATATAGACGACACTATTGCAATGGGTAATCTTTATTAAATTTAGCAGAATTTCTGATCGCTTTCCCTCTCCGAATTCAAGCGTCTGCGATAGAGATAAAATAAGTATTGAATTCAGCAGTTCAGTTGAATCCCAAAAATTACTTTAATGAAAAAGATGGTTGACGTAATATGTTGTTTCTTGTTAAGAATTTTGCTAAAAGTTTAGCCTGATTTAATAGTTTTAATTATTCAAAATATTATTGCAGTCCGTGCAACTTTATGTAGTAACTGCCAAAACTCCTTATACAGTACGGATTCTTTAACCCGAGTTCACTTTAATTAATATATCTAGTAATCCGAAATGACAAAAACCATTTTTATATTACTATTTTAAACGATAGCGAAGGACAAGATAAGAATAACGCATTTAAATAAATAACCTTACGCACCTTTCTTCCCTTTGATGCAGTAATAAAATTACCATGATCCTGGAACTTTCCGCACTGTCTTTTTTTCAATGTTTCTTTTCCTCCTGTAATTGAACACATAAGTATATATAGTTATATTCTAATGAGCGTCTCTCCTTTGGAAACCAGTTTTTCACAGGTAAAACCAGAATAATTTTATTTTATTTTTATTTTTGAATTTCGCCTTGTCCGCAACGAGGAACGACCGTCGAAGTTCAACAACTTTGCCGATCCGCAGGGTTAAATTCTACCAGAATGGGAAGTTGAGAAAGAAAACTAAACTTTTTTTATCTTTAGTTGAACGATACGTACTGGATGTATTGTTTTTATAACAAATAGCGATGCACCTTTTATTTTTGTTTTTTTATACACATTCATAAAAAAAATTAAATAGATAATATAAATAGTTCCACATTTATGGATTAGTCGAATAATACCGCAAAAACCTCGTATGAAGAATGGTACAACATTCTACCATTTAGATTTCCGATTCAGAAACGAACGAAGAATGTTGTTGTATGTAGCCTTTACAACAAGTTATAGAATACGGTAAATGTTACAAATTCGACAAGGTTGACCAGATGAAGTAAATACTGAGTCAACCAAAACAACTATTCACAACCAAAAAGTATTCCTTATCTATACTCTCAACTTCAAATGTATGTACAGCCTCTATCCAGGAACGATATAGAAAAGCTGGTTAGAAAAATATAGCATTTGCCGGATTCAGTAGCTGAAAACTCTCCTAACTAAGCGGTAGTAATGCAGATTTATTGACGGCTAGCCAATTAGAATATGCTACCTTTATACTCCCAACGGTTTGCTTCTATTGACTACTAAGCAGTTCGTCACAACGTCCTTGCTTTACCTTAATCAGAACCATTTTATAGCATTCAAATATTCTTGAGTGCGCACTTTTGAGTACGTTTGAGGTTTGAGGTAATAGGCTGCGGAGAATGCTAGATATCTCTCATTAACTTACTTATATTTTATCAATTTTTGTTGGCAACTCTGATAATTCAAATTCCGCAGGCAAGCGAGCGGAAAGGAGGTGAAAAAGAAGGGGAATGGGAGGCACTGAACGAGTACTAAGACACAGTGGTATTAAGCATGGCAGAACTGGGATGTACAGAAGTAATCAAGGTGAAAATCGCAGACGAAAGGCCTTCAGTCTGAATGAAGCCGTACAAAATCAACCCCAGAGATTGCGAAATGTCCAAAATTGTTGACGGGTGGAAGAAATTTCGAATTGTTCGTGAATCCACATCAGAGTATGCTAGCCCAGTTATTCTAGTGCCAAAGAAGGATGTGCAAGCCCGTCTAGTCTGCGATTAACGATGATTGAATGCCTAGACCAAGAAACATCCTAAATTCCGACGACCTTTTAGAAAATATTCTCCAATCTAAAATGCTTAGTACTTTAGACTTAACGCATGGTTACTTGCAGGTTTCTTTGAAAGAGTCGAGTATGTCGAAGGCTGCAAGCATTGCACAAGATGTCACAAGAATGGCGTTTGGTTTAACCAATGTGCCATTCGAATTTGTGAGGCTATACTATTGGGTCCCATTAAGCAATTCACCAAACGCTTTCTGGATGTAGTGATGCCGTGGTAGTAGCAACAAAGTGATACATTAAAGAAAATTCAGAAGATCCTAGGAACGCTACGACCAGCTGCAATAACCAGTAAGAAAATGCACATTTGGTAAGAAGAGTGAAAGAGCGAAGAGAATATCCGGGTTATCAGATTAGCGGAAGGGGTATCCAACCGGGTAAGATGAAAACATTTAGCATTATGAATTTTCCAAGACCAATATACATGACGTCAAAAGATTCCTAGGGTTCACAAGGCCCTTTAGAAAAATTACAAGGGTATACACTAATAGCGAAACTCATTATTGACTTGACAAGAAAGAACAAAGCGTTCCGCTGGGAAAGATAACAAGAAGAATCGTTTGATACTCTCAAGAATGAATTTACGGCAGTTGCGATGCTAAGATTACATGATGAAAATGCTGCGTGGATGGAGCTTCACACTGACGCAAGCCAGCATGGCCTAGCCGTGCTTATGCAAGGAGATAGCCCCAAGGAATTGCATCCTGTATACTGTGTCTCACGTAAGACCAACGATGTCGAAGCTAAGCAGCACTCAAGCAAGTTGTAGCTAATGGCAATTATTTGGTGTGTGATAATTAGAGCTCCCCAACTACGTGGCGCACCATAGGCGTCGATAAGGAACATAAGTAAAGTACATAAAAACAAAAGAAATAAAGAATTTTAAAACGCTTACTTTTGTAATTAGCCGTATCCAATATAGTGGGTGTTAATGCACAAGGAAAATAGTATTGGTCAGCACACGAGGAGGTAGGCACATTAAAACTGTTACCGTAAGTGCAATCCGATTTCTCAAACATCTGAAGCATTAGGAATGTTTCCACAGTCGTTTCTTTCAAGGATGTTCGTCGTTCTGAAAAAATGTTTTTATATCTTGAAAATGAACGCTCGACGTCTAATGATGTAATACACGCGTAATTAAAATAATCTTTGAATTTAGTCACCGGATCAGTAGAGTTACCTTCCCAAACTTGTCTTAACCTGCTAAAATTTGTATCTTTCTTCATAACACTTTCAAAATTTCTTGTAACGATATCATTTTTTTTGTTATTTATACAGTGTAGGAGTGTATTAACGTCATCTAATATTTGTACTGACTCCGTCAGGGACAGTGCACTATTTTGTAATTTATTTATTGCCTCAAGTACTTCTCTATAATTGTTGTAAACGGTTTGTAAATCTGCTTCAACGGAAATATCTTGGAATTTATCCTGGCTTTCCTTAATAGCCGCAGATTCGTTAGGATTGAATTGTAAGACGACTGATTTTATTTGCCGGAAGTATTTAAAATAATAAAACGCTGCCTTCAGCCATGTCCCCCAACGCGTAAGAATCGGCTCTGGTGGTTCGGGAATACCGGGACACTGTTTATGAAATTCACTGGTACGTTTGGGAGATTTGAGAAACACTCGTTTCGTATTTGTTATTAATGCATTTACCTCAGGGAAATTTGCACGAATAGTTTCAGCTGCAATATGCAGAGCATGAAGTTTACAAGTAATATGTAACATCATCCCATAATGTTCTTGAAGAGAACGACCTACACAACGCATTGTCGCGGCACCATCGGTCATGAAAATTAATACTTGAGTAGTGGCAATTTCAAATGTTTGTAAAGTATCAACGACTACGCTCTCGATAGCGTCGGCAGTACACGATTTTAGTCTTTTACTAGCTAATAAAATTCCCTTTGTAGGTTGACGAGGTTCCAGTATACGTACAATCACATTCAAAATAGAATGTTTTTTACGGTCTGTCGTTTCGTCAATACATAACCACAGTAGTTTATATTTTATTGCAGATCTGATCCCGTTTTCAATTTCGGTACGTACACTTGGCACACATCTCCTTAAGCTTGTTTCCGACGGTAACTCAAAGTCTGGATTATATTTATTCCAAAATTCACGGAATGGTTTCTTCCTGAGTAAGGAAAACGGTAAATTACACGCAGTCGGCATATAAAATAAATCAATTATAAATTGAGTTGCCTCAGTCGGTGATACACCCAGTTTTTTATTTTTGTGTTGCTGACTATTTACATGTCTTCTACAGCCATATTTATCATTGCACATCAGAGGTATATTACAAATTTTACATATAATCTTACTTCCATTATATATTAAGTCAGGAAATTCTCCACAGAACTTTTTCACTTTGTCGGCCTGTGGGCGTTTCTTACTACGCGCGTCCGCCATACCGTCACAACCCGATCGCATACGGTAATAAACTACCGAAATGCGATGCGAGTTATTTGCTTATATATTACATTACATATCCCCCCGGCCACGCCCGGTGGTACGCCTTCTGACTTGCCACGCACTTTGGGGAGCTCTAGTGATAATTCCTTCTTAATTTAAAATTTACGGTGGTTACCGACTGTCAGGCTTTGATATGACGAAAATACCAAGATCCGAAAGGGATAGCAATGAAAAGAGCATCACTGATAACTACATCGTAGAAAACTCTAGATTATATCGGTTTGTAGAAGAAGGTAAGGAAAAGAGAAAATTGTATATAATACCAAGATCTATGAAAAAAAAACATTGTAGTTAGATACTACGATCTGGCGGGACATTTCTCCGTAGACAGAACCAAAAAAAGATATCAGGAAGTGTGAAGGAGTGTTTGTTTATTAAGACGCCGGGAGGAAGAGCGCCTGGTAAATTACATAGCATACCACCAGGAAAGAGATCATTTGCCTTTGCCCACATAGAACACCTGGGACCTTTCATTCCAAGTGGTAGGGGAAATACACATTTATTGGTGATAATTGATAACTTCACGAGAATTGAAAAACTGCGTGCAATGAGTGGAGCTAAAACTAAACCAATAAAGCTAGCAATTGGGAAAATGATTAATCAGTATGGTTGTCCAGATTGCATAACAACGGATAGAGGTACATGTTTTACCTCAAGGGGGTTTGAGGAATATCTTTTGCGTAGCGGAATTCACCACACATTCAATTGCACTGCACATGTAAGAGCCAATGGCATGGTAGAACATGTTAAATGTACTCTAGTACCCGTGATAATGGCTGACGTGCAGGTGGAAAAGGACGGAAAAAACTGGGATAAAGACTGGAAAGAGTTGAACGGCACATGAATAATACCTACAACAAAACTACAGGCGGAATACTTTTCGAACTGTTACATGGCTATACCCCAGTATTCGAAGACGGGAAGATAAGTAAAATTGCATAAATACTTACTGATTGGAGAGACCCAGCTACTCCAAAAGAAGAAGCCAGAGTTAGAATAATTCAGGAACACACGAAAACTAAAAACAGATTTGACCAGAAACACGGAGGACCCAAGAAGTTACAAATAGGATAGATAGTGGTGATGCGTAGAAACAAAATGGCAATTACGATATAGAGAACCTCTAACCGTGACCAAGGTACTGCCTAATGATACAACTAGAAGACAGAAGAAAAGGAAATTTTACATAACGATGACGCATATATCCCAATTTAAACAGCACAATAACGCCCGAGTAGATGAGAACGAAGACGCTCTAGCTTCTAGAAGCCGAAACAACAGAAAATGGAGAAACAGAAGATAAAAATTAATATGGTGAAGACATTGAAAAAAGAGTCGAAAAATCACCAGAGGGAAAAAGAGAAAGCCACGATTCCACGCGACCTCGAAAGAGAAGAATGCCCACACATTCCCAAGATTACGAAATGGAATAGATGGTTCGAGTCGAATGTTAGCAACCCTGGCAATTCAAATTCCGCGGGCAAACGAGCGGAAAGGATGTGAAGAAGAAGGAGAATAAAAGAGAGATGGAAGCGTAAAAAGAACACTTGAGTATATTCTGTCAATAGAATCATTCTTAAACCAAATGTTGTTGTATGAGTGAGTCAATATTATATATTTTATTTAGTTATACGTTTAACTGATTTGGTTGACCTAAAGCTAACCAATACCCAACGTTAGAGAAATGCAATTGGTTTTATGTATCTTACTGACACCCTGCTGACTACCGTCATGGATATTGAAGTACAATTAGTACTAAAGACTGTGGTACTAGGCATTTCGAAACTAATATTTATAAATACGCACCAGTTGCAAAACAAGTTGTAATAAATAAAAACTCAGGAAATAACTCAACCACGTCTAACAATTCGTTAGAATCTGTCAAATCTCATAACTCTGAACGATTAAAACTAACATTAAACTACCACAAATATCGTTGCCAAAGTTTGATGGATATTATGAGAAATCGTCTGAATTTCGTGACATATTTCGAACATATTTCAATCACTTATTCAATGTAACTATGCTATAGGGAATGTCGAAAAATTTTATTTCTTACGAGCATGATTAGAGAGTAGTGTTACTCTGGTAATACAGTCAATAGAATTTTTAGTAGAAAATTACAATATTAACAAATACTGATACACAGTCATCCGAATGTGCTCCTTGATTTACCAAACTTACCGAAAGAATCAGGTTCAAATCTTTGTAGTTTAATTGCTAATATTTCTATATACCGTCATAGACCATAGGACACGATCACGTTATAGTGGGAAAATTAGGCAAATATACGCTACGAGAATGGGAACAGAAAAGAAGAGCAGATATTTTGTCCACATTAAAAGAATTACAAGCATTCCTGAAATCAAAAGCAGATTTGCTGGAGACATAAAACTGGGAAAGTTATCTAACACACACAGAGAAGCATGTCAAAATCAACAAGTGATAAATATGCTTTTAATGAATGGAATACAATGGAAATTTCTAGAGGATTTTATAAAGGTTCGCATACTATTGCTAAGATTTTATTGAACTTTCAGTGAAAGATTTTTATCGATTATCAATATTTTACTTTTTGTCGAAACTAAATGTTGTTCATGTCGTTAAAAATAAAAATAAAAATAAAGTTGACGTTTCGCCAACAATCGTATGGGGCTTCTTCAGGAGAAAGACCAGTTAGCACGATAACTCAACACGGTAATTAGCGAAAACCAACTGCAGCTAGATAGCAGTTGGTTTTCTCCTCTGGCATGGTTCACATGCTGAGTTACCGTGAGCTTTTTGCTCAGTTAGTTTCGCCTCTGGCGTGGTTTACACGTTGAGTTACCGTACTAACTGGTCTTTCTCCTGAAGAAGCTCCATACGATTGTGGGCGAAACGTCGAGTTTATTTTTATTTTTATTTTTAACGACATGACACGGTTCGAACCCGAAAAATGTTTAGTTTCAACAGACTCCAGCCGTGGAAGCCTACGTTTTTAATATCTTACTTTTTACTTGTTAGCCTGTGATTCGTTATGGAGGATTACTTAGAATATTCATGTCACAACCAAGTATTCCCTTCCGATTTCCTATACACGAATGGCTTCCTTGTAAATGTTTTCGTCGGGAGTTTCAATGTTTTTAGAAATACAGGAATAAATTTTTGGTAATTAATATGAAAAAAGAGTTACCTTGAGCTTAATTTACTTAAGATACCGTATTGAATGTATGAAAGAAGCATATTAATTAATATTCATCTTGCACGCGTAAATTCGAAATTAAATATATTTCTATTTCAAAGAGAACCTTACGGACTAAACATCATGGGGAACAAGTTATGAACTAGAAACGTAAGGTGCGTACTTTTTCATGCAATACCATATTTAAAAAAAATCTGTGCAAACAAACATCCTAATAAAAACATATTCAAATATAAACGGATACGGATAGAAGGTCAAGGTTATAATTCTCGAAAACAAGGGAGAATGAAATGCAATTCTAGAAAGAAATGGCGTGGATGTTGTAGAGAAGCTTAACTTGTCTTAACTTATAACGTATATTTCTCCTGTTGATTCATTTAAATTAACTTTAGAACAAGTAGGCAATCACAAAAACGTCCACAACAAGCTTAAAAAATCTTTTCGTAATAATATCATTCTAAACAAGAGAATTCTTTAAAAACGACAACTTGTATTTCATCACATTTCCATAACTTTTGCAAATGAACTCATAAGTGTAGGAGAAGTAAATGTAGAAATTGTACATCATTTTTAACGCAATAAATTAGTATAGTCTTCCTAAACAAATAGAAGTATATAGTAAATACACAGGTAAGAACCCGCAAATAGACCCTACGTAACGAATGTCCTTAAAGTGGAATTTATCATTTTCTTTCTGAAATTATATAAATATCAATTATATATATTTAATGAACCAGCTACCAGCAACTACTATGTGTATACGTGTTTCGCTGTGTCACAAATCATCGGTACTCCACTATGTGGAAGGTAACAGCTGTAATTCAAGTTCGCGTATATATAGAATGTCCGAGCTAGTATGTTCGGACAAGAGCATCTAATTAAAGATATTCTAATCACTGCAATTGTCGAATTATATCGCTATATCGACCTCTGCAGAAATAGGCAGTATTTGCCGCAGAATCTGCGAGAGTAGCACTCTTCGACTTCGAGGCTAGCATGCCCAGGACAATTAATATAAGCGTCCGTTGTATCACCAGCTCATCAGTACAAATAGGTATACTGATGCAGAAATAAGCAAATACTGCCTATTTCTGTAGAGGTCGATATAGCGATATAATTCGACAATTACGGTGACTTGATATCTTTAATTACGTGTATGTAAATACATGTTCGTTTGCTAAACGTTTCCAAAATAATTCCATAAATCCAGAAAATAATTAAATTCAATCAATGTATTTGGTGATTTTCTTAACTTGCTTTTAAAATAGCTTGAAATTTAATCATAGCTAAATACACAAACATTTGTCTGACGTTTACAAAATAATGGAAGTTAGAAAAGAACGAATGAGAAGACGATTATCCAGATGATATACGTTTTGCGTTATTTTTGCAGTGAGAGCGGCTTGAAAATAGGCATTTAATATCTAAGTAGGAATTCTTTTACCTATTAAATATATGACCTTCAGTATTAATTAATTTTTCAAACTGTGTTGGCAGTGCATTTGTTAAAAATAGTGACACAATAACTGAAGTATTTTAACATTTTGTAAGTTGGTATTAAAATTGAATACGTAGTTAGTAATAAGAAAAATAGGTTAATTAAAAATTAAGCTAGAAAGTAAGTTTGTTCCCCTTTTTTAGTTACATGTTGATTAAAGAACTAAGTTTTGTGCAAAGTGCTAATTTTTATTTACAATCGCCTACATACAACAAACCCAACAGGGGGGCCCAGTTTCGTTGAATAAAAAAAAATAACTTCTTTAGAAGGTTGCTTCTAAAATGTATGTGGTTGTTTGTTAATGCATTCATTTAATAAGAATAAACATGGATTTGGTAGAATTTAAGAAAATGGTTTCTCTCGATGGGAATGGCCCAAATTATCAGGCATGGCAATTTCAGTTAATTATTATATTGAAGACAGCCGGAATATTCGACGTGGTTGATTGATTGATGGTAATAGGCCACACCTGAAGGGAGAAGATAAGAAATGGGAGGAAGACGATCTAAAAGCGCAGAGAACGATCATAACGTCAGTGCAAGAGAAGGTAGTAACACATTTAATTGCATATAAAGGTGCACATGAAATGTGGGCAAGAATAGAGGCACTGTATGGTAAAACAACTGAAGCAAATGTGCATTTTTTGCAAGAAAGATTTTATGCCTATACATATAAAAATGAAGGTGTTGCTCAACACATTGCAGATTTGGAGAAATTATCTCACGAATTAAAAACGTGCGGAGAGCAAATTAGTGAAAATATGTTGATAAATAAGATATTGATGACATTACCTGAAGAATTTATACATTTTCATTCTGCATGGGATAGCTCTTCTGATAAAACGTTAAACAAATTGACATCTAGGCTTTTGGTAGAAGAAGAAAGATTAAAATCAAGAAATGACAGTTACGTGATGGTGAAAAAGTCTTGCACTGTTGCGGACGAACTGACAATACGTCTTGCTGGTTCGAGAGCTAGCTCAAGGTGACGACATTAAAAGCAAAAACATATGTAGCATTTATAGTTGTATGTATCGGAAACATTTACCCACCTTCAGACATACAGGTGCGCATGCGCAATCCGTATAGTGGGCCAATCCAGGAAGTTCACATAAAATGTCTCTGCATAAAAATAAATACCGCGTCAAATGATTTGCATTGCACAAACACAAATTGTACTTTTCATTAATCAAATGGAAGCTCCATCCGCAAGAAGGAAAGAAGGAGATTCTCTTTCGATAAAATTAGTCTGAGATAGGAGAAAAACGTCTTTACATGGACATAGAACAAATTGTACTATATGCATGTATGTATGTATTTGCGGCTTGTACGTATAATGAAAACGTTAACAAAAAATCAATTGATGATTTGCTTGATTTTTCGCCCTAAGGCATCTTTTTATCCGCGGTATCCGTGGTTGGTTGTTTGAACTACTTTTACCAATTGTAGATAGCGCGTTGTAATGTTCTATAAGTGAAATTTTTAGGCGGATGGGATTCGTCCTGAATACAAGTGAGTATTATAACACACTTTCGACAATTTAAAAGAGTAGAAAAAAAAATTATGAGCCATTAATAAATTCTAGAAAAGTTGGTAACTTGATATTAACTTGATATAACCCATCCTCTGTATCAAAGTGCCACGTGTATAAATCTTGCATTCTTTCGAATGATTCAAATAATGAGAATATTACTTTATGCTAAATGGAGTTATTCTAGACGAGTTTAGGGAGTGATGTTACATAGTAGGAAATTAGTGATCGAAAGAATACGAGTCACAGGAGAAATGTCTTTCGAGTATTGTTGTATAGTTAATATTTTACTTGACGTTTCGCTGATCTTGCTGTCAGCTTCTTCAGGAGATTTCTAAAGACCGCTGTTCTTGTCTCTTGCTCCTCGTTGTATATTCCACTTCTGTTTCGCTTTGCTGATCTGAACCGTTCCATTCCGCTGAATCGCGTTGTTCGTTGTATGGTGATAACTTCCATGTATTTCTGATATTGTATCCGTCTTCGCGATTGAAGTTGTTCGTATTCTTTACTATTTGTAATAATGTGTAGACTTTCTCGACGAGTTGTCTCTGTTAGATCGGAGAGAATATTAGTATCAAATGGATAGGATCCCAGCTCATTCTAATAAAGTAGATCGTTTACCGAGTAGAATGTTTAATGATGGGTGGATTACGTTGGGATTGGCCACTATGAACTCCTGATTCAACGCCCTTGGATTTTTATTTATGGGGAACATAAAGTCATTGGAATAATCGGTCACAGTATAGACCAAAGCAGAATTAGAGCAGCAAGTAAGAGAAGCGTTTGATAACATAGGTCCCGAACAAATAAAACAAAGTGATGATAGCATAATTTTAAAGTGTTTGCAAGTGGACGGAAGTTATATGCAATACTTATAGTTTTGTTATACATTATACATACAGCATTTCGGTTGTGATTATCCTGTATTTTCTCATACTATATATAATTTTTTTTACATGTTTTTAAAATTAAAATTGTTTGTCATGGCCTACTATTAATTATATACTATTTCAAAACTACATTTTCTGAAAATCATTAACCTTAAAATAACCGATAGAGATAGGTTAACAACACTTATAGCTTTTCGACAGAAAATTCAATTCTACACAATATGATCTAAAAATGTACAAGGTTACTTGTAATACTAATATGTTACGTTATATCAACCCTAAGTTATGGGACAACCTGTATAGTTTTGTTTACTTTTTATGCCTTGGTTAAATAATAGAGTACCTGTACCCTCCACATTTCACATAAAAGCTTTCTACTTTTTACGGCAAAGATGTTGCACGCCTTTAATGCATAATACCTTTTTTTGTTTTTCTTAAACAACTATAAAACGGTACCCGATAGGTAAGAATATGTCATATAAAATCGGCCTTAAAACTTAGTAGAATCTAAAAATGCAACAACAGAATAAAGATTTCTATTTATAACATCGAAGTTGGTAATGACTAAACCTGTAGAAACTAGTACACTTTCCGTGCGGTGCACCAAATTAGCAGAGACTAGACAGACTCGTGTTTTGCCGACTCTCGAGGAAACCAGTAGGCAACACGATCCCATTCTCATGAGACAAATAAATACGAGTCTGGTATATTTTCTACATGCTTGCCTTAAATACAAAATATCGTTAAAATAAATCTTGAATGTACATGTTTGATTTGAAGAGAATAACTTCCGCTTGATGTTATAATTTTTACTCGATCCAAGAATACTGCGAGCTTGTTTCAAAATATTTTGTACTTCTGCCAACAATATCCAATACTTAAATTGTATTCTCAGGATGATGTCTTATTATTTGCGCGGGTATAAGAATTTATCCTTACACTTTAAATAATCCTAATAATCTTGCCCCAAGTTGTTATTATTTGTATGTATAATTCTATGCTATCGATAATCTAACAATAGAACAATGATTACAAATAACGAATAGAATAAGTCGATGCAATTGCTAAAACAATAAAATAATTAAAGTCGTATTTACTAGCGATAGTAAAAAATACCAGTAGTGCTCAACAATTTTTCACTCAAACTTTTCCCAGGGCTTCAATATAAGCCTCGGTAGTTTTACATGAAAAATAACTGGTAATTTCATTTTAATTTGCTAGTCAGTTTCAAGTTTATGATCAACTTACAAGTGTGATTCTATATGTGTACACGTGTTTAACCTTACCAATCTTAACATGTATATTACCTCTACAGCTTGAAGGCTGATCTAATTAACTTAAAACTACTTTTTGCGATAAACAGTTGTTTAAATTTAATTAACACACTTTGAAACAAAAATAAAAACTTATTTATTAGATTAGAACATTCAAAAACACCTTCCCTCAAGGTTAGCTGTATGAAAACCATAGTCTCAAAGTAATGAAATAAAAGCCGCTCATTTGTGCAAAAAACAGCGATCTTAACCTTAAATTCTTCAATCAGGAACGTTACGAACTAACAATTACAGTTACTTTTATATATGTGATAAAACGTGTTCTTTTTTTGCGAAGTAACTAATAATTCTAAAAGCATGTATATACCATGTGTTTTGCTTTATGTAACAGAGGCGAAAACAATCCGTTTTTTTAGGATCGTATACAGGTTTATCCGGACGTGAAAGATTGATAGTTGTTTCTACTAAATTTAATACCTTACGATCACAAGTATTTGGCATGATGTTTGCATATAGTTTTTGTAATTCTAACTTGCCATCATTCTCCATACGAAGATGGTATGGAAAGTACCCATGTTTGGAGAAATGCGTTTTGTGTTAAAATCTGCATTGCTGACTGTAACTAACAATCTTTAGCCGATGTCTGCACTTATTCGGGCACGCTTAATTTAAGTGTGGCCATATGAATATAGGCAGTTTGAATACATTACAAATAGAATATGTGGGCTTTTTCAAATGCCAATAGAAAGACCATTCAGCCGGTTCAACTAGCAACTGCTCACACCGAACTTCAGTGGAAGGAGACCAGTTGGTTGCCCTCTCGCCTTTTTTTGATAACGGTCGGTACCGATTTCTTGGTACCTGCCCCATTCTTGCCTGCCGGTGTCTAGGACACGTACGCGATAACTATCGGCTCGTTAGTGCCTGGGATGTCCAAATGCAACAATATAGGCCGCCGAACACTGACAACTATCGACTATCAACTGAGATACGCTTGTGATTTAAGCCCATAGAACAGGGATGGCCAGGCTAAAGCCCTTTCCGAAATCATACCTTGTTCAATATTCGTTACCTAGATACCTGGAAATGAGTCAAACCACGACGGTTAACTCTAGGCCTTAAGGTCTAGGTAGGGGGCTCCTGGCATTGATGAATTCAAAGGATTTAGAATAGAATACATTTGTTCTCGTCACGTATATTACTCCAGACCAACCAGCGATTGGCTAATGAACGTTTATCCACGAGCCAGATCGTGAAAAATACGCGAAATACTGATTCGTCTTCAGTCCAAACGCAACTATAGGTACTATAGGTACTTATCTTGGTTAAGTTCGATTTAAATGTTCCGATCACGATCGTAAAGTTACATAAATAAAGTTGTTTAGAGTAGTAAACCGATTGGTTGGGAAGTATTGGAATAGGTTCAATCGCGTAAAACGAAGCGTAAAACTAAAATTCTTTTTCTTTCATTTTTTAGGAAGGAAAAATGCTTTAGAGCGTAGCTTGTGTACATTATGTTCTGTTTGTAGCGTACTCTTTCTGTCTGCACTTTTTTCAACGTTTACTCTTTCAATAAGCTTCAGATAGATAGAACATACATCAGTATAGGGTGGACTAAAGCTTAAAATTACTATTAAAAATGTTACTAAAAAACGACAATTTTATTTTCAAATATTCTGACACATTTTCTTCACTTTACTGTTCAGATGTTCAGATCAGCGCAGAGGTATACTCTACAGTTCTTTCCACGACAATAATGTGAGTCAATTGGTTACCCTTTTTGTTATAAATGTTGTTAGGGATTCTTTCTTAGGAGAGAACTTTTTTGAATGGCGATCACCACTTTTAAACTTCTTTCCACGACAATAATGTGAGTCAATTGGTTACCCTTTTTCTTACAAACGTCATTAGGGATTCTTTATTAGTAACTTTTCAACTTTTCCTGTGGTAAAATTTAACTCCATTTCTTATTACACAAAGATGTTTAATTGTAATATTTTTTGATGGGTTTTATGCAATTGAGCTGATGTATTTTAAATTTAAATGTCGTGATGGATTTTATTAGGGACAGCATAAAACGCCTTATGGAAACTCTAAACACCGCCATATTGAATGTAAATCATTGAATGATTGTAAGAAAGGTAATTAGTAGAGAGGACAAAGGCGGATGAAATTATTACTTTTTTGCAGAGACTAGATAGACTCGTGTTTTGTCGACTCTTGGGGACACCACTAAGCAACACGAATCCATTATCATTAGGCGAATAGACACGAGTCATCTAGTCGCTGCAAAAAAGGAATAATTCCATCTGCGTTTGTCATCTCTAGTAATCAATGATCCGAAGTTCGTCGAACCATTGATCGTGTAATTGCCTACACCACTACTACACCACTTAAATTGCCAGATAATAATTTCTTTAATAGTTCCTCATACCGCACAAAGTACTCCAATCATAGGTACACTGACATATTTAAGTAACAAATATGTCAGTCTATACAACAGGCTCAAGTTGAAATTATTTGCCGCATTTTAATTTCGCCACATACATGTTTAGAATAATCTATAATAGAGGGCAATTAGTGTCAATAAAAATAATGTAAAAACTACGGTAAAAAAACTTGTCCATCAAGGTTGGCTTACTTGATAAACGAAAACTAGAAAAAGAAGCTAATGGGCATAATTAAATAGAAATCCATTAACAAATTGCGAATTCGGAATATAATTTATTCTTTATTTTTGACAAAATTCTTGTAACTATCAGATGTGATATTCTACTTCATTATGGTAAAAATGTATTACAGTGAGAAAAACTCTGGATCGATGCCTAGGGAAATGTATCTAAAACCGTTACTCTCATATTGTCCTTGGCTATTGTCTAAAATAATCAGTTGTTACTTACGAAACGATTAAATGAAAGCTATTATTGAGTCGTAAAACAAGGTGACATATACCAAGTCTGGAGACAAACTTTTTGCTCTACGCGAAATCGTTTTCAAAAGAATCATGAAATGCACAATTGACAACATTGTTTTTATACAAGATGGTGTTCCGTCCCACATGGATAATATTATTCCACAATACATTTGGCGATGGTGTAATTAGTAGGCATTTTCCGAACAGCCTTATATGAATCCGGTTGACTATTGGTTATGGGTAAAGTTCGGAACTTTCTGTGTGCTTCACAAGCATTGGTATGGGAGTGGTCGTTCGAGTATGTGATTCGTAATATATGCGCAAGCGATCTTATTTCAGTAGTCCAGCATGTGTTTGGAGGCAGGCTGGTCGTCGATATGTGGAACAAGGAAAGCGACTATTGTCAGATAAAGTGAATGGGTTTATTAAAGAAAAAGAACACTAAGAAAGTGTTGTATTACCTACTGGTTTCACTGAGAGTCGATAAAACACGAGTCTGTCTAGTCTCTCTAGAACAGGTATGATTTCACTCGCTTTTGTCCCCTCTAACAATAATTCTCAGTCTAAATCTAAAGAAACATTCTAGGGAACCTTATTGGGCGGTTGGGGTCCAATGATAAAACAATCCAATGTTACCGTTATTATAATATATTAATCTATTCGTTTTATCGTATGATTTCCTTACATATTTAAACTGATTGCTTATATACTACCTGCAAGGACATTCAGCTATACCAGGAAATAACGTAGTGGATCAGTAGGCGAAGAGAGGCTGCGAGTTAAACAAAGAGTTAGAATTATCCTTATCCCCATTTTTTTATATTTTTATATATTTTTGTGTTTTTTGTTGTTGGGCGAGAATCGCATTGACAATATCTCTTTCCTTAACGAACTGTATGTTGAGTGTTGTTGAGGCACGTAATCGAACCCATAGGATAACTTAAAACTTCTGCATGTGTTTGTATCCTATCAGCGCGGTACGCAAACATAATTGAATAATAGTATACGTAATTATATTTATTTATGTACTACCTCCTTCTGTTGATGTTTTAAGAAATACACATCGAAAATGATCCGTGCTTTATGAGTATGAGAAGCCGACGAACAATTTGAGACATCAAATCTGTGCATGTTTATTTCTTCGAAAGTCAATCGTTTTATGTTTATACTCGTAATAAATAAGCATTTTATACAGGTAATAAAATAAATTACTCGTTGCAACTACATCCAGATAATTACATTCAGCATAGTATAAACCTTGAACGTGTTTGAATTTTTCGAAAAAAGTTGCATTTGCAATTCGATACAGTTGGAGTTGTTTGATTTGTGCACCGTGTATGTAAGATGTTCACGTTGTTGGACTTGCTTGCTCTTTTGAAAACACGTTCATACTTTCTGCATATTAAGTAGTAGATGCTATAAACTGAATATTTCTTTAGCTTCATTAACGAGTCGCACTTGGATTCCTTAGTGTATTTTCAACCATCTCCAAGTAAACTCGAACATAATAGGTTTCGTTTTGAATTTATCGACAAACTACATAAGTCGATCTTTCGGGGTGTAGAAACATATTTCAAATCCGGTTCTTGATTGTTTACTTTTATTAATAAACAATAAATAGCCTAATAATGATACTAATAATTATTAGCCTAATAATTATTAGCGTAGTAATGCTAATAATACTAGAAGTGACAATCTAAAAAAATTCAAGTTACCCAATTAGTTCGTATGGTTTTGAATAGTAAAACAAATATTTTTATAATAATAATAATGTACTATTATTTATTAAAGTAATTGTCGTCACAATTAGTGACCTTTTGCCTACATGACACCACTTTTGTATGGCGGTATTGCAGAACTCTACGGATTTTGAATCATAAATAGTTGATAGGCTGCATTCGTAGCATTAACTTGAGTTCGGAACTGCTATTGCCTCATATAGTTCTCGAAAGACAAAGAGAGGTGATAACCAGGCGAAATGTCAGGAGAATAAAGAGGATGTGGTAATGTTTTCCAGAATAGTACTTCTTTTCAATTGATTAAAGAAGGGAGTGTCTGAATGAGTGCTGCTTATATTTGTTGAAGTTGTTCACAATAGATGTTAGCAGTGATGGTTCGATTCGTTTCCAAAAACCCATCATAAGCAATTTCGACTGCTGTCCACTAAATACATAACACAATCTTTTTTGAGTGCAAAGAAACCTTGGGAGTATATAATATTGGATTAGTTGGCGACAACCGATGACACAAACGCTTAGAATTTGAGTAGAATCTCCACTTTTTATCGCAAATTAATACCGGATCAAGAAAAGGTTCATTATCCTTGCGTTAACTGTTTGCCAAAAAAATAGTAAGACAACTGGATTTGTTATCATCCGATAATTTATGTGCATCCCATTCGTCTCTTGCTATTTAGTGAAAATACAAACGAATGACATCATAGTTCACGTTGAACATTTCTGCAACCTCTAAGCACATTATTCTGGAAGTTGCCTCCATGTATAATCTAAAGAAGAACGAGAGATGTATATGATTTCGATGTTGGAACATTGAAGCAGGTAACTATAGGATATCTGTACCTCTAATGCGTGTAATAAATGCATGCATTAACTAGAGAATGTTCCCTAAAAAGTTTAAGTTAGCTAAAATCATTCCTATATATAAAGCTAGAGAAAAGAGCGATAAAGAAAAGTACAGAGCCATCTCTTTGTCGGCTATTATCTCAAAGGTGTTCGAATGTATTATAAGGGAAAGAATACTATCGTTTCTTGAAAAAAGCTCTTACCGAGATGCCAAAAAAAGACCATAAATAGTACTACACAATCTCAGTAAAGCATTCAATATTGTTCCGTATGACATATAAAAAATTACATTACTACTATATTAGTGGCATTTTCTGGAAATTGATGCAGTCATACCTACATGAAAGGAAACATGTAGCGGTGTAGAACAGTCATTACTACAGATAACCGAGGCAGGTGAAATTATTGCTTTTTGTAGCGACTAGACAGACTCGTGCCTATTCGTCTCATAAGAAAAGGTTTGTGTTGCCTATTGGTTTCCTCGAGAATCGAGTCATCTGCCTTTGTCATCTGTAATCATTACTAGAGTTGACAAAGGCAGGTGGAATTATTCCTTTTTTGCAACGACTAGATAGACTCGTGTCTATTTGCCTCATGAGAATGCATTCGTGTTGCCTACTGCTATCCTCGAGAGTCAACAAAACACGAGTCTGTCTAGTCTCTGCAAAAAAGTAATAATTTCATTCGCCTTTGTCCTCTCTAGTCATTACTCTTCTGTGCGACATATACCCTGCGGCCTATCGAAAGAGTCCGGTTATGTTAATTATATACATTAATAGTTTACCGAACGCTGAGATTGTTTTGCATGATGCTGACAATACATCTTTTAGTTACAGGCAGCAATAAAGAAATGAAGTATAAGAAAAAATCAGCGACTTTATCGAGAGAAAATGGTTTACGTCAAACAAATTTTAAATAACTAAAAATAAAACAGAAACTCTTATTTTCTCTTATGCGCGTACGAAACCAGGTGTGTGTTTTCTGAATCTTTTACTGGACGAGAAACTGAGTTGGAACCATCATATTGGCAAGCGATGCAATAAATTATGCCTTGTAGCATATGAAATTAGAAGAATTAAATCGATCGCGTTTAAAGCAGCAAAAGCAACTTATTATCCAAACTCCCACAGCATAGCTACATGTGGGAGAGTGGCCTGAGGCACACGTCTTTTCCCTTCAGAAACGCGCTTTTAAGAGTGCTGTTTGATCTGCAACAGAGAGAGTGGTGAGTGCATACATTCTAATATGTGTGAAGTTCCCACATAAGTACTTATCAAGTGTTAATGTGCATTCAAATTTCTACAATTATCAAACTAGGGGCAAAGGCGCGTTAGTGATTCCACTGCCTAGGCTTTCCGGTACGTGACAATCACTCTACTACTGTGGCCAAAAATTATACGACCATCTTCCAGAAATTGTAAAATTAATGAATTTGCAGACGTTTCCAGGCTGTGTAAAAGAACTCTTACTTACACGACACCGCTTACACTACTACGACACCGCTGAATTGATGTCATTTACCTTTTATGGAATAGAGCCTTTATTTACAATTTTCTACATATTTTATTTAGACAACTTGAAAATCCCGTTTGCTATTGTTGTTTTTTTTTTGTCTGTTGTATATGTTAAAAAACTATTATTATTTTTGAGGAATATTGCCGTACAGGCATATGTATTTAAATTTTCACAATTTTGGTGAGTAACTTTTTTGTCACTCAATATATAATAAAACAATTTTAAATAAACCTAGGTAGCCCCAATTAAAAATATTGAATAATACTTATATCACTTTTCGTGTTTAAGTCGACGCAGATGTGGTGCGCCACCTGTATATTCATACACATACATATATATGTATGTGTATGAAATAATTTACGCTATTCTTAAGACTTTACAATTCAAATTATATTCAGAGAACTTATATCTCTTATAGTTTCTGGCATATTTAGAAAAAAAATGTTGAAGGGACTGTACCCTGAAATTGGGTAGTTATGCTATATACTAAGGTACTCTTTCTAAGATTCTATCAAAATTTGAATTTTCGAGTTTCCGGTGTTTTTTTATTCTTCTTCCTTTAATTCCTGAACCAAGAAAAGGAAAACGAGTTACCGGTCTCTTCAGAACCTTAATCTTATTAACTGGTAATTAGAATTTGTTTTCATTGGAAAGGAAGTAAAGAGCGAATGAACAAACAAATACGGATAATCAACAAACTAGGATATAAAAAGAGGTAAAAAAAAAGAACTATACGAAGCGAAATTGAATTAAACAACGAAACTTTTTGACGCAAACAAAAATTTAACAAACAGTTTAGAAGACGTTCGAAGAAAGAAATCGACTTTACTACGTATATACTAAATGCTATTCGTACATTGCAAAAATTTGTGTCGCCAATATGATAAATGTTATTATCGCGATCTGTCGAGAATAAATGTCCTAGCCCTACTTATACATTTTAAATACTATAAACAAGAAAAAATAAATAAACAAACGTACGAACAACGTTCGGATACTATTATAAACGAAGCAATTTAAAATTTAAAGTTAACACTTGACCTGTCATTTATGATAAGTAAAAATTGTCAACATGCAACTGAGTATTATAGTGAGTAACGCACGCATTTTTAGAGAATTTATATGAAAACACGACTAATTCTCCTTATGTTTCCATTACGTTCGCCATAAACAGCTATATATTCGAATGACCCATACTGTACTAAAATATAATTTTGTAATTTTAGGAATATTTTAACGATAAATAAATCTGAAATATTCCTACAATAAGATATAAATTGTACATTTCGAAAAGTAACTATTACACGTTTTCCATTAAAAAAAAAATACCTTGTTTAGCCACGTGATATTGGAATAATAGAAAAATTAAAAAAAAAACACTTTCTATACCATTCTACTTATTCTTTTATTCCATTTGCGATTTAGGTCAAACGATAAGGTTCATTTGCAAGTTCGATCCATCTTTGTAGATATTCTAATACGTGTATCAAGATACATGCAAACTTACGTACAATCAGTTGACCTAAGGGGCGGATTGTTTACAAGCAGCAAGATCTGATTTATCGCACCAGAAGAAACAATAAAATATCGATTGTATTACGTATATATTACGCCGTTGAATGCAAGCATCTAATAATATTAATAACGCCTTAATTACACAACTTTGCAAATCTTTATTTTTGATGTCTGCATACGTTTTTTATTCCATCCTTTACTAAAGCCACACGCCACACCTTTATTTGGCGGTCATTGTAAGTCATCGTACTTTAACTGTGGGGCTCTTCCAACTTCAGGGACGACGCTGAGAGGACGCCCATCTTTGTAGACGTTTATTCACTCCACTTTTTTCCCTACCTAGTTTTAGTTTTCGTGCTTCCAGCTCGCAAATACTGCCCATATCGCAGGAAAGGTGTTACCAATCAGTTTTTATTATATTAATTAAATTTGTAAATATATACAGTACTGCAAAATATAATCGATTATGTAAGTGCTATAAAGCGTATCACAGAACGAACTTGCATTAATCGTGTATCAGAAACTAAATAGAAACTAAAAAATCAAATTTTCTTTAAAACGGTAATGTTTGGACCTATGGAAATACTTGGATTTTACATCAATTTAATTACTAAATTCAAATGTCTTGTAAATATTAGAGCAGTCCATTTAGGAAAATGATGTGTAAGTGACTTCTGGTGAAACCGAAAGTTGAAAACATACCGATATTTTCTGGAAATTCGCTCCCTTGAACAAAATAACTTATTAATAATACCTATTGTGTAAATGTAATTGAAAAAAATTAGAAATTATTTTTAATAGAAAAACTGTTTTCCTTATTAAAAATATATAAATGTGACCTGTTTTGTGAGAAATCACATCAGGCCAGAACTATTCCTTAATTTATTTTATTTATTTAATGTTTAGATTCGTGACGTTAACATTTCTTAAATTATATACTACAATTGAAATAATTTTAGGTTTATGACATATTTCATTCGATGAGGTTCTGATAGAGTTTCTAATAAAGAATTTGTGAAAAGAAGACCCTCTTTAATTTTTTTTTCTATTAAGATGAACTCACAGTCAACTCTGATACTTAAAATTATTTTTAAAATTTAAATACACTGCGACAGCACAAAATATTGTGCAGAAAAAAAAGTAAAGTTCTAAGAGGTTATCTCTCTGTTCCTTTTCTTGCTTATTATCTTTGAAGCACAGGCGATTAGATAAGAATATTATAAGTCTAGCCAACAACGGTAATTGTGAAAATGAACAATTACTTCATTTTCTCTTTTCCAAAACTTCTAAATTAATAATGAAATTTCATCAATTAATAATCGTTCCCTTCGTTTCCATCAATATTCTCGGTAAAGTTTCACGTTGTAGTATTGTATGTGCCATCGAAGAGTATAGAATTTCAACAGCTGTTGCATCAAAAATAAATAGTTTCGGCATATAATTCTACATCAAGATATTTTAAATTGTAAAAACCATCAAAGGTAGCTATTGAAATAGAACAATCGCCAAGGTGATTAAACAATGGCATTGAATGATGCTAATTTTATATTTGACTGTCAGTCTACCTATCACTCGGAAAAAGCGTGTCTGAGCTAATCTTTAATAAAGAGGTGTTAATTTGAAAAATTGGAAATTGTAATTCAAAAGTAAATCAACGCAATTATTTAAATCGAATCAATTTCGATAAATAAGATTAATTGTCGTCTAAATTTCTATATGCCATTTAAAGATATATAGAATTTAAACAAAAATCTAAATTGTCGAAAGAGTATTTTAGAGAAATTCCGGAATTTCAGGAATGAAATTGAGTTCATCCCAATAATTTCTGAAAAGTAGAAAATGTCGAATTTTTCTCTATTTTTCCCAACAGTACAAAATATACTGGATGTTCATTTCAAACTTCCCACCCAAAATTTCTGGAAATCTGGAAGTTTATAAAGAAAATTTCTGAAGCAGGTAAGTATTATCGAAGGAGAAAACTTTTTATGTAAAAATTAATTCACCCACTTTAATCCACTACACCCTTAAAAATCTTAAACGGAAAGGGGTATCGATTAGTACCTCATTTTAATGATCTTTTGAAGCAGTACATTTTGGCATTTATTTTTTTTAATTGGTCGATTCGTTTGAGAGATTTTTGAGAAACTGCATCGGTTTGTATTTCTAGCTAGTCAATCTATTTTAGGAACATCAAGAAAGAACGTTTACATATTTCTCAAAAACAAGAAAAATAAGCAAGTTTAATAAGTTTTAAGTTATGTTTAGCGCAAAATATTTGTTAACATTTTTATGTTCTTTGATTATTTTTTTTTACAAAAGTACAATAACAATAATGGTTTACAGTTTGCAAGAAGGGGTTAAAATTGTATTAATTTATGAAGTGGAAAATCAAGATGCTTGACGAATTGCCGCAACATTTAAAACCACCGAATAAAATCACATCTCATACGTATGTCCTAAATCTTATTGACAAATTTAATCAGACCAGATCTCTTACAAATGTACATAGTTTTTCAATGACAATTTAAACGGCGAAGCATATTTGGATATGTTGGAAAATACTATCAATCTACTAGTTACGGATGTTTTCGAAAACCAACAGACGATGAAAAAATTCTACTTGATGTGAATGAATTACATTTTCAACAAGATTGAATTCCTTCTCACTGTGTTCTTTCAGTATGGCAGGGTTAGACAATGTATTTCCAAATAGCTGAATAGAAAGAAGAGGTCCTTTACAATGGCTGGCCAGATCGTCTGATGACCTGATTTGACGCCACTAGACTTTTCTCAGTGGGGTTATTTAGAGTCTCTCGTATTTGCAGCTCAACCTCAACATTTGGAAGAGTTTCGTTACAGGATTACTGCAACCTGTCGTGGAATTCAAAGAATTCCACGACAAAGAAGAATTCAAAGAAATGTTTTTAATAATGTACGTCGCGGTTTTGAATAACGACTATACATAACATCACTTATTGGATTGATTTTTTTCTGCAAAAAAGAAATATTTTAATTCTTAAACAGCTTTCAAAACAAAAATAAAACATTTGTAGTATTTGAAGTGTTTCAGTAATAGATATTTAACAAAAATAAAATTAAAAAAATTTCGACAGAAATCGGTCAATTTCAAAAAATTAAACGCCAAAATGTAGTGTTTCGAAAGGCCATTAAAATTAGGTATTACTCGATATCCTTTCCATTTAAGATTTTCTCGGGGAGAGGAGGTTCAAGTGGGCGAGTCAATTTTTGTGTAAGAAATTGTCCCCTTCAATAATATTTATTACATATTTCAGAAAATTTGTCATAAATTTACAGATTCCCACAAATTAGGGTAAGAAGTTTTCAAATGAACACCTACATATATCATACTCATATATTAGCTATACATATATATACTATTACTACACGATACTATCATTATAATAAACAAATTAAGTTGAAGTATACATGGTGTTCAGTTTCCGTCACGCACGATATAGATTTGGTTTTGTAAATGGAGGATTTTGTCCAACAATCTGTATACCTATTTACATAATTCAGTTTTTGATTTTTTTTTGTGAAACGCGATTGTTGCATTCCTTGAAATTTAGCAGAAAACATCGCAAACTTCTTATATCATGTATTTAGAGCCTATCAGATAAAAATAATTTAATTTTGGAACAATGAGTCCCGCTGCATATTTTTCCAGAATCTGATAAAACTCCTACAGAACCTTTTTTTAAACACTCCCCTGCATTCAAAACACAGGCAGATCTCTCTTTAAAATGCAAGTTAACGGACGGAATTTCTTCAGCCGTTAAAAAAGTTTATTTGAGGTTCGACAAACACGGACTATTACAAAATATACAGAGTATAACTAACAAAGATTAGACTAACTCTTGCTAACAGCTTCGATGTTAAGTTGGTACTGAATCTATCAATGCTAAGTTAATATTAAATCTAACATTATTTCTATTGTCTTCTATATGAATCAAGAATGCTTACTTTAAGTATTGTTATGTTTTGCAAGACGTTCCTATTGTTACAGAAATGCAAGACGTATATCATCAATGCAAAATAAGTGCAAGACGTATATCGTAAGCAGTTACTACTTATCAGCGGATATAACTTACATACAGAATACTGCAGTGAAATACCGCGTTATACATATTTGTTTCACACAATTGAAGACACTACTAAGATTTTAGAAAAAAGTGTCTTCAATTAAAGTAAACTTGCTAGCGGTTCCGATTGCCATCTTGTCGAAGTGAAGACAGGTATTCAAGAACTGAATATTTTATATACTTGATATAATTTTTTTGTGCGGAATTTAAAATCAATTTGATAATCAAATCAAAAATTACGAAACCATATTAACTGATAAATATACCTTCCGAGGCATTTTTTTAATAATTCCTATTTACTTTTTTGTGATATTTAATTGCTCAATTAGATCATTGTTAACAGGTAAATGTATCATTTTTTTTCGTTATAGATTGATTATTTTCACCCACAGCGTGGGATAGATATAAATTACAATGTCATAAATAAAACAAGTAGGACAGGAAACCCGCTTCTATAAAATTCGAAATCAAAACGGACGACAAAATAAGAAGAAGGCACAAAACGGCGTGATTTTAATAGGTGAAAGTGAATTTTCACCAGAGGTGATGCTTATGTCGGTATTGCTAACGGTCTAATATGTAATTAATCATTAAATTAGACGTATGAAGGTAAAAGAATGATATATAAAATGTTTGGTATTAAAGGTCGGAGAAATATTAAAATTCTCAAAATGATTTGTACTGAAATGAAAAGAAACTTAAAATTATCATATACGTCTGCGTACGCTGAGAAAACTGTTCTAATATAAATTTATTATACCAAAATTATGTTATATACGAACATTTTTATTATTACATTAGAAACACGATTATTTTACTAATAAACATTTAGGTTACAAATGTTTATATTAAAACTGAATACATATTATATTGAAATCCAGGTTCCAGGTAGCTAAATCAAATCGATGACCATCGATTCACACTTTTGGAAAGTCGATAACGATTGGACGCCATCTACCAAGTGAAATTTGTCTATAATACTGCAGATCTAGACACGTTAAACAAACTAAACAACAAACTGAACAAATGTAAGGAACTGTTGTTTTCTTTGACAGAATACGCAGATAGAATGGGGTTTTGAGAATTTCATTGAAATATTTCAAAGTAGTTATCTATAACCTAATTTAGTTCATGTCTTTTTACAGATGCCTATGGATTCAATTAATAATGCTATCTAACAAAATTTATGTTTAATAATTTTTAACTAATTCTGTTACTAAAAAGATTATAGTTTTGATATTAAACTAATTAATTTATAAAGTGTATAATGTTAACATTTAACATACAGACTAATTTAAATTAACGGACCACTGTTGCTATCTTCCTTATTATTGGTTCTACGATATCCATTGAATCGGCAAACTATTATTATTTTTGCTGGCGATTAATATGTAGTTAATATAAAAACAACTGAATAACTCTTTTTTGCAAAAAGAAAAAGTTTCCGTTTGTTTTTTTTTTCTATGGAACATCCTACTTATTTTTCAATACGTTGAGACAATCTAATTTCTAATGTAAAAGTTTCATAGATTATTGTTTTGGAATGAATATTGAGAATATTACAGTAGCTTCTACATTATAGGTTAGTCTAATATTTGCAATTCCACGCATTCAAAATATGTGAAAAGGTAGATTGCATATGTATCTTTAATAGGAAGTAAAAACTTCTCATACTTTCTTATTATTTATTTCAGACCAGTAGCGACTAAAGTTTTTATATTAGAAATATTTAAATATTAAAAAAATATATGTGGTATTTCATTAATGAAAAATTGCAAATTTTTAAACATAATGTTGTTTTACCAATTGCAAGCACTATGTTTATAAAAGACATATATAATGTTAAATTTATTTAAAAAAATATATTAAACAAAAAAACACTTTTTTAAATAACTATGTTTAAGATTCAAGCAAAATTTGTTTGAAAACATCACAGTTTGCCCATTTACACAGTTTGCATTAATTTTTGAATCTACCATAAATGCCAGGCTTTTATCAAAAACTTATAAGCTTTATTTTTGACAAGAAACAAAGTCTTATTATTAAGTCACTCCTAATTTTGTGGTATTGCCACAAGGGTATGGCCTTTTCGATTACAATCAGCACGATTGTTACTATCCACAAATCGGTAGGATTCTAAGCGCTTCAAATTCAAACAACTGAAAACATTTTCTTTTCACGCTCTTGCTAAGTAGGAGGCGCCCTAACCATATTCTACGACAAATGCAGGTATTTATAAACGAATATTATCATTAAATACCCACATGTTTTTGATATTTTTAATCGCTACTTAATTATTACGAACTTGCTATAAACTTACAGAAACGTCTATCCGATCCTCTACATACATTTATTTAAAAAAAAAGCGTTTAAACGTATTTATTCTATTATATACCTTTATTCCCTAATTTCTACACTAACATTCCTATAAAACGCGAGATAAGGGAAACCCTATACTTGATTAAGGAAGCAAGTGGTACGATATAGCGTATAGCGCAAACTTCGTATAAAGGAGATAGATTTGTATATGTATGTATACGGCCAACGCATAAATAATTCGGGAATTACACGTCCTAGCTTCAGTCCGCTTCGGTCTGCGCTTCAACTTTGATCGGAAAAGCCGTGCGGTGCCATAGAAATAATCCGCGTTGTTGTTGAGTCGCAGAATATCGTTCGAATTTAATGAGACGAAATGGCAACTGACACAGCACTCAAACATGTGGATATACACTTCAGCGATCTGTCGTACCATGCTAGTAAGTTTTCCCACTTTCCTTTCAGCCCTGTTTTTTTTTTTCTGAGGTAATGGTTAGTTTTTATACTGTGGTATAAACAAAAACATGAAGATCCTTTTAAAATTTTACATTTTAAGACTTGGAAACACTTGAAAATTTTTCTTTTACAGTTTAAGGAAAATAAAACAAGAAACGTTAGATTCTTGTTTATTAGAAGATTATTAGATTAGAAATTATCTATAAATCAATATTCTTTTATTTGTTTAATGACTTCTTCAGGATTACCTAAGCGGCACAAAAGCATATAAAAACCTAATTTCTTTATTTATATGGTTATAGCAAACAATTTAGAATTTCTGTATACCTTGAAACTAATTTAAAATTTGCAGGATTTACAAGCACGGATGTTCAATGTCATACAGATCCTAATTATTTTAGTTAATTTTTCCATTCGTTCTTCCGAAAAGAACTGTTCTGGGAACAGAAAAAGATTATAAATAACGAGAAATATTAATTACTCCGTTGAGCTTAACAAAGTAAGATACAGTTTATTGATGAAATGTGTTGTATAAGTACAACAAAAATAAAGTTAATAAATAATAGATTTTTATCAATTTCTATACAAGACTCACTGTAACTTCCCTAAATACCAATCGTATTATTCGTTTTTGCAACAAAAGAACACGATGTGTATCTCTTGCTTGACCCCAGACAATATTATTATATGAAATCACATTGTAGACATTTGCGTAACATAAATTCTATAAGGCCTCAGTTGATAACGTATCCTTTAAGGGTGTATATTAAAAAGTACGCCGTCTGAAACGTAGTGTACACATAATCAATTTGATCGTATCCAACCAACCAATTCGCAACCAACGAAAATATTCAATAAGTAACATTGTTTAGTAATACAAGTGATTTGATTATTAAAGTCAATATTAGTGAGAATTTTTTTTATTAATTATAACATTCAGTCACAACTATATTTTTACGGTTAATAAATAACTTATTATTTTTGTGATAATGAGTTATAATATTACTATATATTATAACTTATTATCACAAAAATAATATTATTTTTGTGATAATAATACTACTGACTACTATTATTATATGTATACAGTATAATATTAATATGATATATATTATATAGAAACTTTTCACGGCGTTTATCTTTAAATTAAGAGTATACATAAGAACCCCACCAGAAGCAATATGCCGTAGCAGATGATTTATAAATAGCAAAAAAAAATAAAAATTTCAAAAGGTTACCTTGCACTGTACCTGTTTGCATTAAATTCCTGTGATGCGACATTCCCAATCCTAAGAATTAATCTCCTATCATATCTGCGTTAAATGTTAACAAGTAGTTTTTAACAAACTAGTTGGAACTTCATCGAGGCTCATAAACCATTTGTTTGATAAGTTCATTATTTATTAGTAGGTTCGAGAAATAATGACTCTGCGTTTTCCTACAGTTCGCGCCTCATGCAAAATTAGATTAGAAGATTATGTCTCTGGAAAAAGCATTTGAAAAATATTCCCGAAAATACTAACAATCTCATTAGTGTTTGTAATGTAATGATTATTACAATTTATAGCCTACTATATAATTTTATTATCGTTATAACTATATTTTTTCACAACGAATTGAGTTCTTCTAAATTGCAATTTTAGGTTTTTTAATTAAAATTAATATTCCCGAATTGCTGATACCTCTTTATGAACTGTTTTCAAAGAATAATTAAAACACCACATGAAATAATTATAAAAATTGTCAAATAAAAACAATCTCATCGTACTCTGCAGCTAGATCGATATTAAAGTTTTTGAACTCATTCATTTATTCTTTTGCAAGTAAGTGAAACTAGCATTATTAATGAAAATATATGTTGAAAACTCCTATAATTCCCAAAAGTGATCAGACAAACTCGGATTAAAATTTATCGATCTGAAAACTTTGTGATCAATTGAATTACCTCGAGCTTGTAAATACACAGTAACATCAGAGACTAGCAAACCAAAGGAAAGAAACACATCATTTAAAACTTTATATTCCATATTATTATTAAACTTACTTACCGCATATAACAATACTTCAAAATCGTCTTTATTCCTAGTAAAAAGATTATAAATGCTTATTATAAATGCTATGCGTAACTCATTATTTCGATGTTTTGGGAATTTCTTCCTCTTTGATGTTTTCGCGAACATTTTTGAGAATTTGAGGCGAACAAACTAGTGTTATCAATCAGGATTAACAGTACGATAATCGTCCAGTGCTATCTCGTGTATTTCCAAAAATTATAACAACCATGTATTCGTTTCGGTTTTTCTCACGAACAACTTTTGCTGAAGCGGATTCGTTCTTCAGAATCCAAACTGCTGATTGCTGTTCTTTCTTTATAGCGGTACACACCAAATGAGACGATCCGCCCCAGTGTAGATGATACGGCTTTCACGCTAATCTTTAACGTTACTTGAATGCTCTTGGCAGTTAGATGCCGGATTTCTTTAATCATGTTTTCGACATAAGGGCTCGATTGTCCTTTAAGACGTTGAAATTTATTGCGTCACCGTTTTACGATAGCTAAAGAATGCTACTTGGGACCAACACTCGCTTGATTACCTCAAAATGTATTCCTTGCGGTTTAAGCCACGCTTGAAAGTGGAAAGAACTCGATTATTTATTCAATTTCAGGATTTTTTTGTGGAAAGGATTATCTTAAAATGATTTATTTTAAAAACCTTCAATTACACTAGACGACTTTCACCATAATCAAAATTACAAGCAACTCTGTTGAAATGTCAAGCAATATTCATTTCAAAATATTACAGTCTGCTACGGAAAGAGAACGACCTTCATATAAAAGCGTTAAAGATACTTTTGCTATTAATTTATGTAACAATAGTAATAGATTTATTAATCATCTCTCCTACTCAATAAGTACGTCAGATAACTTAAATATACAATTACACTTCCACTTAACTTTGTTTTAAAATTAAATAAATATATTTATACATAATATATTCTTCAGGAAGTTTCTGAAACTATTTAAATTACAGATAATATCACATCTTTTATATTTTTTTGGGAGTACAAAGGATCGAAAGAAAATCGACATCTTGAATTACGCTTATTCGTGAAGACGTATGCCGACAACTGGTACATAAAATGATTAGCTCAAATCGAGACATAGGTTGATCCAAAACTGATACTCTGGAGTTCAAGCTTTTAGACACATGTTAAGTAGCCACGTTGTAAGGGGTGTTCATAATCGAATCCTCACTTTTTTTCACTCTGTAACCAGTTTGTACTTTAAGTGGGTGTAACGCTTATTTCAAAATGTGAGGCAACAAAGTGAAAAATACAAGAAATTCATAATACAGAAGGCGTCCAAAAATTACTTTGTACACATTTCTTTTTATATGGGGGGGAAACAAATTGTGTACATGAAAACATATCTTGAAAAATGCAATTTTATATTCACGCAAGTGATGGTTTTAAAGATTTGGAATTTATTAGCATTAATATCGGCTGTAAAAAAAATATAATTTGATAAACGGAATGTTTTGGTGTTTACTTACGAGAACTGCCAACACGATTCAATATGCTATTTTTACACTTATTTTAAAATATGCGGTTAAAAAAATGCAAAATTGTTCGAAAATATGAATGTTCCTAACGATCGATGTTTTAATTTAATTTATTATATCATATAAAGTCTGTCATAAAAATTCCTACAAGTTAGCTACGAAATCTTAAGTAGTTTCTATAAAATTACTGCCGAATATTGTGGAATGTAATCATCCTCGTAGTAATTTTCCACAAATATGACATTATATTTTACTAATTATTAGAGACAGTATTCCGCGCGTTTCGACAGGACTGGTTCCATTGTAGTAAATACGTACATACGTATCAAACGGCTCAATGAGCAAAGTTAATATTAGCGACGACCGCCAATCAGCGATACAAGAGTTTGCAGTTAGTTTTATTTAGCTCTACCGTTGTGTAGCTGCTAGATTTTGCGACAGACAAAATGTGTATATGTTTATAAATAAATATAACATGCATTTGATGCTGCAAACGTTTCACGGTGGCTATTTAGTTTGTGGTACCTAATTTTATAACAGCTAGTAACAAGGTTCTTGGTTTAGTATTAATATTAGTATCATTGCACGTTATGGCACAAATGGGTTTAGTCACTGCGACCTTGTTAGATCTGTTCTAACAAAATGCCCTTGTAGGCGTTAGGTGAAGGCTCTTAATAAAGCTTAATATTATTCTAGGATCTTCATCCTCCAGTTCAGTTGATATCAGAAATGGTTCACTGAAATGTTGTTGCTGAGGGCGACTTATGACATTTGCATTGGAATGTATACCTACCGTCTCCGTTGACGTAGACGACAAATTTGAATTTCAGCTTTTCTTAGATTGAACAGATAATATCTTAGTGCTGCAAGATCTGTCAGAAATCCTGCCAGTGATCTAAAGTTCCCTTTGCTGAACGATACAATTATTTTTGCTATCACAGGCAAGACGATATGAATGTTTTCGTCTTCGCCGAATTGTCACTGAATATAGCTATGGTTACGGTTACGGTATGGTGGACGTTTGTGCCTCTGCGTTGGTTTGAAACCTTGCATATGTGTGACGTCTAGAAAATTTGTTTTTTACCTCTATTAATTGTCTAAATCTGTTAAAAATTCGTAAAAGTATTCACCGGTACGTGGTTTACAATGTCTTGAATTTTCTTTTTTTTTCATGTTCTTTTGTCTTGTAATTGGGGTATTCTGTTGGACGCATAACTATATACATATTATTATATACTCACATTCTGTTCTTTGAAAACTTCAATTTCATAAGTAAAACCCGAAATGTTTTTATTATTTTTTTTACTTGAACTTCCCCCTATGTGCAGTGGGGTATCGCCTTCGTCGAAGTTCAATAACCTTGTTAATTTAATGGATTAAATTCTACCGGAACAAGAAGTTGCGAAAGAAACTTAGATTTTTTTACCTTTAATTGAATGATACATTTGCTAACTTCATGTCTCTATAACGGAGAGCAGCACAATTTATCGTTATTATACAATATATAATATCATACAATATATCGTATTAACTTATATATATCTATGGAAACTCATTCCTATAAATACTAGAATTAATGCGGATTGGTACATCAGCATTTTAGAGTTTTTCGAGTATAATATCTTTTACTTGCTCCTATTATCCTGGTGCATTACATTCGGTTCGTACCTCAAGAACCATAATCGTGGTCCGATAATCCTTCTGAAATAAAACTTTGGTCTTAAAAATTGCCAGATTTAAATTCAATTGAACATTTATGAGGGGTTAATGGCCAATCATTACGTTACATTATGTGCCTATATTTCAATATACTTTTAGTTCACTTTTACATCTTGTTTTTTTGTTATTTTCTTATAGTGGGTGTTCACCTGAAAACCTTTCATCCTAAATTTCCGGAAATATGGAAATTTATGAAAAATTTCCTGGAATACGTAGGAAGTATTATCGAGGAGGGTAACTTTTTATCCAAAAATTGACTCACCCACTTTAAGCCCCTGCCCTTAGGAGCTACCCCCTTAAAAATATTAAATTAAAAGCGGTATCGAGTATTATCTCATTTTGGTAAACAACACATAAGTATCGGCGACCTCCGCACCACACAAGTTTAATTTTTAATATAACGATATAATTATTAGTCCGGGGTCCTCATCATCAACCGGTAACCTAATAATATAGCCGTTGTTCAAAACTTCGGCGTTTTAAGCATCTCTTTTAATTTCACAACAGGTTTCAATAATCCACTGGTGAAGTTCTTCAAAATTTTGAGGTTGAGAGGCAAATACGACGGACTTTAAATAACCACATAGAAAAATCTTGTGGCGTCAAATTATGCGATTTGGCTGACTTTTCTGTAGGTCCTCTTCGTGTTATCTATTTATTTGGAAATACATTGTCTAACCACTGCCGTACTGGAAAAACATAGTTAGGAGGAGCTTCATCTTGTTGAAAATGTAATTTGTTCAAGGAGAATATTTTCATCACTATCCAGTTGATTTTTGGGAAATTTATAAAGATTTTTATTGAATATGGATTTTTATACAAAACAAACCAAATCAATATATATATTTTTAAATCTCGAAAACGAATCAGTAAATTTCTAACAACTAGCCACCAAAATATACTGTTTTAAGAGACGTATCAAATAAAATGAGATCTTACTCGATATTTCTTTCCATTTAAGATTTTAAATGGTAGGTAGCTCCCGGAGGCAAAGGGTTAAAACGGGTGAGTCAACTTTTGGATAAACGGTTGTTTATCTCTATAATACTTCTTACTTCTAACTTTTTCATTAATTTTCCAAAAATTTAGGATGGGAAGTTTTCGAATGAACATCCGGTATTTATTTTATCTTACGTTTTAAGATAATTTTTGTTTACGTTCACGTCATCTGGACCCATATTATTTGGTTTATAGGATTAGTACAACCCTATAGCATTGTGGGCGCGTTTGGGGAGGATTTTGTTAGTGTCTATCATCCTACGGAATTAGATTTCCATAATGATTGAGACTGCATAAATGATTACAAGCTGAATCAAACTGTAGAAGTTACCGAGGAAACTATAATAAAAGCTGTTAGAGAATTGAAAAACAAATTTAAGGCAGCACCTGTCCAGGTACCTAGCTTTCCCGTTAAAGACTTGGACAGTCACTTGCAGTCTTATTCGATCTCGCGTTACACACTTCTACCTATCCTAACACCTGGAAGTTATCTCGCGTCAATCCTATGTTGATGTCTGAGAACTCATCTGACATCCCGGACAATCTTAAGCTATTCGGAAACGTATCTTCGATTGCTGATCGTGAGATATCTATAATATGTGCAGTAGATTGAACGTTTTGAAAGTAAAAGAAGCCTATTGCACATTATGACTTGAGAGGGTCGAGCAAAAAGATTCATTACCACTAAATATGATAATATTAACTGCAATAATAATAACACACCTTATTCTTACTACCACGAAGTACGTAAAAAACATTGTAATACAAAACAAGCAATGTCAAAGATTTCCATTTGTTAAGCAGATCGGGCGTCAAGTTTGTGGTAATTATCTATTCAACACTAATTAAATATATATCTATTAAAGGTAAGCGTAATATTTCCAATAATATTTATATGCATGTATTGACATGTCGTCTGCTTATCAAGTTTCTCAAACAGGTCGAGTTATCTAAAATTCTCTATTGGATAGTAATTAAAACCATAAACATTAAATGCAGACCTAATATTTACCAATACCCAATTGTATTGTGCAGTTTATTTACATGTCTACTTATATTGTTATTTGCCCGTCAAAAGTTAAGAATATGTTTATAAAGCAGGTAATTACAATATATACTACAAAGATGAGATACGCGTTACTACATTCCCGTATCTCTTACTTCACTGGCAAACACCGCGGCTCTTTATAACAGTTATATGAAGGATTATTTGACGCAATAGAAAAACCGCAAACTTCCGCTTCTGCAAACGTTCCGCAGATCTCATTCAGTCAGCTGTTAAGAAGATATTGGTTTTACAATAATAGGAATTGTTGTATTATTGTACCAAAAGCAGTGCTATATTTTTACTGTCACATATATACGTGCTTTATGCGAATATGTATATCCATCATGTATCTCTGATCGGCACTCGATGTTAGTATTCCCTTCTCTTCTCGACTATCGGTTTAAGGGTACGCAAATACTCGCACCAATCCTGATGCGACAAGCGAGAATGTTAGCTCTATTAATTATACTTTAATTTAACAAAGTAAAAAGCAATCTAAACTTTTAAATTTAAACATTTATAAATAAACAAATTGTGGCGATTATTATTTGATTATGCGCGTCTTGTTTAATCGATTTCGTACGTAAATTTTCTAATATTATTAAACCAAATCAATCAAAATGTACTGGATATACTTATAGGCAAATTGAGATTTCGTGCACCCACTCCGTCAATAACATGGCATTCTTACCCTGAAGTAGTAAAATTTCGCATCTGTATAGTCTGTAATCGAGATATGAAACTGAAGAGATTCCGGTAATAATGAAATGCTAATAATTCAAGCAATACTAACGTATTTGCACTTTTTGGACTTCGCAAGTTTAATTAATCAGACCGCAACATCTGCTTCGACGATGCGTGGATCCCCATTATCAATCTTATTGCCAAATAATATGAGAAAAAAGTAATTCTAACATGTTTGTTCTATCCCTACTTCTGAGAAAGAAATTATTCATAAGTATCTACTTTTACCCCAAAAGTTACTTACGTTAAAAGTTAAAAGTTACTTATGAACGCATGCACCTCAAAACTAAAACAAACGAAAAAACGGAATGATGGACGAAAGGGCCTCTTGTCATTGTAGTATGAAATATGTGGCTGAATATGATAACGATCCGTTCTCTCTATTCATAAAATTTGAGTCTGTTTTGATGTAAATACACTCCGCCAAAAAAGTATCGCATAATTTAGTTTTGAATCATAAAAGTATCGCATAATCTGTGTTTGTAGCATAAAGTTGTAAATATACTTTAATGCGCTCTAAGATATAATTTCTATGATTGTTTAAATAAAATACAGGCCAAATAAAAACAAGAACTCATACTTGAGATTTTTATTAAAACAAGAAATTATAATTTTGGAAAGAAAAATGTAATAACAGTAGCTTTCAATACTGAGTATTGCCACCTCTGGCTCTTATGACCGCTCGCATACGGTTTGGCAGAGATTCGATTAACCTCCGTATATAAGCCTGATCCAAATTCTCCCACTCGTCACGGAGAGCATTTTCTAGTCCATGCAGGTCCGCTGGGGCAACATTTTGGGTTTGTATCCGTCTGTGAAGGAGATCCCACACGTGCTCGATAGGCCACTCTAAAACTGGAATACCAACATCGTTAAGGTATTCCTGGACGATTATTACAACATGCGATCGTGCATTATCGTGCATTAACATGAATTCGTTTCCTATAATTGGCGCATATGGTACTACATGTTCTTCTAAAATGTCCGTTATATACCATGGGCAGTCAGTGTACCTCTGTCTACTAGTACTAACTCTGTACGACCTGTTAAACAGATGCCTCCTCAAACCATAATAGAGCCACCAGCGAAATTAGGTCTAGGTCTGACATTACACTGCGAATAGCGCTCACCGTCTCGTCTGTACACTGAGATACGCCTACCTGAGGTGTAAAGACCAAATCTTGACTCATCTGTGAAGAGTATATTGGCCCAGTCATTAATGTTCCAATTTACATGTTCTCTGGCAAACCTTAAGCGAGCCACTCGGTGGTTCCTAGTGAGACGAGGGGCTGTTACAGCTACTCTAGCTCTTAATCCACTCTGTCGTAACCTATTTCGAATAGTTTGAGTACTCACACGAGTATTACTGACTCTAGCCAAGTCGTTCTGCAATTGTCTCGCAGTTACATGTCTTCGACGTAATGCTTGTAGTAGTAAATAGCGGTCATCTTGGCGAGTAGAATATCTTGGACGACCTGGTACAGGTCTTCTACTGTAATTGCCTGTTTCCCTATATCTGGCTATGGCTCTAGAAATACTTGACTGATTGATGTTCATCAAATTAGCAACGTATACTTGAGATCGTCCATCTTCGATTAAAGCAACTATAGCAGCCACTTGTTCTGAAGTTAAATTGCTCATTTTAGTTTTGAAAGCGTTGGTACAGAACTCCGACTTCGCACTTTAAAATTTGTCCGTATAGGAAGACTCAATAAACAACTGAACAAACCTTACACATATGCATTTTTCTAAATGTGTTCTTTTAGAAAAAAAAAAGTAAAATGATGATTCATGATTTTGTTAGTGTTTTTATAGTTCACATACATGAGGCAAACTTTTTGTGAACGTATAAAAATATCTTGGTTTATAAACGTCCTTTTTTAGTTTATGCGATACTTTTTTAGCGGAGTGTAGTTTCATAAATGTCTCATTCGCGTGACGAAGTTAAATTATTAATTAATTTCAAATTTTCTAATTTAATATTATTAAATTGGATTTCGTTTATGTGTCACTACATACAATTTTATATCTATTCTCGATGTTTTTTTTCATGTCCGGTTGAACTTTCGGATTGCCAAGAAGATTCTTGAATGTATTTCACGAACTGAAACATACGTTCAAATTTTGTTCTCTAAAAACATTGCTAACACCTTTCGATATGTCGTGGAACAGAAACTTCACAAATTTCCGTACCAGTTTCTCAGGGGATTAAGGGCATAGATTGGAATAACGCTATGTTGGACTTTTGTAAGAATCTCACTAATCTATTAATTAGGAAACTAATCGCGGTGATTTTGTGTTGCTTGTAGTGGTTAAAATCGATCGTAATGTATCTATTAGTGTATATTTTTGTTGTATGGAAGTCTATTTGCAGTTCTTTTGTTGTTTTTAATTACTATGTAGTATTTGGGGCGCATTTGAAAACGATTTTGATTAAGTTAGGCTTTTATAATTTGAAATTTTGCTATTAGTTTTATTAAGCTTTAAGAACTCAACTAAGTACTCTATAGTGACTGGAATCGATACGCTGGGGAAACGATACTAAAATTTCCTCATCCTCTAATTCAATATTACTTACAAAATTACAGGATTCTCTAATCTGATCAGCTTTAATTAACAAATACCACAAAATTTGGTTGAATATCATATCATTTTAGATTTCGAAATACACATAGTGGTTCTCTGTTACAAATTCTGTTGTTCTTATCAATAAATAATATCCTGTTATGCTATCGTATAAGAGAGATTTGCAACAATCAGCGTATGTAAGAGAATAATTTTATGAAAAAGCATTCAAAAATATTTCGGGTTGAATTTTGGTTGCCAATAATGTTTTTTCATCGCGATGTTCCAACAGTGTAGAAGTCATTCATGTCGGGGTCAATAACCGCCTTAGTACATCTTCACCATCAAGTTCTTGGAACTAACCAGTTTGCTACATTTTTGTTTATTTGCGACAATAGTACCACGAAACAAAATGTATATTCTCTGAATTGGTATTTTGGTAATATCGACTTTATTGAGATTAAATAAGTAAACTTAATGTTACGACAACATATATATGCTAAAAAATATGCTGCATTACAAGTGCGAGAAATTTTTAATCGTCATTTTACTAATAAATGGCTTTGTTGGGGTAAAACAATATAACAAAGCCTGCTGGAATGGATAAAGGTTATTGTCCGAATGCATGAAAGAATAGCAAGTACTGATGAGGATACTACATATTTGTATTAACGATAATAGTAAAAATTTTAAGGGTCACTTCTATAATTAAATACTTTATTTCCGTTTCGCTTAGCTCGACTCAATTTTAATATTAAAAATTCTTGTTTGTATTCGGATTTCTAAATAATGAACAAAAATTTAGAAAACGTTAATTTTTGATTTCATTTTTTTTCTTGAAATAAAAAACAAAAAAATAAAAATTTGAGCCAGATGGAGGTCATGGCTAGTCGGATTTTAATTTTTGAAATGGCTTGGCGAATTATATCGCGAACTTTAAAGCGGTCAAGTTGACCAAGAACAACTACGAATGGAATAAGATAATTTAGAAAAAAATGCCAATTAAGAAAAAAATATAATTATAACACTATCTGTATATTGAATGTAAATTAATCAGCAAAAAAAAACTGGTCATTAACTTTCTGTATTTCTGTCACAATCGTAAAAAAAGTTAAATTCTGGGTCAACGGCATATCATTAAATTATGAAATCCAACACACTCACACAATGAGTAATTGAATAAACTTAACCACCTTCTAAGATTAATGGTCATCAAAATTTGATGATCTCTAAATTTGTCTTCAGGCCATATTTCTAGCTTCCTATTTTTTAAAAATAGAACACCTTGTTAATCAAATCAAATGTTCTACACTACATTTTGAATATTCTTTATTAACGATACGTTGTAAGGTAATTTTAGAGTTTTGACAATATTTTGATAATAATTTTTTTAAGGAAAAGTATGTTTTCGGGATCTTTTCGAATTTCCTCCCATTTTATAACACCGTTGATGAAACGCTTCATCCTATGGTAGGCAGTTAATATGTGACATGAATTAATAATAATAACAATTTATTGGTGCTAATAATGTTTGCACTGTTCGTAATTCGGGCAATCTTATATAATCTACACAGTTCTTATTACATGTGCGAGTGTCATAATGTGGTTAGGCGTTTGATAGAACACCTAGAGTTCTAGCGAGGAAGGAGATTGTGTTTTTTATTGCTTTGATGAAAGATTATTACTCCTTAACCTTTGATTACCTCCAGCACCAAATCTAAGGAAGGTCAGTATGTGGCTTTATACTTGCAACAAATGTATGTATGTGTAATACCCTACGAACCAACCGACGATTTCCTGCAATTGTTTGTGCAACCTTCTACGTAAAAGCGAATGCTAGCAAAAAGTGAACTTTGAGTGCCGTAGGTGCGCGTCAAGATTTATATGTATGTATAGGGAATGTAGGGTCAAGGAATTCATTTTCGAACGAGAGAGAATAAAAGAACAAGAGAGAAGTACCGATATGTTCTCTCTTGTCCGCCTCACCTCGTGTCGTTCGGAAATTAATTCCCCGATCATACGTACGAGTAGCATGAAATTGCATTTCAATAAAACTGAAAACTATAGAAGTGTTAGCTTCGTTAGGAATAATTTAATCCTCTTCATTTATTATGGATGGAATAACACAAAGTGCGTTATCGTAAAAAAATATCATCCTCAGGTCAAGCTGCAAGACGTCGATTGAAATTAAAATTTGTGTATTATAAATATTGTGTTAAAAATTAAAAGGGGAGACTGCATGCATACAAAATATGTGTGTACATAAATGAAACACTAAGAAAAACAATAAAAGTTGTTTAACAATATGATGTATATAATTTAAAACATTTCAATAATTTACACGTATATAAAATGTGACAGTAAATTAAATATACCGTCGAATTTCCACAACTTGAAATTTTCTACGAGGCTAAATTTATTTTTGTCCCCTGCACTTTATTTACAATTTCCGTGCATTTTGATCTCTCTAATTCAAATTTCACAAAAACGTCTATAATTTGAATACTTGCAATACGGCCCATAAATCTCTATAAGTCGAATGTTTAGCGTGTCCTCGTCCTCAGCAGTCATCACTGGCGAAATCAAGTTTCCCTGTGTGGTATAGTGGGAATCCCCGAAAGAAATTCGCTATGAGGGAAAATTTGTGTGTATCAAATCCAATATTGCAACAAAGAGCACAAAGTTTTGCCAAAAAATTAGGTGATTAGAATTTTATAAAGCAAGCTTGGGTAACTTGAAAAATTTAAAAAGAGGTAAGAACTAAGCTTACGTTTGTTATCATATACTGTGGGTGTAATGTACAATATACATATACCTAATAATTTTAGGTACGGCATGCTACAAAGAAAGGTTTACGATGAAAGTGCAGCAATTGATGAAGAAAAATGTGATACGTGGATCTATAACACTTTGCCAGCTCTTTTAGTCCCCCATGACGATAATGACATCTTCCATGCTGACAGAACTGGCCTCTTTCTTAAGTACTTACTAGATAAAAGTTTATAAAAATGAGAGGTGTCACGGTGACAAATTTGCCAAGAAAAGGATAAGCTGTTTAGAAAATTGAAAAATTCAAAAAGATTTTCAATAGGAAAAAGTGCTAAACTACGATGTTTTACGAAGTGCTAAGCACGCTCTTGCAGGATACATAAAACATAGCTTCTGGAATTGAACAAGTATTTTTTCTGTCAAAAGAGGAAAGTTTTGTTCATTATTAATAACTGTTCTGCACATACCCAATTGAGTTACAAACTAAAAACAGTAAAATTAGAATTCTTTCCACCGAACGTGACATCTAAACTTCAGCCTCTCAATCAAGGCATTATAAAATGTTCCATTACAGAAAGAAAAAAATAATAACCGAGAAAAATATCATCTTCAATGCTCAACAGTCGGTCAATAAGTGTGTTAGATTGTGCAATGTAAACCATGTGTCTTATGGATGATTTTATGAAGCTCGATGAAGACGTTATTACCAGTGAAACTCTCAGACCACGAAATTGTTACTAGTGTTAGTAAAGAAGATATGTTTAATAAAAATTTGGATGCCTCCGATACTGAGGATATTCTTAGAGCCTTCTTGCCACGAAATTACTAAATCATATTTGAAACACATAAACATAAACGAAATCGGGCAGGATATTAAATTAGAAAACCTAAAAATGATTAAAAACGAAACATAGATGCTTATGAAACTATTTACATAAAAAGCAAAACCAGCGAATAGAGGCACTGGACTGCTGTTATTTTCAGTTCTGTTTGATTTTCGTTCGTCTATTTTTTAACATTTTTTGCATACCTTAGTTTTGGGGGAAAATGGTATGATGCGGGATGTGTTGATTGCATGGGATCCTTTTGTACAGTGTACACTTTAGATATGTGTTTCTTTCGTATTTCATTTGTTTTATTAATCGTATCCTATCATTCGTACTGAACGATACTTCTATATATGTATATCGTACACTGGATACTGATGAATATTATTTTAACCTAACCTTCTATATTAAGAAATGTCGACGGAAACAGTTTGTTGATAGATAAGGTACATAATGTAATGTAAATAAGATTTCGAACTATAAATAAATAATAAACTTTATTGTCTTTAGTTGAACAATATAGATATTATCATTTTTATATATAACCTATACTTTTACATACCTACATATGCTGTAACAAAATTAAATAAAAACGTAATCAAACACATGCTCGATGCACTACTTAGAAATTCGTCGGCACTATAAAAGTAGTTACTCTGACTTATACTTTGTTGTTAGTAGAGGATGCGTTGAAATAAATCGCACATCTATAATTACACTGGCCAACAAATTTCTGCTTTTGATTTTGCTATAAAATAATTTATACTCATTTCAATAGAAAACATATAAACATTTATTTTAATAAAATGTAGAAGGTCAAGTTAGCTCGATTTTTTTTATATTTCAATGAAAAGGTTTTTTAGATTAGATCATAATTTAATGTATATTTGAAATTATTATAATTAGAAATGTGAAGTAATACTGCTCCGTCTCTTATAAACAATATCTACAGCATTTCTTCTTAACATCCAACAGTAATTTGCTAACATAACAGGATTCAATTTCCCCTGATACCGTTTTTCCATTTCCATGATGTCTTGGTGGAAGCGCTCACCTGGTTTATCGCTAACGTCGCCTATATTTTCCGAACAAAAATCCAAGTGGGAATATAGAATGTGTATTTTTTGTACATATTGTAACATATCCATTACTAAAGTTTTATAGTTGTCAGCTTTTTTGTTTCCCAAGAAATTCGTGAAAACTTGTACCGTGAGAGCCAAGCTGATTTTCCTTCGCTGTTAATTTGGTTTCAAAGATTTCATCGTTTACTATTTCTCGTATATGATATCCAACAAAAATACCTTCTTTCAATTTACCTTGTGTTAATTTTGGAAACTTTTCACGAAGGTATTTAAAACCTTCACTTTCGAGATCCAGTGCCTTTACAAAATTTTTCATGAACCCAAGTTTCACGTGGAGAGGTGGTATTATGATCTTTTGTTTTTCTACTAGAGGCAGATGTTGTACATTGTCTCTTCCTAGTATAAACTGTTGCCGTAGTGGCCACTCTTGCTTATGATAATGTTTTTCCCTGTCATGACAAAGACATAAAAAGCAACGGTATTTGGTGCAACCAGATGGCATACCCAAAATAATTGTAATTACTTTAAAATCTTTACAGATATTCCAGGAATAGCCTTTGTACTTTATATTTTCTAATAAAATTTTCAGATTTTCGTAAGTTTCTTTCATAGGAACAGCGTGACCTATCGGAATAGGAATAATCGGAATAATGGTTTCCGTTATGCGACAAAACTGCTTTTAGGCAGATCTTTGATGAGTCTATGGATAATCTCCAAGAACTGGGGTCATGATGTATTCCGAAAGCTTCAGAAAGTTTATAAACATTATTGCAGTAGACCAGATTACCGGCCATAGTATAAAAATCAACAACATTTTTATGTCTGTTGCGAAAAAATCACGACCTCCATTTTTTCTGTAACCAGAACTAAGCCAATGTTGCCGTTCTTCGAATCATTTTTACTTTATATATACTGTTCAATTTCATCAGTTACTGACTTAGCGTAAAAATCTTGTTGGTGAGTGTTATTAGAGACATCTTTTTTTGTAAATTATTCCTCGCTGTATTTATAATATAGTACGACCTCGAACGAATACAGCAACCACAGAGCCATGATCTTTAACTGTTGAAATATCGTGTACATGAGGTCGTGACCATGAATTTTATAATTTCTCTAGGAAATAATTGTCTATTGCAAACTCCAGAAAATAGTATTGATGTACCGCAAATTCTCGCCGCCGTAATATGGAGATACACGTTTTTATCAATAATGTTACTAGAATTTCATCCAAAAGAGAAAATAATCTTATTTGCTTTACACCAACCTTATGCCAGAATCAATCAAAACACCACTGGTGTCGTCCGCACATTGCGGCAACGAATAACGAGGCAATGATAGATACGTATATGTATATTGTAAGTAAGGTAGGCCCAAGAATGGATTACACACAACAAACGAATAGAATGGTTTCTTTAATTTTCCTACATGACCATGAATAGTAACAGTTGTTAAGATAGGATTTAAATAAATTAATACTGCATATACCGTTAGCCCACATTTTAGCTACAAGGTTATAATCTAATAAATCGAAAGCTTTTAAATCAAAAAACGTACGGATTACTGTATTTCCTAGATCAATCATTCTGTATACTTTATTGAAGCGATACTATGTTGCAGATTTATCCTTTAGAAAATCAAATTGCCTCGAGGAGATTGGATTATTTTGAGAAAAATTCTACCTAACGCCAAAGTGTTTTATTCAAATCGCCCTTTAAAATACAGAACCAATTTAATTCAAGCACTGAGACATAGAGTTTCGACGAACCGTTACCCCTATAATATCATCAACGGAATTGTTTTTTCAATTTGCTACATCGAATCCTCCTGCCAATGTCAAATTCCAATATATCCCATTCGTTCAATAGACTTACACAAAAGTGACAAAATCTATAACATTCAATGTAAAGGTTACAAAGGCTACTGCGTATCGAATTAAGCATACAACCGAAAGAGACTGGTTACCTTTTCGATTTTGGATGTTGAAAATAATACATTCAAGACTAATTTTCTAGAGAAGCGCAACATCAATAAGTTTACAGACGCTATCAACTTTCAGAAAGGCACAAAAAAATCTAGATATACGGTATATTTGCATTTTAAAAATTTATCGGTTTCAAAATTCTCAATGCCAAATAATCTTGTCCACTTTTTACTGTTACGGTTTTTTTGTTTGCCCAATTTGCTGTCGCGTTTGTTTTGCTTGGTCTGCTGATTCAACATAAGCATGTACGTTTTATATAATTTTAAAAATAATTTAGTGCTATTACAGATTGACATTATGTAACTTTCTCAACAATATTTTAGTTAACCTATTACTATTTTGGTTGCTTTTTTATAATACCCTAAAGAAGCTAAAATTAAATTAGCGAAAACTTGGTAATATAATAAAAGAAATTAAACGATGAAAAAAAGGCTTTAAATTAAACCAGTTTAATGTTACCTGGTACTCGATACTTCTGGTTTACTTTAGTTTTAGAAAGATAGTTAAGCAGACGTAGGGCTGCGGTTTTTTATCTCTGTAATAACATTGATTCTGTATTTTATACATGGTTAAGGGTTACCAAACGTAAAAATATTTGCAAAAACATTTCAAGAACTGTTAAACTAAGGATATTATTCCGAATAAAAAATAATCAGCGTGCAATAAGAATAAGAATTCAAAAATAATGTATAGGTGTTTTACAAACGAGTTTAAAGGCAAACAAGACATAAACTTATAAATAATTTTCCTTTACTTGAAAAAAATGTAAAAATTTAACAACAAAATCATTTAATTTAATTAACAATATAATATAATAATGATCTTTGAAAACCAAAAACTACTTTACCAGTTTCTTCAAAACAAAATGTACGGTTTTGATACAAGAAATAAGCGTGCAATTACTGCAAGGCACATTTCAATGTCGGCCGTTGTAAACAAGAAACATTGACCTACCCATATTCCAGTCAAGGTAAAATTTGTTTATGGAGCTGTTTTTACTTTTATGTTGTTCACAGTAAACCTGATTGATATAAAAAAGCAACAAATCTGCGTGATATATTTATTATTCGTGAAAAATAAAAAAGTTGTTAGAACAAAAATTCTTGCTAGAAACCACTTGGAAATCTGTCTAAAAATAAGCCAAGTCTAGGCGGCAGATTATAGTGTCAATTCTGAGAAATTATTATTAGCAAGTTAGAATATTAATCTACATTTATTTAAATAAAAACGGGTTCGCGTTCCAAGTATTTCAATGATTAACGACTGCGTAGTCTATATGCCAGCTAAATAAAGAAATTATCAGGAAAAAGTGTTACATAATCCTGGAAACGAAGGTTATACTTTTATGGTTTACTCATATACATATGTACATAGGGTCTACAACTCGATTAGTATCTTGAAAATGCATATCAGGCAATATGCGCATCTCGCATGTTAACTGACGTTAACAATGGAATTTGTTGTACTAATTGCAAGTACAGCATTCGCTTGTTACGTCAGGCGAATTTGCAGGTAAACAATGGAACAAATTCCATTGTTTAACCTGCAACCGAGTTATCAATACCGTCTTCTGAGGGAGAAACAGTCTTGAGTTTCCATTGGCTTCATTCGGCTTCCTGAACAGCTCGAATAACTCCCTGAATAGTTCGAACAGCTTCCTGCACAGTTCGAACTGAACATCTCAGAGACACGCCCATTTCTCGAAACTTTTTTACCAATTCTCAAGTTTTCCTTATCTACTTCCGTCTTTTTTCCCCCATACATAAGTGTCCGTATGCCTAATGTTGTAGTATAGAATTGTATTGAACTGGTTCTGAGTTGTTTTGATTTTTATTTCTTTTTTCCTTTTTCTTTCACAGTGTACTCTTTAAAATTACATCAGAAATACAAGTGAATAAATGGATATATAATACTTTTCAATAGTAACTAACCCAACATTTACTTTACTGCATACAGGCTGTTCAAAATTTAGTATTCTATTTATGAATATTCAAAGAAATCGATGTATTCCTAATGGAAACCATTGTATATGAGTACGACTATAGCTTTACGAAATTAGCAGAGACTAAACAGATTCGTGTTTATTCGTTTCATGAGAATGGGTGCGTGTTGGCTACTGGCTTCCCTGATAGTCGACAAAACACAAGTGTATCTAGTCTGCTAATTAAGTGAAGCCCACGATGAACTTTAGTCATAAGTAATTATTTGTGTCAATCCGCAGTTACCAAACAAATAATAATACCAAATAAAAAAAAAAACAAAAAAGAAAACGTACTGTACTGTTTAGTTGAAAACCTAATAAAATAGCGGGCAAAATAAAGCACATCACAAAATTCCTAGAAACAATAAATAAAGAAAGAAAATGCTGATGTAGCTTCAAAAATAATGCAAAAAACATACTACCCGCGGACATATATCTGCCAACCCAGCGTTATTAACAAGGCTCCTTACATTGTATTGCCATTTACTACTTTCCTCGCATTGCTTTTGCCATGAGGAAGCTATTATAGCATTTTTTGTTGTTGTTTCTAGGCAGATTTTGATGTGTTTTGTTATACAGATATCATGGTAAGCCTATGAGAATCGTCCTTCGTTTCCGAACTCTTAGCATGAACGCTTCACCATGAAAGTCGAATCAGACCATTGCCTTCCTTTTCTAGATGTTCTCGTACACTAACGTTTTGACGGTGTGCTGGAATTCCGTTGGATTCCGTTTACTAAAAATACAAGTACGCAGATAGATATCTCAATAACCTTTTACATCATGATCCATTCTAAAAACGTGGTTTTGTAATTTTCATATCCGAGGCCAATTCTATTCAACATCGCCGATACTTTGATCTACAATAATTGTTGTAGCAGGCTCCCATTAACCGCCACATCGACTCCTCTCCGCAGCAACTCTCCTCATTTAATCCTAATTTCCGTAAGCAAACGTATCTACCCTACATTTGACGTGTCACTGACCGTATCAGCAAGATTCTCTTCAGAAACAATATGGAAACCATCTTCAGACTCAATTTCAAACTTGGACTACTTCTTCACTAAAAACCACAGCCATCTGGAAAGCTCTGCTGTTTACCACATTCCATGTTCGTACGGTAGATCAGTCAGCAGTGAGGACAGCATTGCACGCGGTTGTTACGTGTGACTAGGCCCGCAGTGGCTGAGTATAGACTGAAAACTGACAACCAGATCACTATTATAGTAAAAAAATTCATGAATATGTAGAAATCTTCAAACATCCCAACAATTTAAATCTCGACGTTGCCTACCCTTACATTATATCTGAAAATCCCAAGTTATTAAACCTTCCAGCAAATGCTACGCTTCCTATAATAAAATATAATCTTTTTATAGTTACCTGCCTTAAAAAAAAATAAAAATTCATTCCTAGACACCGCATGGGAAACCCTTAAATTAGAATAATAAATATAGATCCCGCGCAAAAACCCATCAATTTGCATGAGCAGATTGTATATGTATGTAAGTATATGTATGATCGTAACGTAATAATAAACTTTGAAACAAGTAAACAATTTCCACATGTAACGCTCATTAAATTAGCATTGTTACCATTATGATGAAAATGCTATCTGGTTAGAATTTTCAAGGTAACTTTAAATTATCTTCCTGTGTTATTAATGTGCATATTCGTGTTTAACTTTTCAATAAGTAAGTTTTTCCTTTAAATTAATGTTAATGATCAAATTGATTGATTTGTGTGTTGATGTCAATATGCAGTTGCTTATACTAATGTCGGGGAAACTTATAGTGTGTGCAAATTAAAAAAAAAAAAAACTGGAAAGACTAAACTTGTAGTTTTAATATTTTTCTCGGATACTAGCCTTGGATTCGGTTTAATTATCATGAACATCGCTGGTACTAAGTAACATAGTTTATACACGTTCCCGATTGGGGATGCAATTTGTAATACTTTAGTACTTTTGTACTGGACTGCTTATATGGGCTCTAATGGACATTTATTGCGGTACAATAATATAAATAAATATGTTAAATAAAATAAAAGTAACAATAATGGAACTTAAGTTAATGCTTATTACAGAAACTTGATTTAATTATTAAGAAAACCTTCAAGTTTATAATCTTATTTATATCTACAACATACATTTACCAGGAAAATATCTAATTATACATTATTATAATTATAGTAATTAATAGTTACTTGATCAATTATAAACTCATTACTTGCAGTGTGGTAATAAATATTGAAAAGCGTGTTACATATCTTTTATATTGAAATTTGGTATGGTCCAGCTATTCCAATTATGGCTGTTTGTGCTTGAAATTATCTAAAATTAAAACACTTCACTAAACGCATCACTATTACCGTTTACCACCATATTTATTCTAAAACTGCTTCAAAGATTTCTTCATCGGTGTTTTCTAGTCCTGATTTTAATTTTGAAAATAAAAAATAGTCGCTTGGGGCAAGGTCGAGACTTGTACGTGGATGAGTGACGAGTTCTTTAAATTCGTACTGTCCCATGATAACCTTTGAAATTGCAATCGTGTGCAATCTTGCCGCTGATTTTATCGCTTGTCTTAGCTGGTTAGTCGAAGAGCTCTTTACATTCCATCACTTTTTGTGCTTTCCGTTATCTTAGCTTCCATACAGATAAGTCTCGCTTACCGATGTCACTCCATTGTTTTTCCTTCAAATAAAGGGTCGTGGTATAAAACTTCATGCTGGCTTCATTCCCAGCCAATAGTCGTATTGCCAGTTTCATATAGTTCAAGAAATTTTCGACTAGATTCGATAAGTTGCTTTTTCTGAACTGCATTGACTTGCTAATGAAGTGCTGGTGTAAGATTTTGAAAGCTTCTGTGTTGAGATCACTAATTAGCCCTTCTTTCTCCCCGCACTGATGAGCTCTCCTTCTCGTGGAGGAGAACTTCCACTCCATCCAAACAATTTTGATCGACGATTGTGTAAAAACATTGTAAGCTATATCCTTTGCCTTCAAGATGAGATACTTTATTACTTCGCGGTATTCATTTTACTATAAATAGCCAAATCATTATTTGAATATTAATTAGAAACAGATCTGTCAAATGCTAGTAAAATAAACTTGTAATCCGCACTTCTACACCTCTGTGTAACAAAGGTGTTTGAGTTGTCGTGACAATTAGATTCGAAGCGAACGAGTGCATGTTTGCATGAAGGAAAAATACATGTCTACTTCGATATAGAATGAACGGGTATTGACCTACGTTCTGTAATTACGTCTAAGGAATTAGTCGTCGTACTGGGCTAAATTATGAGGTGCAGTACGCGCCCTTTATTACGCCTGACTTTATTACGCCTTTATTACACGTACTCCAACCCGACGTTAGTCCAATCTACTATAATGCTATGTGCGAGGGAAAAAATAGATCAGTTTCAAAAACACTGTTCCGGCAATTTAAATTTAAATGGTAAATGATAAAGGAAAATTTAAATGGATATTAGAAATTTAAACGAGAACTAATCTTGAATAGCGTTATTCCAACATTGTGTTTGTGTGTCACTTTCTGGAATTCAACTTTTCTAACCACCACACGTGACTCGAACTTCGAAATACAAATAGAATTTAAACACCTTCAAATTGGAAACATAACCAAGACGAGTTACCCAGATGATAACCAGATTCAAAGTCACAAGTTTAATTTCCGTCACCTCGCTGATTTATTTAATCACGATAGCGATTGTTCCTGACCACAGGAAATTTTGCTTTCATGACAAAACACAAAAGGACGCTCTTATTTTTAGAAGTAGCATAATGATTCTATGACGTTTTACACCACAAACAATTGGATAAATTTAAATTTTACTAGCAAATAAGGCAATTTTCCGAGGTACGCCTAAAATTACTCTCAAAAATTATTTTAGGGTAATTCTACATTAAATTCTGTGAAATGTTACGCCAGCGAACAAACGTGCGTCAAGTCAAAGCAATCTTGTTATTCATTACTAAGTCGTATTTCATTTTTTTTCCTTTACTGTAAAATCGTGGCGTCTGATAGAGTGTTACGTGACGATGCTGTAATTCTAAAAATTGCGGAGAAACTCCTAAAATTATACGAAAAACAGTATAGTTATCGGCGAAAAAAGTTATCAAAGCTTACGAAGAATAGGTTGTTTCATTGGAAGCAAAACTGGAGGAAGCCTACGAAAAGATCGATTCTCTGGGGAATACTGGAGACTAAAAACGAAAATACTGACGCAGTGGTTGTCTCTCCTTGTAAGGACAAATTAGGCATTGATCTTCCAATTAAGTACATCGACTGCAGTTACCTCTTGGATAAGAAGTGGAACAGTCACAAACCCATTTCAGTGAGATTCCGTAAACGGAAATCCTAAGACGTAATATGCAACAACAAACATAAGCTGAAAGGGGCGAAAATTACTATATTGTGAAGGATGTCAGAAAGAAATATGAAATCATTTGCACCAAAGGTTGTAATGTGTTTACAAATATAAGTAATATCACCATAAAATATCACCATGTAATAACTTATAAAAGCTAACTATTATTAAGTACTGCTTGATCACACCTCACACGATACCTATTTGGATTGCGGGAAATAAGAAGAGAACTCTTTATTTCATTTTTATTTTTTTATTTTTTTTGTAGACTTTACCCGAGTTTATTTACATGTATGCATACATAAGTTATATCCGCTGATAAGTAGTAACTGCTTACGATATACGCCTTGCATTTATTTTGCATTGATGATATATGTACGTCTTGCATTATTTCTGCAATAATACGAACGCGTTGCAAAAGATAACAATACTTAAAGTAAGCGCTCTTGATTCATATAGAAGACAATAGAAATAATGTTAGATTTAGTATTAACTTAGCATTGATAGATTCAGTACCAACGTAATATCAAATGTGTTAACAAGAGTCAGTCTAATCTTTGTTAGTTATACTCTATATATTTTGTAATAGTCTGTGTTTGTCGAACCTCAAATAAATTTTGTTAACGGCTGAAGAAATTCTATCCGTTAACTCGTATATTTATTTTTCTTGAATTATGCATAGGTAAGTTTCATGCTTTTATTTTTTTGGCTGCATTTAATTTACATTAACTACCATGCTTTTCCTTTTTTAATCTTCTTATTTCTTAGTTCATAAAGTAGTGATAATTAGTGACAAATACTCAGAGAATTAATTTTCCTCTGTAATTTTTATTTTTATCTTGTATTTTGTAATTTGCTGCTTGCCACATTTGCTTAGCTAATTACCTTGAAATTGGCGCATATTAACATTTGTTCACTCACAGCACATCTCAATGAGTTAGTTTATCTTACGTCTAATTTTACATACGATATACGATTGACTGCAAATCATTGAGCAATTGTACTAAGCGAGCTATTGTTAGTGAGAAGAAAGCTCACTATCCCTACTACAACTCCTTATAAAAGCAGGGAACCATATTGACATTTGGGGTAAGCTGCGACTTCTTAATATACCTGGCAAGAGCGTTACTGGCTTGCCTGAACGGCTGCAAAACGCGGAAGTGATTAGTAGAGAGAACAAAAGCGAGTGAAGTCATTTTACACCTTCTTTGCAGCGACTAGACAGACTCGTGTTTATTCGTCTCATAATGCTTACTTGGTTTCCCCGACAGTCGACAAAATACGAGTCTGTCTAGTCGCTGTAAAACAGATATGATTTCACTCGCTTTTGTCCTCTCTAATGATTAGCCATCACTTTGAAAATTCAATTCTCAAATCATCCAACGAAATGACGATAACGATTAACGATTCATTAAAATATTATTACACTCATACAAAAAACGATGCAGCTGCCATTCGCATTGGTATGATACGTCTATGTTGCCCTTTTATAGTGAAATACGTTGTACACATCATTCATTGCTCTATCATTCAGTGTATTTTTCCTGAGGAATAGAAATACACCATAATAGTATCCCTCCCTAAGAAGTCTGATCTTCAGGCAATGTCAGACTTGAGATCTATAAGCTTGCAATTGTTTCGATGTATCGCTGACGCGAAGATCCTCCTTGAGTTTCTACGATAGCCATAGCTGCGAATGTACTCTGTTGAAAGTTAGCGACGATCTTTTAGCTGCCTGTGACATGAGTTATATATGCGTTCTTATATTACTTGATTTTACCAAGTCTTCGACACAGTAGATCACAAATTATTAACAGCTATATTTCACTATATCGGTCTTTCTCGTAATGCGTCAGAATTGCTACGAAGCTTTTTAAATAATAGAGCGCAGTCGTGTCATCATGCTTCACCCTGATCTCCTTTAGCGTCCGATGTGGTCCAGGGCTCAGATCTGGGTCCACTTTTGCGAGGCGATGGTCGCCTCAACACCAACATTTTCGGAAATTTCTTAAAAAACGGAAGACGACTATACTCTAAAACGGGAATATTTTCCTCCAGAAAAAGAATCTAATAACGACAATGTTGATGATGATAATGACCGGAATGATTCACATAACGAGCTTTTCCTTGAAGCGGAATTTGAGAACCTAACAAGCCATCTACATGTCTTAAAAGTAAATGAATATCGAAAGTAGCGTTAACGATACTGATGTTGGCATACAGTAGATAAAAATAAGTGCCGTACTACGAAAATATAAAAACTATGTCGTTGATTAACCTTTGGGTTTGAACTTAACCATACACAAATCAACTCTTCTTTTGAAATAACACAGAAAATACTACAAAAATCGATTTTTATGAACATTTAAAGGAAAATAGATGTAGGATAAGATTTAGTCGTATTCAATTTTATCTCATAGTTAGTTTAGTTTTGCCTAGTACTCTTATATGATTTCTTTATGTTATACACTCCGACGACGATCGCAGATGCTAACGTGGTTTGAGGTAGGTATTCGCTAAAAAAACGTAAGCGACGACAGACCATATGTATCTTGCTTTGTTACATATTTTACGACGCAAGTTATATATGTACTAGACGTTCTGAACGCAGATGTCGTAACCATCGACGTGTAGTTATTTCGTTTAATTTAACTTATCGTATTTCAATATATTTTTATCATTAAAATAAAAGTGTTATCATTTATAAAAAAGAAGACACCTTAGACAACCGCATAAAAAAGCCTATATAGATGTGCCCTTTAATCTACGAAAGCCAATGTCACGAACCTCATGATAATCCGTGCAAAAATTCCAAGTTGCTGTAAGTTTGAAGTGGTTCGTACTATTCCATAGAAATAGTTAAAAATCGGTTCCTTTTTGTGTTATAATGCGCCTATATTCATTAGTCTATGTTCAGATATAATATTTATTCACTAAGGTTATTCATTTTTGTGTTTTACCTTTATAATAACATTTTGTACAGGTCGCGTAAAAGATTAAGATTAATTATTGACTTCTAATTCATTATCGATAAAACTGAACCCGGGGCACGCTAGATTACGACCGTACGTGGTACATGTGCGTGGATTGATAAGCAGCTCCGTTTTTAATGCGGTCAGGCTTATACATATCGATCAGGCACGTTGTAACGATTGTAAGCAAATGTTAAACGATTGCTTGCCTAGAATAACCGAGTAGTCTCTGGAATCACACGCTTGATCTAGTAAACATGCGTGACAATTCAATTCCAATAGAGCACATATAAGTTCATTTAACTTTCTGAACTTGCAGGGTAGGTCTTGCTATGCGTTTATTCCCTAATAATGTTACAGTAAACTATATATAATAAAAAAATACATTTTCAAAAATTTACATATTACGAGATGAACTCGTGAAAATTTCCGGAACAAAAAAAGATATTTTTTCACGTTTGCAGTCGGCGAATTTATTCGAATCCGTGTGTCGTACAGAGTATGTTAGAAACATGCCTTCCAAACGCTTCAACGGCCTCTATGGTGTAGAAAACCGCTCACCAGGCAATTTATTTCTGACAAAAGGAAACAGGAAAAAGTCGTTAGGTAACAAGGCAGACAAATACTGCGAATGAGTTATTAATTCGATGTTATTCTTTGCCATCTGTTACGATACGTTGACGGAAGCACCTCGATTGAATTTTTGAAAAATTTTTTTGCACCAACTCACAGGCTCCATTTTTTGACCTTTGATTACATTGTGTGGAATCCAACAACTACAAAGTCTCTTCACTACCAAATAATCATGTAAAATTGTTTGTTTTTGACGTTTACCAATATTCAAGGATGCCTTTATCTCTAGATATATTATATGTCGACCCGCTGCAATCATTTCTTGCACAGCATTGATGTTTTTCGGCGCAACAGCAGTTGACGGGCGGCTTAAATGAAATTCATCGCCTACACTAGTACGTCCATGATTAAGTTTTGCAAACCAGTAGAAAATTGTAGTTTTGGATAGTGCTTCATGCCACTTAGCCAATTAAGTTAAGCCACTTTTAAAATCGTAACGTTTACGAGAAATGTCAATTTTTTCACTAAATTAAAACTCTAAACTATGATACTAAACTATGCAACCGACTGTTTTTCTGTCAATGGTGTTTTTCATATAAAATTAAATGTTAGTGATTAAGACAATCTAATTGAAATATACGGCGAGTGCCATCTAGTGGCCAACTCGGCCACGGAAATTTTTTGGGTTACTCTCGTATTACGAATACTAACATCAAGAGGAACACGTAGTCTTATGTGTTCCTCTGGTTTTAGTCTGTCCGCAGCCATAGTAAAACATAATCATCATCAGGGATTGGAACTCGGAAGCACTTGCCAAACACATACTACTTTCATGTCTTGAGATTAACGATCAAAAATTATCTTGTGTATAAAGCAATAAAACGAGGTACAATAAAACCGCGTAGTGCGGTTATTGCATATAATCAACATTAATCAAATGCACGTCATCATGTGAAGCACGATTAATTCGATAATTTTTTGGTACGACATTCAGCATAAACTCTATAGTATTTTCAAAAGCTATTCAATGGAGATCGTGTCGTGCGTCATTTACTTGATGCGTTTCTTTTTATACATATAGACAATAAATTTTATATTAATATTCAATTCGACGAGTTCTAATTTTAAATTCATGATATGAGGTTAGGTAAGAGCAAACAAAGTAAAAACTTATTTTCGCTATTCTGTTCTTCAATAAGCAATATTACATATTTTTAATTAATTGTGAAAAGGATTGTACCCCTTACTGATGGCTGGTGGAACCAATCTTTATAATGCCACCGCTGTGCTAAACACTATTGGTCTACTTGAAATAAGTAAAAAAATTTGAAAACAGAAGAATCGTTGGCACCAATAACAATATACAATACTCTTGCAGTGTTTTTGCAAACACTACAAGAGGCTATGAATTCCGTATCCTTGCAAAAGTCCTCCGCATTTGACTGTCACATAGTCACTTTTTCAATAAAAGTTTTAATCGAATTTTTCTAGTCTAAAACCAAACACATCTGAAGGTTACACCGTTGCTGTTTTTTTTTTGTTTGCGCGCCCTGCTATGCCTTTCACAAGTTGGGCTTCATGAGTTATGAGGTTCTTCTGATCATTCAAACTCTAATCTTGTTGCGCACTCACAATCAGTGCTCATTTCAAGCGGCCACCTTTTATTGTATCCATGATGATAACGTGAGATAATAATGTGCCTATTTTTAATTTGTTAATATCTACGATAAGTACTTATATACATAATTAATCAACATTAATCAGATTACATAATGAATATTATTTTGTTGTCGAAATAATCAATCATTCCAATTTTTTAATAGTGTTTGTAAGTTAAAATTTATTGCACGGCACCGCTTTTTTACGTTTAAGCGGCATTAAGAAAAAGGAAATTACTCGGTTCCCCGTTAGATATTTTTTTCGAAAATAATTTGCATCATCTTTGAGAATATGTAACATTGTTCAAATTAATGTTCTAAAAAGAATTTATACCTGTTGTATTTTGTAAAATATTTACAGAAATTTAAAAATTGTGCATCTTTTTGTACGGATGTGTACCCCAAAATCCGTCGAAACAACCTCCAAAAAAGTTGTCTTGCCCCTATCTCAAAGCACTCTTTTAATTTCCATAGTTTTCTTGAATTATTCTAATACTGATTCATTTGAAAATGTTTTTGAAAGAGTTAAGTTTTCTACTAGTAACTACTAGTTAAGTTTTCTCTTAACTAGTAGTTACATCATGTATGTTCTTTTGTTGATGTGGTTTTGTGCAGCTATCATTAACTTGTACTAAAAGACTATTTACTAATATAATAATAACCTCCTTCCCTTTCTACAAAGTGAAAAAAAGCTTTTCTATCAAAAACTAAAATATGTACACAAACTAAATCGCAATGTTAGACAAAAAGTAATTGTAGTTGTACTTCCTGTCATTGTAATTATAACTTTGATTACAATTACTGTTAAATGTGAAACGCCAGTATATACATGTATCTATAAATGGTAATAATTTAGAGTAATGAAGAAGATATCTAGAAATGTTTGAAAAATAGATATTACAAATAGAAATAAATTGCTGTAATAAAAATTTCTTATGTTGTAATTGAATTGCAAAATAGTCAATTAAAATATAACGACAAAGCAATTACAAAATAATTTAATTACAAAATAATTGAATAGGTTCATTTACAAACTAATTGAATTATAATGTAACTAATTGTCATGGTAATTAATTAATACTCAAGATGGCTAAATCGTAATTACCGTTGAGTTGCAATAACATAAATCAACACCTTCCATTGTTCAAAAGTTAGCAAGAGGATATAACACTTTAACATCTTCCTGTATATAGAATATGTACAGTATATACATACTATACACATTCTTTGACTATATCCACCATATCACCGGTTTTCATTGTCATGTTGTGTGTTTAACTGCGCTTGCAATTGTTCAATTGTCAAGGTTAGCGGATTCGTGACTTTTGACTTGATCGAGGATTTATCCTTTAATCTCATTTAACCGGTAAAGTTCCGCAATTATTGATTTACATTGAACTAGATCTAGGTGTGTTGTTCTCAATGCCAATATAACGTAATTTTTTAATAATTACATATGGTTCATAGCCACTGCGTTATTCCATCGATAAATCGTTAAAAGTGAAAAGTTTTTTTTTTTTAGCATGTTATATGGGATTTGATTCGACTAATTTTTTACAGGTTGTGAATGAACTAAAGTATATTGCTTTTAAAAGCTAGTTCAAATGCCACGTTGGTCCCGGTATAAAAACCTTCGGAAAAGCTTTCGCTTGCTTATAGCGAGATAATCTTGGATCAATTATAATAAATAAAATGTCAAAGAAATATAAAGAAGGAAACTGAACCAGCTTGAGCTGATTTACATGATAGGTAAGACGCAATTTGATTTTGTTTATAACATATTAAAAAAAAAAAACAGTAAAAAATGTATTATTAGAATTAACTATTCCGCATATTTTTAGGGATATGAAAAACTGCAGTATATTTTAAGTAGTTGACGTAATGAAATATTGCTTTTTACTTTTGCTACAAACTATAATATGCGGTTGTTTCTTAGAAGTATAAAAATAGAAAAAGTAAATTTATTCTCCAAATAAAGAAAATTATTTATTGCAAATAATTCCAAAGCTATTGGATTAAGCAATAGCATGCCAAGCTGAAAAACAAAGAAAAATGGGAATGTGGTGTACAATACAAAATATAGATAAGGATAAGGAAAAATAGAGATAAGGATAGAATAATCAGCGTAAAAATAACTTAACAAACTTTTCTTAGATGTGGTTATATGGCTATAGGGTGTGTCTAACTATATCGCTGTCGCTATTTTCTAGACGGCAGGAATGTAATATCTTTTGACACTAAATAAAATCGAAGATATATTGTTTACTATGCCAGGTGGTAGTGACATGAGTCGGAAAGGATACAGCGGTGACAGTCAGAGGCACTCGAAGCAACGCTAATGACGCCCAGGATGCAGAAGCATGTACATTGATTAGTGCTTCCTCTTCTTGTATTGTTCTATTGGCATTACATGCTACTAACTCCACATATCCCAACCTGGACAAATGGTACGGATATTGACCACGTCCAAACTTGATACGGGTAATTGTTTTCCGATAATATTTAGAGACATTGCTACCTGTATAAGATGGACGAATATAGGCATATTGCGTCATCCTATTCGTATATGTTGTTTTCCACAAATCTTCACATATTTTGTTTGCTAATTGCAAAACATTCTCCACGCGTAAGTGTGGGATTGTACATAATTCCATCAGTACATCCAATTTTAGCAATATTAGCACAAAGTTCCTATATGATTTTGAACGCAGTAAAACTTTGTGTACACATTTTTTAACTCTAGAAATTACATAGCTTCTATAACATCTAACAGTGCATTAATTTATTTTGGTAACTGATCTATAACAAGAGAGGTCTTGTAGCCCACTAGCCGAGTCAGATATTATAACTATATGCTTACAATTAGTAGCAGCACTATAACGAATTGCCTACGAAATGGCTATAGCTTCTGCAGCAACCACTGATTCGTTTAAATTTTGTTAAGAAGTTTCTGTATTCATTGTTACAACAATATGAAGCGCACCCACATCCATTATTTTTGGATGCATCAGTAAATATAATCAAACTTTAATGGTGTAATCTTAAAATAGATGTACAAAGCTGCACGTTGTGGTCTTGTTGACTAATGTAAAGAGGAAAAGCAATATTTAGGGGTTTTATCTACTGAGAATATGTGATTACTAGATTATTAAAAGGTTTATATAGACGACGATCAAGTTCAGCTGTGTAGCAAAAAGCATCGCATAATGTAGACGATCTCTCTTTCTGCCAGTGATGTGGAGTCAAGTCTAATAGACTTAACCAGTTGATCTTTTGCAAAACAGTGACTATATTAGCCATTTTAAGTTTTGCGCCCATATTTGATTGATATCATACATATGCGTGGTATCAAATGACGTTCGTCAGCTACACTGAGTTTGAAAAATCTTTAATAAGTTTCCCGCCATTTTTGTTTAGGAAATATTGAATGACGTTAACATAATGGTTAAAGATATAATAAAGTTCGTTCTTATACAAACTAAACAGTACATGACTTAAACTAGAACCTTGTCATCCACAGTATAACAATCTTGGACCAATTTTTGTATTCGTACTGAATCTGACAAAGACTTTATGTCTCGACAAAGGTCTACAATTCTGCAAATAATGCGATAATAGCCAACATATCTTCTAATATATACAAATTGACAGTGCTATAGGCATTTTTAGTATCCAAAAATGTACTCCCAACAGTTGCATTCTGCGTAAGGCCAATTTATATGTACATCTGTTACAAGGTGTGCAAGCATCAGTTGTACCTCTGGATTTTCTAATTCCGTACTGACACTTGGGAAGAATATTATTAATGTCCAACCACCAATCTAATCTGCATTTAATCATGCTTTCACAGTTTTTTGTTATACATTGTTATATATAAGGCATAAGTGCTATTGGTCGATATGAGCGAACTGATGCGGGATCCTTGTTTGGTATTAGCACATGTACTACGCGAACTTTCATTGTGAAATTTAGGCAAACACCAAAAGGTTGTGCGGAATATGATCCATACCAGTTGTAGTATTGCTAACCTCCTTCAGGATATTTCAATATCGGAAAAAGACTTAGATGAGATCTTGACCATTAGTAGAATTATTTATATCAATAGGTGTACGTGAAACAAAGTCAAGAGTTATTGTACGTAAAAAAGTATAAATACAACAGATCATCTGGAAGTTTCTAAGCAGTAGCAGATGGTTGTCTAAAGGACGTGATTGTCTTCCGAAACTTTGGCGGTATGGCTATCTTCAGATAAATTATCACAAAAAGTTCTCCGACTACTCCTATTTTTGTATTTCAAGAATCTTTCCGAATACGCCATTATTTCACAATATTCAACATAGTTTCCTAACTTACGATTTACTTTAAAGAACCATAGAATATTTTGTTTTCATATAACTTGACCAAATTCATTGACCAACCACCCAGACGTTAGTCTTTCATTATCAATATAAGGCGTCTTAAGTACAGAAACTGTATCAGCCACAGTTCTGATACTTTCTACACAAAAAACTATTCTTTCTTTCGCATGAGGTAAGTTTAGACTACAAGAACGGTTTTTAGAGGAGTATCCCGTATACAATTGCATCCTACGCTTATCAATATTCCATCTACGTATGGAATAAATTGTGTTAATATTAGAACCTTGAATATCCTCCAGTAGTAAATAAAGGATAATGATCTGAAGCATACGAGTCATCTATTACCTGCCACTGCGTTCTTTGCGCTAAGGCATGTGAGCATAGTACTAAGTCGGTATAGGGAAACCATTATTAAAAAAAATACAGCCAACTATATCAATTGCTTTTAGAAGGATATTATCTGCTTCATTTTTCGAAGAACCGAAAGCGGTGCGATGAGCATTGAAATAACCGCAGGTCAGAAAAGATGATGATGCTAATTATAAAGGATCTACATATTCCTGACAAGACATATAGCACTAATTTGTGCGATAGAGGAAATAGCAAAATCAAACTTATGATGTTTAATGCCACAGTACACAAAATTCCTATTAACACCTATTAGATCCAGTATTTCACATCTTATACTTTCTTGAACTAAAATAGACACCCCAGCGTACCCATCAGCAACATCTTTTCTAACCACATTATAATTTTTGAAACTCTATTCTCGATGCGACTTGAACCACGCTTCACAAAGAACAATTACATAAGCCTGGTATTATGCAATAATACAATCTAAATTATACCTTTTAGAAACGATCGATTGGGCATTCCACTGAACAATATTTAAATTATGATGTTTAACTACACGAATTGAATTAATGAGTAATACGAACAGATGCCGAACATTACACCTAAAGATTGAATATGACCTTTTATATCCTGTTTATCTTACTAACAACATCAATAAATTCTAAGTTATTCTAGTTTTTTTGTTACTTTTTTCTTAGTTCTTGATTTAGTAACAAAAAAAATGAGCTAAATTTCATAAGCAATATCGTCAGAATCTAGGTTTGGACTTTGCAATTCATCTCGAGTAGTACTCGTTTCAGATTCTATTGAGACCGGAGCGTTTCACTCATTATTTCAAATCAGCTGTATTGCTAATTATAAGATTGCTGCATGGGTCATTACCGCCAAGACTTTCCTTCGGGCCAACAGAATCTATTCCATCGACATTTACGTTCACATGTACTTGAACTTCCACATATAACAAATTATGGCCGTATTTATTACCGGGGTACCTGTAAGCAATGTGTCCCACCTTTTCATATACAAAGCGTCTGATTTCATCAGCTGTAATAAAAACTCTAAACATATTTGCCTTATACCGAATTAGTATGATTCGGAAAAAATATCGTTTGCTTCTAGATTGATGTATACTTGTCTGCGGAAGCTTAACACAGTTATATTGTTGTAGGTTTAAACCTGCCTTCTCACAACAAATAAAGGTTACGATATTTAAACCTAACCTTTTTAATTCGGAGAAACATTTGATAAAATTATTCTTTTGGCAGGTGATACTAACCGACATACCGTAATAAATTTCCAGTTTCAAATTATATCCCCATGCTTATTAATGAGATCATCAACTATGCCTTTAGAGGTTAAATAAATGCAAATTCTATTATTCGGCACCATAGACGCAAAAATAACGTTTTTAGAACCGGCAAGACTGCCCAAGCCTAACGTAATCGTTATGATTGATTGATCGTTGATATAAAACATATTTAGATCTTATGTGTATGAAAAAAGTAAAAAAAAGGGAAAAAACGACAAGAGAATAACTAAACTTAACTTTCTACTGATATCTTCTAATTAGCCACTTGCTACACTTCGCATTTGTTTATACACAGTATTAAATAAAGAACTAACGTTTAATTTGAGTTACAGAGCAACATGTGCAACACTCCACTCCTAGTCTTTTTGTTATTAATATTTTTTTTGCGACTAGAATAATACCTAGGTCGGCCCTGGTGTCTGTACTAGGCAAATCCTTTCATTACCTTAACTTATTCGTATATAACACTTTCAGAAAGAAAATGTCTTCTGCACGGTATCAGTGGCCAGTTCCTAGGCGGTCAATTGACCGGGATCTTGGGATCTAGCGGTGCGGGCAAATCGACATTATTGAACATACTAGCAGGTCATGTGTACGTATATTTGCAATCTTGTAAACGGAGGAAGGAATCTGTCCTGTACATTTGAATATCTCCCCTTTTGTTGGTTTTAGACACCACGGCGCAAGCGGAAACATCTGCATCAACGGTGAACCGAGAGATAATAAGCTCTTTCATAAAATCTCTTCCTATATCATGCAGGAGGATATGGTACAACCACGATTAACGATTAGAGAGTTGATGAACAGCGCGGTCGATCTGAAGTTAGGCGGTCATCATTCGGAAAGGGCCAAGGACAAGATAGTAAGGTTTTGGATTGACTATTTTTATTTTTATTTTCTTTAATACATTATTTGAAAGATCTAAAATTATACACCCTTGCACGCAAAAAAAAATAGATAGTATCCGCTATGAGAAATATAAGATTTTCACCACATCATTTATTATATTTCAGATATTTTTTACAAGAGTACCGTGAAATGATGATTTTGATACCGTACAACATATAATACTTTATTAGAAATGGTATTGTAATTTATTATAGGTTATCACATACTGCGCCTGTTTAAAGTTCTAGGCCACCAATTGAATCGTTTGAAATAGGAGAAAAATTCACACAAAAACACTCACCTATGAACCTCAGAGACAAAGGTAACGAAGGAACCAGAAAATCTTATATCGCTCGTGGGGGTTTTCCAAGATGAAAACAACGTTGGGTCACTATGGCCTTTACGATTTTTTTCGTAGCGTTATAATCATTACAAAAACCGTTCATAGTATATGTTGTATTTTTCTCGTAGATTCAAAGCTATTTTCGTAATGTAACATCGTATTATATTAAAAAATATTTATTGTTTCATATTTTAAATCAACCTCCAAGCTCATAAAATTAATTTATTTAGTTTACTAATTTTAATCTGTATCTTCTAATACAAACGAGATCCTTAATGTCAAGTCAAGGTTTCCCCAGTACATAAATGAGCAGACGAAATGTGTGCAACTGTTCGAGATAATTATTAACAATAGAAATAGCAAAAACAATATGGTGTATTGTTACACACCAATTATTTACTGAATACATACTATAGTATACATAAATAGTATTTCAAGTGTCCCCTTGAACAATTTTAAAAAGTAAATTGAATGGTTTTACAACTACTCTAACTAACAATGGGTGTTTATTTATCTTTTTTTTACCTTTTAACGCCAGTTCAACAACCTAAGTGTTTGAACAACTCTATAAACAGTGCTATTTCTAAGCACATAAATCGGAACAATTTCTATTATAAGAAAAACTGTGAGCATGTGAAGGTTAAAAAAATTTAATAAAAATTCAGGATATTGAGCTGAAGAGAGACGCTCAAATAGATTAAGTTTTATATTTTATTGCCGCCTTTTTTTGGACAGAAACACCTTATACTTACACAATCACAATAACCTAAGCAATTTTTAAACTCTCGTCAATCACTTTAAATTACATAGGTTGATTGGATCTAATTTCATATACAATTCTCTAGCTTTTTCAAGGATACTGACCACACATTTGACGCCAAATTGTGCTAGGGTTGATTGCAAATTAAATGAAATTGCTTATTCTTAATTATTAAGGAGGCTCTGGAAATAAATTAGTTTTTTAGCTTCTCAGATGGTATGATTCATCAGTAATGAGTAGATGTGCATCAGGAAATAAAAGAATGATTTCAAAAATAACAAATTTTATTATAAAAATGATAAACACAAAAGATCTTACAGTTAAGACAAGAAATATAAAATACACAAAAATTTGAGTTCATACTGAGAATGAGGCCTCCTAAAAAAGGATAAACTAAATGTTATTTCTACTATAAATGTTAATTTTATTATAATACTAAAATTTACCACAAAAAAATATATGTAATATAACTTACTAATAGCAACAGATTTGAAATAAATGTGAATATAGAAATAAACAAAAGAAATATTTGCCATTTATCCTGATGGCGCGTGTTGTCCGTACGTTGTCAGTTTCCTGCCAATGTCTTGCCGACAGGAAAAGGACACCGTCTCGCTGACACTCGTGACCAGTTTCACTTTAAACACATACATTTCACTAAAAACTAGTATTTGGGGCTGGGTTAACGCCCCTGCATCGGGAGACACTTAACATACCTTTGCACGTTGTCACTGTAGTACAACCCCCCTTACTCCATATTCTTCATCGGGGGTCTTCTGACCATGACGGAACGCTTAAAGACAGAAACGCTTCAACTATCGACTTCTTGGGCAGTTAAATGTTTGTACAATACTTGGACGCTGATCACACGTCCTAACGCCTTGGCTGTTGGGAGATATTTTTCGGTGATGGACAAGGTACCTAGGCTACATCCATGTTTGTTCGTCTCAGGAGAAAGTGTTGCTCACCAGTTTACTTGAGAGTTGATAAAACTGATCTCTTTGAAAGTTTAGTTATTTCCTGTATCTTTCCCATCAGTGCTTTTTTTTGTATTACAACACTCGATTATCTTGCACATTATCTTGCACCAATTACAACGTGCATAGAATAACATCAGAAAAATCAATACTTTTCTCTTCAACATGCAAGGGTGAAATAGAAAGTAATATACATATAATAAACAAAATAGCACACCATCACGCTAAACCTGAAGGTTCAAGACCTTAGAGGGGTTGACATTTATCAGAATTTAATTACGTCGGAAAAGCCATGAACATCACGATTAACGTCTAATATTTTTCACCATATATTTCATTTGAAATATGAACCCGGTATTATGTTTTCCAGAATGCCTGCCTAAACGTTTTATACTATTTGAAAATAGCAGTTCGTCATTATTCAGCTCAGTAATTGAACTGTGAATAAACACAAACATACAAACAAATTCGTTTCAAAAACGATGGGTTGTTGTTAGTATACATGCATTATAAATCCTTTCCGTCCACTTTGCCGTCGTGTCCAAATAATACAATATTAAATTGGACATCTTGTGCAATATCAGGCCGACTTTTTGTAGAATTACTTTATGACGTGACGTGACCAAAATTCTTCATTCTTTTTCTATTTTTCTTACTTACGGTTGATTGCCTAATAGATGCTTTGTTAGAATACTTATTGTGAAATAAATGGTGCACCTTCGCTTGCGCTTCGAACTGTACCTCCATAACGAATTATTCGATCTGTTTTTCTTCACTTCTTCATTCAAAGGAATTATAGAATTCCATCTTAACGCAAATAACAAAGAATTTACGAAGCGATGGATAGCCCTTAGTGAAACATTTCGTACACAATCAAAGAAAAACACTTTGATATAATTAGAGCGCAACATTCTCGCTTGTTTTCCAGTGGTGTTTAACCGCGAGAGGTTGTAGGGATACAGAGCTGTTTCGTTACATATCAACACATACCTCCCACCTGCTCTGTGTGCTATGTGTAATACGTATCGTAGTGCGAAGTTGATAAATATCGGTATTGAACGGAAAGGATGAAAAATGTTGAAGATAATGATGCATACGAATGCATCAGCTTGTCTGTTTGATAACAGGATAATCCCGCTTTGTATGTTACGCTATGTAAATAGCACAACATACAAATTAAAAAAAGAAAAAAGACCGTATAAACATTGTCTATGTGATTCAATGATGATATTAAATCCCTGTAATATACCGTTTGCAAAAATCGGACAAACAATATTTTGTCAGTTTTGGGAGAAATACAATATTACCGAGTCCATGGACGCTGCGTAGGTATTTGCCGTCAATGAGCGAGAAGATTGAGGATTATTCGAAAATTGCAGTAAGAAATAAACGGTTGCGGCTAACCATAGATGAAACAACAGACACTAAAAAAAATTCCGTAATATAAATTGTTGCACAAACAATGATCTTGAAAAAACCTTTATTTGCTAGCCTATAAAAAACAGCAAAGATATACTGCTGGAGCTGTTCATAATGTATTAGTTAAAATACTAGACAACTTTGAAATTTCACTAAAGTAAGTAATGGTTAGTAATGGTTACCGATGCTGTCGCGATTATGCTTCGCACAGGTCAATTATTCAAAGCAGTAAAACCGAATTTAATTAAGCATCAATGCTTTACACCTTGTAGCAAACACTATATGAAATTGTTATCCCGATGTGGTTCAACTAATAGCACAGACGCTGAAAAAAGCTGTTTTTCTTAAATCACCGGAACGTATTCGGCTATTTCGTTCACAATGTCCTGACATACAGCAAAACCGTCGCAGCTAATTGTTACACGATGAGATACATAGTTAAGAGCAACAATCTATTTTTTCTAATATTTTGAAAAGATCAAATTAGTGATTTTACAACTGCACGTTAAAGATGCATCTTCAATAAAGTTAAGTCAAATGCAATTCAAAAATCCTCAAGTTACAGCAGATTTAAAAACTGTTGGGGACAATTACGTTCCAGTAGTCGACCCAATAAAAAAATTGCAAAACACTTCGTTATCTTTATGGGACTTGTGTGAAATTGTTTACTACGTACAAACAGTACGTACGTATATCCGTTTCTACGTATTACGCTGCAAAGTACGGGTCTCACAGAAACCACTGTAGCAACATACGCTATAATACAAGTATTGAAGACGTCACTTTTGGGTTTATTTTCAGCCACCTAAACCACATTCGACAAATTGTTTACTATACTATGTTTGTTTGTTGTTCTAAATAACGTTTATTTCGGTTAACCCAACGTAGTGATGCTACTGCTAGGCAATCGACTTGTTGTACTTTAGTTATAATTTCACAAGTTTGTGAAACTATTATCAAATGTTTTTCTTTGATTGTTGCAACGTGAACATTTTTATTTGTTAGTGTCCTTCGACATATCTGAGCGGTGATAAACACCAAGCGGTAATTAGTTAAATAAGCAACAGTAACTATATCGTTGAATGGTTACTTTAGTAAAAATGGCAATGTTAAACAATGATTTCTGGAAAAAAGTTTGAATTTAAATGGAAAGTAAATGTAGATTTAAAAAATCGAATAAAAATTGGTGCTTTCACCTAAAAAAAGTAGATACCTGCTATACCTATCATAATTTTTAACCGAAAAAGACGACAATGAAATATACAAATTAACCTTTTTTAACGTTTTTTTTTTCCAACTAAATATCTGTAATTTTTATGGAATTTATTTCAACATTTACGTATTCACTGTAAAAGTTTTCTGAATACCGCTGAATTACAAGATTTTGTTGTTTTGTTCCACTTATTTGTTTCTATGTAGGCATTAACATTGTATCTACAAAATATTCATTTTTAAGTGGTTCACTTGCTCAAAACAAGTGAAAACAACATGGAAAAATTATTTACTTTAAACGGAAAATTTTTACAGAATATACAGTGTGAGACAATATTCACTCTCTAGCCCTCAAATATGTATTCTACTATAAAACAAAAAAAAACATAAATTAAGAATACCAAAACTGCGAAAGCAAAAAAAACAAAAAACAAATTATTGCAAAATGTTTGCAATAAAATTAAAATTGAGCTTTTACATTCTTTCAAATTGTTGTTTATTATTAATAACTCAACAAAAATATTAGCGTTTTTGTTAGTACATGTGTGTAATCTATGGGTAAAATTTATGGGAACAGAATATTTTAATGAACCCATAGGCATAAATTTAATGGAGTTAAGTTAGGGGACGAGGATGGTTATGCTATTGGTATATTTATTAGGATAAGATTATTCTCAACATTCTGCAGTAACCGTTCGTCCTACTGCCATTTAAATTTTCGTAGTCGATGGGCGTGCAAAGAACGTTTTGGAGTGGTACATCCTACCTCTTTTTTTATCTGGATGACGGTGGTTCGGAAACCGTTCTCTGTACAAACGCTCAGCAACACAGGCTCCTTAAACTTTTATCATAACGACGTATTTTCTATTAGTACACCCTTCCATTTTCAATTTAAATATCTTGTTAGAGCCTTCGATAATCTATAATTGATACAGTAGTCGAATAAATACAATAACGTCGAAGTCATGTAAATTCATGGCACCTTCTATAAATACGAAATCCGCTTGTGCGTGGTTTTGTAATCGAATCGTTCGTTAATTTTTAATTTTAATATCACTTGAAAACGGCTTCGCTTTCGAGATTTTATTATTATTATTATTTGATTAAATTATGTCCAGTTTATGTCGAGCCTAACAGCCGAAATTATTTTTATTTTTTATTTTTACTACGCATTTATTTTTTTTTCGCTGGTTTGTCGATCAGATTTAATGTAGTACGTATAAAATTTACTTATTTAAAGGTCAGCAGAGGATACCATCATCTCAAGGTAAATTACCTGCAACGTAAAAACAAGCAAAACACATAATTTATAAAACACTGCAGCGGCATTAAAAACAAACTATATCATGTTGAATGAATTTCAAAACATTACTATAAACTTATATACAATTTGCCGCAAATTCTTATTTTCTTTGTTATTGCTGGTTATTGTTTCTCTTATTCTTAATGCCGCTTTAAAACTATTACAAAATGTCTTTAGGGAGTATTTTGGTTTTACATAAACAAAGAAGTTCGATGTTGTTCAGTTCTGACAACATTATCACCATGTTTCACGTTGTAATTGTACGTTTCATTATTTTTCGACATAGGAAATAAATACCAGGCACTAACAATATTTTACACTGCTTAAAGGTATCTGTACAGATCGCGTCAACCCCAAGATATACAACAATCGCGTTATTCTGAAACAGAAAAACTTTTTGACTGTCGACCCCTGCACCGCTGCACCTCAGAACACTATATTAAAACTTAATACCGAGTATACGACAGCGTAATATACAACATGTCCATATATAGGATGAACAGCAGTTCTATCTTAGCAATGGAAGATTCTGCAGGATTCCAAAAAAAAAAAAGCCAACCGCTAATGGGTACAACTAATGTAAGAAATTAGAAAAATATAATTTCTCGAAGAAATGGTGGGTTGATTATTATCGGTGTATGGCCTACGCGATGTTGCCATAGATTCGTCTTAATATTATTTACAAATTTGCGAATTCTTTCAAATGAAATGAAGATATGAGGTTGTGTTATATCTTATAGCAAAAAAAAATATGGTTTGTCTTAATGAAGTCTACATATAAGATTAATATACCGCTGTTTATGTACGGAGGCAAGTCATTAATTTGAACAGATATGCCATAATTTTACAGGTAGAATCGCACCCAACTGAGAAAATTCCATAAGCATGCAACTTATATAAATCCAATATCATTAAAAATCTATCATGTTTATCATTTGACAAATTTATCATACACATACATAGATAAACTTCATCGTGGAAATTGCAGTGTGAACGGTACCAACAGCATTATCATACTCTATTAATTGGTTGATTAACTTTCATATTAGTCCAATAGCATTTAGCGAAATTAAACTTTCAGTAAATCAAGAAAAATAACCCTTAAATTGCATCTTGTAGGTGACGGAGGTACTAACGTCAATGGGTCTAGATTCCTGTATAAACACAATAACCGGACATTTATCAGGTGGTCAAAGAAAACGTCTTTGTATCGCCCTGGAACTGGTAAACAACCCACCAGTGATATTTTTAGACGAACCAACGACGTGAGTACAATTTAAGTAAAAAATAACAAAAAATCTCATTTCCATTAATTTGCAGAGGTTTAGACGACGTATCGACTAAACAATGCATACTTCTATTAAAATCGCTAGCCAGCAAAGGAAAAACAGTCATCTGTACGATACATCAGCCCTCAAACACTGTTTTCGAGCTCTTCGATCAAGTAAGTTTTGATTCTAAACGGGCGCAACAAACCAAAATTGCAAATCAAATGCTGGTATTTTTTCATATTGTTATATTTTTTATTACTCCTAATTAAGATTTATTTACATAAATAATTTACAACTATAAAATTGCATGTGCTAAAAAAAGTTAAATAATAATCGTTAGATTGTTTTTATGCTTCTAATCGACCATAAATGATAATTTACTTAAGAGTAAAGAACTCGTATGCTTAGTAGCCTGGTACTCGCTTAATTAACGAAACAATTACGTCTCAAATAAATTATATTACCTTCTATAATTTTATGGATGATAAATACCGGCATAGACGAATGATGTTTTCCTTGGTTTTATCGATGTCATTAAATTTAATTAATGAAATAAAAATCTGGTATCATCCTTAGGGAAACACTTGTATCAAAGTCGACAAGCTTTTAATTGAATTTGGTATTAGGATGTGTCGTAGACGTGATAAACTACCTAAAATTTGAGCCATGCATTCGAGATGTCACTTTGCTGCGAGAGAAAGTTTATGAAAGCTCCGGGTACTTTGACAAACCCAAAAAATAATGTATTTGTGAATTGAAGAACTGTATGCTTTAAACCTATCTCTGCAATAACATGCATATCTTGAAACTTTTGTAGACGCAGCGTTTACAAAAAACTTGCAGTTGTGGATAAGAAAAAATCAATGGGAATGACGGTCAACACTATTTCGGCATAAATAATAACATTGTTATTTCACAAAAATTGCTGTGACTTTTCAAAGCTCATCAACAGGTTCACAATATGTTTTGAGACTATGCTGAGAAATTCTTGCGAATCGAAGATCCTTTCCGTGTTCAAGCTCCATTTGAATTCTTGCGACAATAGCCTGAAAACAAAATGTACTTCTTCCGATTTAGTCTTTTTGAATGAATATCCAACTATGAGTTCAAAGCTGTTCGGATTCCCGCTCAATTTATGATAACCTACTTATACGAAGCTAGATTTTTAGCTCTAGCCGTAACAAAAAGCAAATATCGCTCAAATATCAATGTAAAGCGAGAGATGAGAGTGGCATTGTCAAACCGTATTCTGGGTTTTGAAAAAATTGGTAGCGATCAGTAACCTCACACATTTTTAGTAGATCTGGGATTATACAAGCGACAATCCATACAAAAAGACGATTACCTACTAATGTATGTATAATGAATGATAAAAGATGCGAATCCCAATTTTCAAGATTAAGTGAGTTTCGTCAAATGTAAATTCATTCTTTTCGTTTCTGTTGAAAAACCAACAACATTCTGCTGCATCAAAATGCCAACAACTTCCCGTATGTATTATATGCATTTCTGTTTGTTGTTGATAATTACAATGTTTACACATTTAATCGTAACCGGATAATCTTGCCGAACTCCTTAAATTATATTTATTTTAATTTTCTCACTGCTATTGTATCTTTTTCAACACAAACATCTGAAATATAAGCCCATTTTTTAAAACCGGAAGGAAAATCTTCTGTAATAGTCTTTGTAAATTTGACATTTACTTTCGTTTTAAATAGTATAAGATGAAAGCTGTAACTCAAACAAAGAATATATTACCACAACAAGCAGTGGTACACTTTCTTGTCAACTGCAATGCATAATTCATCTAATCCTTCCTGGTGGCTGATGATTAGACATACTGTAACTAAAGCAGGCGGTACTGGTGGAGGCATCAATATGTAAGTTTCAGCCGTGTGACTTTTCAAGGATTAACAACATAAAATTAGCACGAAAGCACAAAAATCATTGCCAAAAAATTAACCAATCATAATTGTTTTTGGAACATGAAACACTAGAAGCACAAATGGGAAAGAAGTTTATGTGTGCTACAAATTTGAAAAGGCAAATCTGAATCTATTAATAATATTTGAAGCAAAGAAAAAAGGAAAAGGAATAATGCAGGAAGCAATAAGCAAGGGAAGCAGCAGTTGAAATCGGATGCTTAATACATAATAAACACAGATATAAATTAAACGACTGGGGAGTAATATCGGAAAAGGTACCAAAAATAAACCTAAAATTTGAAATGAATGCACTCGTAGTACTTGTGGTATATGGACTCAATGAAGGCGAAAAAACAAAAACAAAGATATACTTAGAGAGCAACTATTTTACCAAAAATAATAAGAAATAGAATTGTCGTAGTATGTGATTTTAATGGAAGAGTGGGAAAACGAGACAATTTATACAATACACAATATGATAATAACGAACACATTCTATCAACATAAAGAAACACATAACTATAAAAGACAAGTGCCACGCAGTGGTGAAAAATCAATTATTGATTATATATTGGTGGAAGGCAATAACAGAAATTAATAGCGATAATCTCCTAACAGCAAGAAGGAAACGTATTGGAAAGTAAGAAGAGCGTAGCGAGATCAAAAGAAAAAGTTATAAGATTGAAAAGGCATAAAAATGACAACATTTAAGAGACAAAATAGTTAAATAGTTAAAACTCTAGTAAAAGAATCAGATTAACAGTCATGGAAAGAATTTGAAAAGAAGATGGAAAAAGATAGTAGACCACTATTACAAAATTCTATGAACGCAACAAAAAATTCGAATAATAGATAAACCAACATCAGATTTACAAAGTCAGAAAAGGAAAAAATGCAATGGACGATTAAAGAAGTTATCGTGAGAGCATAAAATAAGGAAGAATGAATATACATTGCATTTATAGAAGTTCGACCGTGTACTACGTTAAAAAAATTGGTATAGTATAGAAAAAAAGAAAATCGATAACAAATTGATCCGATATATATAAAAATACTGCAAACCGTGTAATCAACAGAGCTTGGAAGGTGGAGACGTTTGCAGAGAATGAACAACAATGCGCAAGTAAAACGAATATGGGAGAGTAAATAAATGAAAACAAGGAGAAGAATACTTAGGACGGAGCAGTTGGAAAGATTTTGTCGCAAAGAGGAGAAACGTGGAACGAAATTAAACAATACTATATAGTATCGGGTGGTATTGTGGTATATTATCGGGACAAAGGCTTCGAGGATGCGTCGATTCTCATGGTCAACCGAAGATCGAATAATGTGAAAAACAAATTCTAATTCCAAGTTGTTTGTTCTATTTCTTCCTGTAAATAATTTTTCTGAAGGAAAAAAAGGAAAAATTATTTACAGGAAGTAATAGAAGTGCCTCCTTTTGTCGTTCGCACGCCCTAAAACTAAAACATGCGAAAAATACGGGAAAATGGACGAAAGGGTCTCATGTCTTGTACCACAAAACATGTACACATCTTACCTTTATATATCAAACAAAATTGATAATTTGTGTAAATAGTTTCGAACGCGGTAAATTACCGCAAGTTACCGAAGTAACATTGCAGGTTTTCTAGTTTAATATGTATTATGCCCGGTTCGTTTGTGTGTTATGCTACACTTAAAGATTCAGTTTCACTGAAACGATAAGTTCTGATGTGTTCATTGAATCTGGTTGCTATCGCTCTTTTCGTTTGGCCAACATAGGCTTTGTTGGGTCGTGTTTGGTGTTTGTTGCGTTATGTGAGAAATTTCACGGCTCTGTTCCCGATAGAAACTAACAGAAAGAAATTTTTGAAACTCTCCGTTCACAGTAACTCGAAAGGTGTTCACAAAGTTTTTAGGTGTTAAGATGTAAACCTACTTACAAATTTTGTTGATAATCCGAAAGATAAACCAGAAATGAAGAAAAGGTAATTAATGAAACTTATAGAATTGCGTGTAGTAACTGTGACAAAGCCTATATTCGTCAAACTAGCGATAGGCACCAGACTTAAGGAACATATCAGACCTTATCGCTTGAGTGGAATTGATTCGTCAAGCATAAATTTATTAAGAACGCAGCTTCGGAAATTACTTACGAAAGCATTTACATAAAAAGCAACCCAAGCTTGATGAATAAAGATAACGGACGGCTGTCATTCTCAGTTCTGTTCGATTTAATAAGTTTTATTATGGTAAAGCAACACATTTTATGTTATCCACACATCCTATATAAAAGACAGCTATTTCGAGAATGGGTCGACTAATCAGTTAACCGAATCATAAACCGAACGATATTCGCTGTCTCTTGCACTCCGAATATTCTTTCACTCTGCGCAATAGTGTCTCCATCCGCCAGGAAGAATTACCTACACCATATGCAACGGAAATATGCGGGGGACTTTGTGTTTGACCTCCCATTTACGTCACTGCCATCCGCTGCTATCAACAATAAACCTAATAAATAATGAGTCTACTGCATACAATTTTCGAAGATATATACGTAGAGTTAACCGAAAAAAATGAAAAAAAAACGAACTGTGCCACAATTTTCAATGAAAATAAAATAGTAATAGTAAATGCATGTTTCTAATTTGAGTCATTCCGTACTTTTTTATTTCTGAACGTTTTTTATTTGTTTGAAATTCCATGAGCGACATCTAAATGGATATACCTGATGTTCGTGGAATGTATTATATTCATGCAAATGGAGCTCGGTACTTTACATAATGGATGTTGATATCACTCACGGATACATTATCTAAACAGGAATCTTGCAGCATTACGATTAATTTTTATAGTTTTGTTTATGGCTAGGAGATATAAACATAACGTAACTGTGATCTTCATTCATCATAGATATCTAAATTTTATGCAAATTACAATATTTCCAGGTATACTTCATGTCGGAGGGAAATTGCGTCTACAGCGGTTCTACGCAGGAAATCGTACCGTTTCTCAGGGACGTTGGTATGCCATGTCCCGATTATTACAGTCCAGCCGATTATTGTGAGTATGGAATTTAAAAATATAATTTCAATTTGTGAGAAAATCAATTTTTTTGCCAGTAATAGAACTAGTTCAAACGGAAAAATACACGACGGTTTTGAGAAATCAAAACGATAGGGGGAATCCTGTCATAGTTCAACAAAAAAGCTACCGGGGATACGTTAACCCTTATTACGCCGATGGAGGTGTCCCTTACATCTACGCCGTTACGTTTTGGATGCAATTCTGGACGCTGCTAAAGCGAAGATTACTTCAGATAAGCAGGGCGCGTTTGACGATGTTCTGCGAGATCGGACACCATTTGTTTTGCGGCTTGGTAGTTGGATTGATTTTTTACGATCGCGGGAACAACGCCAAACATCTAGTAGACAATATTAAGCTGTACTATGGGATAATTATCTATTTTATGTTTTCTCACGCAATGATCGTGGCTTTGCTGTGTAAGTATCCAATTGATTTTTTTCTTATTTTGATGATTATTTTTTATTTATAATAATAACGCGTACGAAAATAAACGAAAAAGAATGAAAACGAATGAAAAAGAACGAAAAGAATGTTTTTACTTTGTCTTTTATCATGTTTAGATGAAAATATCTACTTAAAGATAGTCTAATCACTGAAATTACCGAATTATATTGCAATATCAACGTCTGCAGAAATAAGCTGTTTATTTCTGTACAGATCGATATAGCGATATAATTCGACAATTTCAGTGATTAGAGTATCTTTAGTTAGATACTTTCATCTCAACATGTTAGGATGAACATCGTGTATATAGGAGAACTTGAATTACAGCTGTTATTATCTGTAATACAGTGAACCACTGTATTCAGATTAAATTAAATGTATTCACTTATATTTGTTTTTGTCTATACGAAAAGAACCGTGCAAAATTAATAGCTTTGTATCTAATTGAGTTGGACATAAAATTATTTATAATATGTTATTTTATAATAACATTTTCTACCTTCTCTTAATTTCATATACCGGACTCTAAATTTGTGGATTCTTTTTTTAATGAACAAAATAGGTTATTATGTACAAGTCGCGCTTACTGATAAGATTATTCCTAAGGTTAATAAGCCGGTAGTTTTCCAATATTATCGGAGCTATGGGACACATTTATATTATTCGTGGAAAAGTTCACAGAAAAGTAAGAGTGTACGTTGTTGTCTAAAAATCATTAAACATTAATCATTTACACTTACTCCCGTAAACTTTTTAATACTAGCGATAATTTTGAACGATTAATTTCTAACTTGACCCTGATCGATATAGAAACAAAAACAATTGACTCACTAAATTTTGCTAAACTCATACATAAAAAGCAACTATTTTAATTTAACGTCCACAAGAAGCTTATATTAATTAGTATACATTAATTTTAATGGAATGTAAACAAATTAAAATTTAAAAAAAAACACCTACAAATCTGCGAGGTAATTTGTAATTTGTCATCAGAAAATACTAAAATGCTAGTATTTACACAATATCGGAAAACTAACAAACATTTTAATTTTTTTGAATATAAAGCCAGTCCGTCTTTTTATACATTTTTAAAATTGTAATACTTGTCTTACTGTTAAAATTGTGTTTGCCCTTCATACTTGCTGTTTCCTAACATCTTTTTTAAATTTCAGAAATGATTTTAGTTTGGTAGTTTCGGAATTGCGCTAAAAATTAGTGACTTGGCGACTTTTCCCAGTACTAGCAACATAAATCGTCCGCGGAATTTAAAAACTGGCGGAATTAATGTTGTTATTAATATTTAACGTTCCATCTAAACTTTGGATCCCAAAGACAGAGCACATACCCGAATTTTGCTTGTCTTTATTTCTCGGTAATAATAGTAATTTTTGTAATGCAACCGGAACATATAATACTGAAGATAGTTTTTATCTAACAATTACAGACGCCAAAAGCTAATACATTAATATTAATAACAATAGATGTTCTTAAACCAGAATTTATCGCCTCTCGGCTATTAAAAAGAAGAAGAATAAAAAGAAGACTGTAGTCTAGCCTTCTTTTTATAACAAAATATGAGACGTGATATTCGACATTAAAGTATACAATGCACATGTTTGCATAACTGGAATCGTGTATCTATACTCTTATAGCGTATAGCGTATACCATTGGATTGCACTAGAGCGCTGTGTTCTAGTTCCAAAATTCTGGTTCGAATAGCACCGACGGAACGTACAACTTTGTACGGAGCGATTTTACATACCTTGTTTCACTGCCTTGCCACTACCTTGTTTCATATGTAAGTTTCTTAGTGAAACATACAACTCCCGCTCCGAATGCTCTAAAATTTCTCTAATAGTACAGCACTGGAACACTAAAACGCTTCACTAAACCCATAGCATAATAGTTCACGTACATTTTAATAGCTAAGCTATCATCATCAGCAGTAAAACTATCGAATTATGATATAGAAGATGAACCACTTAAAATAATATCCACAAATAACAAACAAAGAAAACAAATATTGCAAATTCTGAACCGGTAGAATTATTATGCACGGTGAGCATCATATTTCTTCTACAACAGACAACCTTAATTATTTAGCATTACGTCATGAGTCATGACGTAATGCTAATTACGTATTTTTGCGTATTTTTATGTGTATCTTATTATAAACCGTAGTATTTATTAATAAAGAATAAAACTCAATAATTTTTAAATATCTCTCCAAAATTCAAAATTGTTAAGTGAGCGAATATTGTTTTTTACCGGACGCGAAAATTTCGTAGAGCCCAATTTCTAAAAATGGATATGGTTGCAGGGTCTTATGTCCATTGAACTTATACGTTTACAATATACGTGGAATTGGTCCGTACACAAGTAGCACTGAGGCAAATTTGTTATAAATTGTCATCATGTTAATATCAGATACGTTTGAATGTTGTTTAGCTTTGTCTATGCATCCGTTTATTATTGTTAGTTGATTGTCTTCGTAGGAAATTACATCAGTAATTTTCAACGCTAACTTAATAAAACTGGTTTACTTAAAGGTGAGTAAAATAATGTAAAAAAGTATTAAATTGCATGCTTAAATACAAAATTACATGGAATTGTTATTGTCAGCGTAGATGGTTGCATGCTGCACAGGTGCTGTATTTCTTTTTATTATTGTTTATATAAGGTTGGTGGTGTAGCATGATATTTTGTGTAAAAATTGTGTAAACAAAGTAGCATGATTTAAGCGACGGGAATAAAAGTATCCAAATATTAAACGAATTTAAGAAAAGAGCTTCTACTTTAAAAACGAATGTATAATGTACAATGTTAAGTACATTGTACTTATTCGAAATGAGAGCCTTTTTTAATAAAGGAACAAAAAATATACATTCCATTAAAAAAAAATCTAGATTGTGTTTCTTGTGATGTAATGCTAAGTAATTAAGATTGTCTGCTGTAATAGAAATGTGACCCCCGCCTCTAGACGCTCAGAATAAGCAATATTTGCTTCTTTCCCACTTATTTTTATGTATCTCTTCAACGGTTCATCCTGCATTGTTTTATATCTATGAACATTATTAAACAGTTAATTTTATTTTCATATTTTTTTCTGTCAGTTTTGTACAGCTTTGTACCAAATTGTACCAAAGATAAAAAGTTTTGTACCATTTTTGTTTGAAAAATATTAGTCATCTCCAGTTGGGGGTGCAAGGACATGCATGTTTGAGTTTTGGTACAAAACAGTACAGAACTAGTACAACCGATTAGTAAAAAAATAAAATGAAAATGTTAGTATGCAACAGTCGACAAATCAAGTACAAGACATAAAAAAGAAAATCCCTTCTGTGAGGCTGGCATATCTCTGGCTCCCTTATTAGAAATTATTAACTTCTAAGCCGAAATGGTAAAAAACTTTCTATTTTTGAGACAAAACGGTATAAAACTTGAAAATGACTAATATCTTTTAAACGGGGATACTACAAAATAATTTATTTTTGGTATAAAATTGCCCAGAACAGGTACAAAATTTTGAGATAGAAAAAATATAAAAATTCAGTGGCATGGCATTGATACAATAATATATCTTACAATATATTGTATCAATACATTCAGCCAAAATTCCACTCTCACTAATTATTTATTAAAATATGCCGCAGTAATAATGTGTATGAATTCTATTTCAGTTCCCAGTGAAGTGATACTCTTACAAAGGGAATATTTCAATAGATGGTACAGTTTAAAAGCTTACTATTTGGCGATGAATCTAGCTAGCCTGCCAATCTCCGTAAGTCGTATTACAAAAGAAAATTGCCAATGTAAGGGTAACGAACATGTTAAAATTTTAGTGTTTAGGTGCTACGTCATTTACGATGATAATCTACTTTATGTCTGGACAGCCGATAGAAACCGATCGAATCTTTCTTTTCCTAGTAATTAGCATTCTATATGTGTTAGCATCACAGGGCTTCGGTTTTGTAATTGGAGCTATATTTAATCCGGTGGTAAGTGAATTGTAAAATTTATATGATCCATTTTTGTCAAACAATATCAATCACAAGTGATTTCAAATAATATCATCTGATTATTAGTTACAAAAATGGGGGTCATGTTTTTCTGTAGATCTGAGACGAAATTAAAAAAAATTAAGGCGAAACAAAAACGATTTTTGTTCAATTGTTGGAGATATGAAAAAGGAGAATTGCTGTGGGGTGTTTACTTTTATCTCACTGTAACTAAAAATTTTCAAAAATCAATTGTTGACAGTGTTATCTATTGCACTTTATGATAGACTTAACCAAATAGCAATAATGTTACTAGATAGCGTGCTAAGTAAATGTTCAGTCTGTAAACTTCGTTAATTTTGAGTATATCTATAATTTGACTTTCAGAACGGTGCTTGCATCGGTTCAGCAATTGGCATCGTGCTGGTTCTCTTGGCTTCGTATAACATGGGTGCCGGAGAAATCTCCAATCCACCGATGAAGATCCTAACACATCTCAGTTACGCGTACCATGCGTACACGGGTTTGGGAATTACCGCATTCAAAAATCGGGATGCCCTGCAATGTCCGGACATCTTTTGTTTATTTACCGATCCCGATTTACTTTTACAACAAGTGGGCATGGCAGAGACCGCCGTCCATACGTCCGTAACCTATCTGGTGGCATTTACAACATTTCATAGGATCCTAGCATATGGGTTCTTGAAATCCCGGTTGAAGCCGGACTCTTTTCTATACCAAATTTTAAAATGACGATTTAAATTTATTTATTTTTTTAAGGGATTTGATACTTTAATATTTATTGTGATTGTTGTATATATTTTATTTTAAGTTTGATAAAATTACTGGTGTATAATGTGATCTTTACTTTCCAATCTATTTTTTAAAATTATATTACACTTTTTAAACAAGACCAGAAGAAAGCAGCAAAGAAAATTTTGTACGTAGAATAGCCATTTTTTGCCATATTTATCTATATACATAGAGTAATTTACCTAACAAGTTTTATTTATGTTTTGATAGTTTTATACAAGTGACTGTAAAATACGTTTTAATCTATTGTTGATCAGTATTTATCTAAAGAAATGAAATGAATGAATGAATGAAAAACAACTAAGATAAACTGAAAAATAAAAAAAGCTTGATCAAGGTAATTGTTTTTCTTTGGTTGTCCTTTTCTTTCTAGCAAACTGACAATATTCTCAACAATAATAGAATATCAAGTCCGCATATACGAAAAATAAAAAAAGGAATCGAAGTGAAATTATTTCAGAGATTTGAGCATGGCCCTTCCCTGTCTCCCTCTAGCTATGATTATGCCTCTAAGGGAAATTCTCTTCAATTAAAAAAAAATTGTATTCAATATATATGCTAAAGGCGCGAAACACAAACTTTAGATTACATAAAAGCTTATAGTGGCAAAAATATATTTTCCATCTTAAAACAAATATATTGCAACATAAATTTCAATCTAAGGTTAATAAATTTTCAAGGCAGCTTAATTGGGAATTTCTGCATTAGTAAATATACTTTCAAATAAGGTTTACAAGTAGCGTAAATAATAAACTTGTAATTATTAGATTTGTCTCCAGAAGCTGCATTGAAAAAGTAAATTTGGCAGCCACCAAGATCTGGCAACATCGCTAACATTTTTTTTTTTTTTATTCTGGACCGGCGCAAAGCAAACAATCCTCGAACTATTTGATTAAAAACGTTTATTTATTATTAATCCTATTCTAATTCTAAAAGGTGCCTCCGTGTAGTCCACTATGAACGCCCTGTACATTTGTATAACGCGAAATTCAAAATGGGAGAAGCAACTGGGATATTATACTTGTTAATTAAAAGTTACATATGAATACATACTAAATGTAAAAAATTATTTTATGAATGCAATATTTTAGTTAAAACGGTGGCAGCTTCGTTTTCAATATATATTTCCGATTCTACAAAAATAAGCAACTTATTATACACAATCTTACATTTTTTACACATCAAAACGCACTTTGTTTTTATTTCTATTGTTAAGAAAACGTCACAAACATCTTTCAATAAACATTGTTTATTTTACCAGAAAAAAGCAAGAATTTGAAAAAGTACCTAAGATCTGAATAACATACAAAATAATGGTTTCGAACCTATATTTCTCAGGAATTACAAAAAAAAACCGATGTTGAAGTTTATGTTTTCCAGAAATTGGGGTTTTGAGCCAACCGCCGTTCAAAATTCGTGTACCAATTCTGCACAGCCGATAAGGGCACGTAGCTAGTTGTAGGATTTGGCATCATCTGGTTTTGCGTTGTCGAAAAACTCAGAATATAATTCATGAAGTTCTCAAGCATCTTCTGCGCGAACGTGGCGTACATGTCGGGATTCTCGTTCTGAGGCATCTCTTGTATGTTAGCCAAGGGTTCTATTGATATCCCTATTTGAGCATTGTGACATATCGCCTGTTGTCCGAACGTATTAATATTATTAAAGTTGTCAATTTCATTTAATTTCTTTAAAGTTGATATTTTGAAGATTACTGATGGTTTGTTATTTGAAATATGGCCGAGCAGTTGCCAATTTGGTGGTGCCGAAGGATCAGGCCAACTGAAATAGACTTGTCCTGCTGTACCTTCTGGAAAAGGCATAACACCTGTTAAGAAGACCACTATGTGGTTCACATTATCGGCTTCAAGGATTGTTGTGAGAAATTTTGTTTCACTTATCTGTTCAAATTGCGTTTGGACCTGTAATCATGAATGTACCATTATTACTATCCAATTGTTTTGAACGATACACTTACCAATCTTCCAGAAACAATAATTCCAAACATTTTACTTGAATCAATTTAATCGTTTTGAATTGCTTTGGAAATATTACAAAATCTACATTTAAGGTGAACTATTTTTTTAACACTTATACCATCTTTATACAGCTGCATTAACCTAGTCTTTAATAGGTACGATTTCTAGGTCGCGCTTGAAATAATTTAATGCAAAGCGGGAGACATTCGTAATTTTATACTTTAAGGTAATATTTCAATTAACTCACATGGAATATTCTATTTTTCTTTTTTGTTGTATTGTGTGAATGTAGTTCTTATTCGTTCCAATATTACAAATCACAACGAAGTTAGCTACAAGTCTCCCTCAATGCATTCTCTCATTATATTTTCGTCATCTATGCAAAAATTGTAGTTTTTTTTGTGTGTTTTACGTTAGATCTCCTCGGAAACATGGTAAATATTAAAAATATATAAAATCTTATGCTTTTTTAGCTTAGAAATTATAATGTTTCATTGAGTATCCTCTTTAATTTTCGTTTATTGTCTCGTCATTCAGATCAAAATATAATCGAATGTAATCTGTGGTTTTTCACAATATCTTAGAAAGTTAGGAAGTTGATTCTTTGTGCGAGAAATCTTTTAATATGAATTTCAATTGTAAAGTGGAAGATGTTTTGATTGTGAATTTGTTGTTATGGAAAACACAGGATTCATTTTTTTTAGGTTATAGCTTCTAATATGTCACACCCCCCACGAAATGCTTTAAAAAATCGATACTAACCAAATGTTTGGATTTATTTTTCTTATTTTGGGCTGTTTTTGTTTTTCTTTTGTATGTAAAGAAAGTATTATTCATAATTATTGCTTTCATTGATATATTTTTTTACTTGTGTTGCATCTCTTAAAGATGCGTTTTGTAAAGTAGCGTTTTAACTATTTGATATCTAAGTAATCAGTATTTCAGATGATTAAGAAACAAAATATATAGGATCTAATGTATACTTTACATTATAATCTTAAAAATAGCTAAGGTATTTCATTGTCATAATGAGGACCTGCAGCTGTCTGTAGGTCGGAATTGATTAGGTAAATGGGTTACAATATACGCTTAAAATCAACCCTTCACAATCTACCGTGCAAAATTGCAAAGCACATTTATCCACTTTGCCATCAATTTCCTTCCGTTACAGTTGATTTTATGTGATGTCGGTGCCGATGTCGCAATATGAAGCTCTTCTAGAGGAGGTACGTTGCCTTAGGCGCAAAGCCCAGCATGTTCAACAACTGGCAGCACCCCTAATATCATCGTCTCCTGTTTCGCCGTCTTGCACCCAAAACGGTATCTCAAATGTAACTTCAGTCCTCAATCAACAGGTGAGTTTTATAGTTGCTAAATATTCAACAAAGAGATAAGTAACGAAATAGGAAGATAAGGTGTTTCTTTTATGCTGATAACAATTAGCGACCTAAACGATTATAATTTTTGCGACAACTAATCGCTAATTACATCACTTTTTTGACGGATAATTTTTAATACTCATATTATTCAAAACTATTTCCAATTCGCGGATCGTTTACTTTCTGATTTAATCTCAGGAAATCTCGTCTATTGTAATATACGCTCGGTTTGGTATGTCTACGTTCGAATTGGGAAAGTTGAAAGATGTATAAAGAATGTGAATACTCGTCAAGAACTTATTTGAAAGTTTTATTATTATATAAATACGTTTTTCCTGTTATTCGCAGTTTAATTCTTTCTGAAAATGAAGCCAACGTTCTTATATCAAATAGAATATTCTGTATATTTGTTTAATGTTTTTTAAAAAGATGAATGCGACGATATCGCATATGTTATACGGTCTTCCTATATCCTGATATCCTTTAACGATGATCACCATGTGCAACATTAAAGGTTTTGATGATTAGGTTTTGTTTTTATGCAAAGTTGGTTTATTACAACAATATTGTAAATTTGTTAAGTATTAATTCTAAAAAGATAAATCCGAGTTATGGGTCTTTATTGGGATTAATTATCTAAATTTGAATAAACACAAACCGTATTGTACATGTACTATTCGCTGAAATGAATTACGACCCTTACGAATTGACAGTTCACAGATTTTCGATCGTAACGATAACGATACCCAAGCAATATAATACTTTCTTGACGTTAAGATATCCGAGAGATCAAGCGACATATAGCGTTTAGGAGTTGTTAAACTGAATCAGCTATAAAAGACATATGGTTAGCTTGATTTGAACCCGCATCACCACGTTTAGAATACGGTACAATGTGTGTGTATATCGGATGCATTATGCACACGTACATACCATGATATCTGTCTAAAAAGTTTATTGCATTCCTGAATGTGTGGTAAATATGTATGACAAGACAAGAATGTTGTTATCATTGCTTTAGAATGCAACTCCATTGGCGAAGCAAAATAATAGGCAAGCATTGGTTAGACATAAGATATTGATTTGACAGGCATGTACATACATGTTATATGGAAGTAGTAAAACCAAAAGAAACCAAGTTTGAATTCGAAGAAATACATTGTTAAATAAACCTTAACGTAGTAATCTGTCAAACGTAATCTCTCGAACACAGATCTTCTCAAACAATTTTCATATATTCATGTGGGTAGTCTGAAAAGTCGCTGGATGACCGTCGAATTCAAGTTAGAGGGATAGCAGGCTGCCTCGCAAGAACGTGTCATATATTGACCGAGGATTTTGACAAAAAAATACTTGTTTGTATATTAGACTGGAAACTTTTCACCTTACCCTCGTAGCTCTAATTAATTTACTTTCTAATTTGAATGTATCTACAATAATTTCAAAGCAAATTATTAATTAAACATCGAGCAATCGTCCATAAAAAGCGATATATCCTTCTAGGCAAGTAAAAAATCAATGAGTAGCAGACAAGATAGTTTCTCTACAATATTAGCAATAGACGAAGTCTCCGGTTGAACTTTTTACAGTTATTGCTCTCGATTGGCAAAATAAGAAATGACTAGTACGATCTAAGGCGGTTATTTTCGCCAAATGAATCATACGATGAAGTTGCGAATTTGACGTTCACTAAGAAAAAAACTGTCGAAATGAATCGTTGACCCATATTATACAACGTGAATCATCTTCGCGGACTTGAAAATTTGTAGTTTTGAGAATGGAGTGTTTTCAAGATTGTTTTGTTGTTGTTATGAGACCAATTGGAGGTATGAGTTAAAATTACAATAGTCGTTGCAACATCGGGTAATGAAAACTCGGGATAACGTGAACAACCATTTTAATAACATTACACGCCGTATAACGTACACAGGTTCACATAGCTTTAACATCATGCAACGGGATTTCCCCGAATGGGTCTCTTAATGTTGCTGTACCTTCCCGGGTTATATATAGTATACGTTGCTTACGCAATAGAACTTTATGTCTTAACACTTCTTACGGTATTATTTAACTGGAGAAGCGTTCCATCGCGATTTATCACGTGATGACATCGAACGGAAAACCGAAATGCTTAACACTTCGTTAAAAACGCGGGTTTAATAGAGTAATTAAAAAGTGCAAGTGTAACAGATTTATCAAAAAAATATGACATTGCCACATCCACTATTTGGAAATTAAAAACTAAAAAAGAATTAATATTGCATGCGGCGGCTTGTATTTATGCAGAACCAGGACAAAGAAGAACTCTAAAGGGATCTAATCATCTTGAAATGGACAAAATAATTTTCAAATGTTTTTTGAATCAAAGAAATGAAAACGTTGTAGTCAATGGTATGATCAAAAAGAAGGCAAAAGGATTCAATTCGGATAAGGAAGAAAATTTGATTGAAGAATTTACTGCAGAAGACGGTTGGTTGGAGAGTTCTAGAAAATAATTCAGAATTCGATATGTAAACATTGTCATTTCAACTAGAACTAGTTCATCAATTGAAAGTCCAGTTAAAAAAAATAAATAGAGCAATTGAGAATTACGCTTCAAGGACGTCGGTATGGGAGTAGTGGGGTTTGCAATATATGCACAAGTTTATGCAGTGGGGACGCGAGACAATCTTTCAAAATTTTTGTAATGTTACAAATAAATATTAGCGAAATTAGCTGTCACCAGTGCTGCATTCACATCTCTTGGCATTTCACATTGTTTACCCATCGTGTACAAGGGCCCATCTGTTAGTAGAAACCTCGATCTCTATAAAAAGATTCTTGTTTTTAGCCGAATACCTAAGGGGTATAAAAATGATTAAAATATTACAAGTCCAATTAACGACAATTATTGGAAGGACTCGTATTAACTACTTTTCTATGTCATTCTTTTTCTCTTTTATTAATATTGGATCTTTCTACAGTAAGTTCCAGTGTATACGTTAGTCGTATAAAAATTCTTTACCAATTAAAAGTCAATTTCAGTGTGTTTCATCAAGATTCTCAGTATCTTTGAACGTTATAGCGTTGCATGTGGTTAAAGAAGAACACAAAACCGTTATCAAAGAACGCAGAATCCTAACATCAATTGCGTCCCTGCATTATGCTACAACTAAAATATTTGTGGTGGACATCTATTTCATTTTAAATGAGTTATCATAACATAGGATAACTCATTTAAGGATAATAGGACTCATATAAGTGGCTTTATGTGTTAACTGTCGTCCAGTGACATTGTGTTTAAATTTTCTCCAATTTTACAGTGTTCATTTAACTATTTCAATTTAGAAAGTAAAAAATGCCTTCAATTATATAATATTGAAGAAGTTAGGACATTAACATTGTGTTTATGTAGTAGAAAATTTTGACCATTTAAGGTTAGTAGTTATTTTCACTTTTATATCTTAAAACATTCGCCTCATAATTTAGCATTTGCCGAAGGAGAGTCTAGGGACATTCCCGAATTCGCGACCTTCAATTTCTGTCAATTTAAGATTTTGCGAAACGTCAAAAATTTCTTAAATCTAATTCCGTTAAAATGTTACAATATATTTGATTTTTTTGCTATTAAAGCAATATACACAAATATACGAAAAATAAAAATAGTAAAATCGATAATGTACATAGTGTATGTATGTATACAATGCTGATGAATCAGCTCTCTATTGGAACTGTCTACAAGAGAAAATCTTTGCTTTATCTCTGGAGAAGATTGCTTTAAGTAGAAAACATGAGACACAACGACTAACATTTTTGGCATGCAGCGTTGCAGCTGGAAGACATAAAGTCTAGCTACTGGTTATTGGTAAAGTAAAAAAATTCAAAGGTTTTTAACATTTTTTTTCTTCCTGTGTACTATGAGCAGTCCAAATCAACTTCTATGACGGAGTCAAATCTTAAGAATTAGTTCTATAATTCTTTCGTGCCTTGGGTAAGCTTATAATGTAAATTTAATTTATTAAACATGAATTTCCAAAGTCATTGATTGTTCTGTTGGAAAGTTACACGTTTTTACAAATCAAGTGGTTACCCAGTGAAAGCTCTACTTATTTTGGATAATGCTCTATCGCAATTCCCAACAGAAGAATTACAGAATGAAGATGGGCAAACTACAGCAATATACCTCATGCTAAATATAACACTTCTTCAACCAATGGATCAAAATGTGATCAGCAATGATTGCTAAATGCTAGAGAAAATTTCTAGATTTCAAAAATTAAGAAGACAAGAATGATTTTCCACTTAGTGTACTACGGCAAAAAATGGAAACAAGTTCAGACAGAAGCTCTAGCTTATACACGTGATATTTTAAACACGTTAATGCCACATGCATGTAATTAGCAGCATAGCAATGTTCATTAGCAGAAATGTCACTACTTTATGTACATCTACTTTTTTATTGAACTGGATAAGATAGGAGTAATTGCATGGAATGAAATGGGAAGAAGAAAGAGGAGAAGAGGAAACTATAGATTAGAAAGCTGAAGAAAAATTACAAATGAAAATTACTTCAGGCAGTGCAATAAATGCATTAAACACGTTAATCCAACGGACAGAAGAAAATCAATTTAAGCCCGTGAATTTGGCTCATCCTGTATATTAAAAGTTCCCCTTTTTTTGTCTATTTGAAATAAACGGTCGATAATATATTGTCGATTGTATAGATGTTTTTAATTTAAGGTGAACATCAAAAGAGTATAATCCTATTGTAATTTGTAACCAAGTACTGTGCGCTATTTAATTTCACACTTCAATAGTATGACATACCCATGCACAATTACTTATTTTTTATCTCACAAACTCTTAGTTTCGAGTGTATAAGATTAAAACCAATCGTTGCTCCTTTTCACTTAATTATAAGTCACTCACACGTAGTCGCTAGGGATTATTTACTTATTTTTTTTGCTTACAGTATGTAATTTGCATAGAATCACAATTTCGGTTATAATAGACGAGACTTTTACTTTTCAACATTATTTAAGAATGAGATGCGGTTAATTATATTTATTTTTGAACTTTCAAATTAAGAGGAAGCCTATTCTAATGCCAAATATATATTCAAACAACAATTGTACAATAAGAACAGAAACGTTTTCTTTGTTTTTAATTTCACTTAGTGAATGACGTACTGATATACGGATTTGTTTCCTAATTATCATCTGTTTTACATTTTCTAATTGCCTAATGAATCGAATTTATAATTGGTGATATCTAGAGATGACAAAGGCACTTTTTTGCAGCGACTAGATAGACTCGTGTCTATTCGCATCAGGAGAATGGATTCGTGTTGCCTATTGGTGTCGACAAAACAACGAGTCTGTCTAGTCTCTGCAAAAAGGTAATAATTTCATCCGGTTTTGTCCTCTCTAACAAATAAGCCTTGATTTAGTTATTAGAATTATTAATTTATTTTGGAAATGGCCTTTTTGTTTATTACTATAAAAAGGAGGCACATCTTAGAAGTTTGAATGTCCTCTACGCGTGAAGAGGGAGCGCAGGCGCATAAACCAAAACGATACTTGCTAAATTTTACTTTAGTATTATTTTTAAAAGTATCGCCAGTAAAATTTGTATTTATTTATCGTCGACAGAAATAGTCAAAAAATTTGTGCCTGAATGTGGAGGAATTACGTTTAATGGTGTTTTCATAGCAACACGTAGATTTGTACCCCTACTAAACGTATAATATTTTCTAACTTGATGTAATTGAAAATGGATTAAAACAATTAGGTTTAAAGACTGTTTCACCTATATCTTTTATTAAAGCAGGATTAAATCGATGAGTTATAGCCATGTTTTAAGCTTCCGTGTTTATGTTGCCTTGAAGGACAAGAAAAAAATTTCGAATTCTACCTCGATAGAATTTAAACAAAACATGTTTAGAATAGCTTTTAATAACAAAATTATTATTAAAATTGTTAAAAAACACGTCATATAGTGAGTAGACATCCTGCTCAAACTCATTATTAGGCATGTCTCTGAAAGTCAATTTGAGTCAGCATTGTAAAAATGATGTTAACAATAAAAAGTTGTTTACCTCTGAGGTGCCTAAGCACTAGCGTTTTAGAAAAATTTGAGGATATCTCAAATAAAAAAGCTGCAAGGTTTATAGTTTATAAATCTATCGATTGATTCTGATAACAAAAGTGATATACCACCAATAGCAGAAGACAACAAAGAACTTGTTAAACTTGATATCAAAAGAAAGGAAATGATAATTAATAATTAATGATTTCTAATGATAGCCATTTATTTTTTGAATTTGAGTTCTATCACTGTTGCCTTACAGTTACTGCCACAACTTTTAAAACGACAAACTCGACGTTTCTTGGCGCCCTCTAGTGCCAAATATATAGATCGTAGAGCAGATACGTCAATTACAAAGCAGCCAAGCTAGTATTCTATTTTATTGGGTTAAGAATCATGTAGGAATATATTTTAACTTTGTAGTGGATGGTTTAACAAAGGAAACAGCCCACTTAGAAGGGATGCATAACACAATTTTAACAACTGAAGGCATATTATTCCTAGTAAAGAACAACATTTTAAAACCCAATGGCAGGATTATTGGAAGCAACCGTACACAAATAAAATAACGCATTATGTAAAAATTCATCCGGATATTATTTGTAATTCGTGGTATCAGAATTGTAAAATATCCCACTTTTATTATACCGCTATCGTAAAGCTTCAATTTAATCATGGACAGTTTTCTGTTCACCTACATATATAATGCGAATTATTTATGTATGTTGGATAACACTGGATTTGAAAGTTATATTTTTTGAAGTATGCCGATATTTGCTATTGAATCAAATCTTCTGCATAATCTGAGACTTTCGATCGGACCGGAAATAGCTATCAACTTTGTTATTTCAAATGGAACACCCTATATAATGTTACATTTTTAAATTAATAATTCAATTTTAAGATTTGTTTCATGAAACAACTATGTCGCCATTTCTAACCACATTTGAAATATTTAACTTTTTTAAAATTTTTAGCAGGTGGATTTGGTTTGGTGGAAGGTGGAAGGTAGAAGGTGGTGTTTAACTTGGAAAGTTGAAATATTTCAGAACTATTGGCTATATACAGTAGTATCAGAATTATACTATTATACAGCGTGTTCGACAATTATGCTTAAACTTTCAAATAGAAAAAGTGTCAACACTTAATTTTTTTAAATATAATTGCTTATTTTCTCGTTCATATCAATTTACTCTTATAAAAAACAAAAAATGTCAAAAATATTCATGAGGATTCTGAAATGTATACTTTTCAAGGTAAATCGTTATGCATAATCAAGGTAAATTGTTACTTACTATATGGACAGTTCGAAAATTGAAAGGTTAAAAAGACCCTAATTTATTTATTTCCAAATGTAACTGGGTCAATTCTTATGGTTGAAATCGTTGAAGAAGTGCCTTTTTATAAAGTTTTTATTGATTATGGTTTTAATTAAAACACTTTTTTTATGTTATATTTCAAAAATTATAGCTCAAATAGAGTCTTACTAAGCTTTATATAATTGCCTACAACTCTCTTTTAAATTCTTTCAGTTAGTAACAGAACTAACGCAGAAGAAATAGCAAAATAAATAAAATAATACTTGACTGCACTAGATGAAGTAATACTACATTTTACTAAGAAATTCTGTTTTTTCCTGTTTGTTTGTTGTTGTTGTTGGTTTGTCTGTTTCTTCACAACGGCACGAATTTCATTATAGTGTTGACCAATATTGTTGTGAAATACAGAAGACTGTAAAAAAACTATAAAATGATAAAAAAGTGTAAATACCCTCAAAAGTTTCAGGGGTATAATGTATCCCACTGAAAAAGATTAAACTTCCCTTTGAAACCTCAGAAGTTAAGTTTTTTTTTCGGGTATTCTAGACTAATCGGGCAATATATTCCAATTTTTTTCTACTAAATTTCAATCTGTTGTTTTAACCATCAAGGCTTGAGGACTTACGAGGTTCGACGATATTAGATGGATGTGTCACACACCTCATAAATTAATCATTATCTCCTCTCCCTTTGAACTTAATCGATGACTAAACGGGAGATATGGCGTCTTGTTTATACGTCGGAGAACTTAACAAACCATTCCCTAAATCCCTCTCCGCCGCAATCCTCCAATTCCCAAACTTCTCGACGTGTATTGCATCTAAAACACCCCAATAAGTCATGTATTACCTATTCCACGGCGTACATTCAGGCGCCGACTCCGCTTCCTCACTCCGACATCGAAGAAGGCCTTGTCATCAGCTGTTTTCGTGTCCCGTACGTCAGTCGCATGTTTTTGCCGTCGCGAGTTGTGAGCCGACGCAGTCTGCATTAATCGTTGGAGACTGCATTGCAGCACGTCTTTTCCCCAAAAGCTCGTGCCGGTTTTTCTTCTCTAGCAATTTTTGGCACCATCTGAATATCAATAATCGCTTTAGATACCGACTATACTTCATTAATTCTGAAATTCGTATTATCGTTATAGAACTAAAACATACACGATTTTTGTTTGTATTAGGTTTAAGACAAAAAAAACATAACGCGTGGATTTATGTATTGTTTGTATTTCTATTAATCCGTCGCGTCATTTTGAATCCGATTTTATTGTCATCTAATATTAGCCCTTGATATTCGTTATATTTGGATTTATTGCGCGAGTGAACGTGTGTTCTGTGTTTGTGTTGTGTTATACGAGTCCATGTAGTGCGTTTCAGTGCCGGTATCCCCTGCTCGGATTATTTCGCGATCTTAAATTATCCCTGAAAGCATGTGAGTAACTAAGTAGAATATTAGTTCTTTAAAAATTAAATGTTATTATCGATTTTTTCAACCTTTGCAAATACAAAGTGGATTTTTTTATGTTGCTTACGTGCTATAAAAACAACGAGTTTGATCAACCAAAATTTTATTTTTCCAAGTAAGAACCATTGATAGTAAGATTTTGAAAAATCTTTTTGAAATTTTGGGCATTGGACGAAGATAGTAGTTACAATATTTGATTTAGAAGTAGGACGGAAAACTAATATTCCAAAGCATGTTTTAAAAATTCTCAAGTTTAAAAGAAGGCTTTGACATAAGATTTGATGCCTAAGACGATTTGCCGTTGATAACCTTGGCCAAGCTTTGCAGAAACATTGATAACATCGCCCAAGTTGAAAATCAAAATGACTTCATAAATTTTGTCGAAAAAGTGCTTGCTTTCTAAAGAAGATTTTCTGGTGTTTGAGCACTTGAAAAACATCCCACAATTTTTCTAGAACATTTTCAAATTTCATTTTTACAAGAAAAAAAATTTAACAAAATTAGAGCAAGCAAAAATATCTGACTTTAAAAATAAAACTTGTATTTTATATAAAGGCGGATTTGAATTTTTGGATTAAAAGTTTAAGAATTGTTTTGTCTACTTTGTTTTATATTCCCCACGAACGGACGCTCGCTAGTGTTTTTATGAAGATTCAAACTTGTAAAACATGTAATTACAAGTTTCATAAAAACTAATAGTAAGCCATACAAAAACTTTATTTTATTTCTGAAGCAGTTACACAAAAAGCAAAACAGTTGCTTTAATTGCAACTCATGTTCGAAAAACCCATCTTTCAGTAGCGATGAAAGCTTGGCAAAATAAAAGCACTGAATTGTAAACTGCAGCAAAATCTTCATTATTTACAGTTTCAAGTGCAGCATTCATAATTCTTTCTTGTAATTGTTCTTCGTTGTTAAGTTCCTCTACATAAACTAGTTGTCTTACGTGGCCCCAGAAGTAAAAATCCAATGGATATAGGTCTGACGACTTAGCAGGCCGTTGGACTGGACCACATCTATCTATTCACCTTCCATTAAAACGGTTGTTTAGCCATTCTGCAAATTGTTCCAGAATGTGGTGACGCACTATCGTGTTGATACCACATCGCATTATGCAATGCAAGTGGAACGTCTACTAAGTGCAAGTGATTATCCAACAATGTCAAGTAGGATGCAGCATTTAAACGATGTGGCAGAATTTGTATTAGCAGTAAACGATTATTGAAAATCCGAGATCACGTGTGAATTCAAAATTTGTGTTGAAAGTGACGTCTTGTAAGTGCATGCGGATTTTGTGACCGTACATGCTGAACAGTACAACTAATATCGTCTTTGGTGAAAGTAGCTTCAAAGTGGAACGAATTATGCTTATACTTTGCGAAGCCATTGCTAATCTTTGTATTTTATCTTCTGATTGTAAGTCATGAACACATTGATAATGGTAAGGATGCAGTACTTCCCTGTTCAAAGCCCTCTAAACGAAATTTTGAGAAACTTGCAGACGAGAGGTAATTCTTCTAATACTAATACCTCGTTCGTCAAGCATTGCATCAATTGCTTGTAGAAGATTTATGATGATTACCTATTGTCGCAATTTTTGATATGCATCGGGAAATATACAGCGATATGGCTAACCTCTATTCGGAAGTTTTCTTTAATATTCTCGACCATTTTCTAAAGGCACTGCCGCTACGAAACCCACAAACAAAAATAATGTCGGCATATTCATCAATGCTAAACCGCATTTCGGCAAAATTTGTATATTTTTTATGTCAATAATTAAGAACACCATCCAACAACCGTCAAAAACTAATAAAGTTCAGAAAAGTTCGTGCCCCGATAATTCCAAAACAAAGGTCGATCGGTAGAAAACGTTGCTTCGAATTTTTAATTTAATTTAAATAACTCAACAATTACGTCTTGAAAAATCGTGCAGCTTACACATTATCTTAATTCATATGAAAATTCCTTGTCAAATGTATATTCTGATAGAAGGCACAATATAACTTTTTCATTAAAGGCTTTAACTTGTCAAACCCCCATCTAAAAAAATTGTAGGATACACTTTATTATATTTTTCGTGGAAATAGATTGAATCTAATCATTAAATATTGACTTTATGGATAAATAAATGCAAATATAACCTGATTAAATACTATAAACATATTTATCAGTCTGCGAAAAACTGCCATAAAGTCATAAAACAATAGAGCAGGAATTAAGTTAGTGTATATTGAGAACTGTACAAAATTATTTATTTGAAACTATCTGTGGAGAAATTAATTTGAAAAATTTGCAATCGTACCTTATTTAAATTCTGCAAGTAGCTGTATGTTGTACACTTCCGTAGTCGTAGCTTTCTTTTAAAGAATTTGTGTTTTCGTGTTGAAATTGCATATAATGCGACGTAATTGCATGAGTCTGTCGACGTTTCGCTCTCAGTTGCACGAAGCTTCTTCTGGGCTGCATATTGTGAAAAGAATCATTGTGGTCTATCGGCTTTTATAAGATTGAGTAGGGGAATTCGGATAGGAGAGATTTCCACTGAAAGTGTAACACGTAACCATCATCTCTATCGAGATTTGCCGAAACGTTTGTAGATTTCGATAGCTTTCCGGATTTCTCTAGAGCAGTAGCAAGGTTCATCGAACAGAAGTTTGAAATTCTATTGTTATTCTAAAAGTATCCGAGATGCTACCACAACCCGTCTCGTACTTCCCAACCTTTTATTCAATCTTATAAAAGCTGTACCTCGAGCGGCCATAATGCAACTGAGACTCATACAGTTACGACGTGGTCTCAATCTAAATTCTACAAATACCTATTTATGTCGCAATGGACGTGGGTATAGAGTTTTGCGGTATGTTGTTTGCAGATCTAGGCGAAGTATGCAATTTGCATTTATTCATTCAAATTTTATGGGGTTGATTGCGGAATCGCAAACATTTTATATAGATGGAAATACCATTCCTCCTGCTACTGTGCGACACCTTATGCTTACTATGAGAAACTTCTCACCACTCACGTGGATAATAAGAAAGGAGACCTGTTTGCTGAGAGAGCCTGGGATTTATTGAGGTTCTGTAGTACTTGTTGGCGTGTACTAGAACCTTGGGTCTACAAAGTGCATTCACTAATAATTACTTCCACAACTAAGAAAACGACATGCTCTTAATGTTAACAAAGTATGAAATAATACCTGTCCACACATCAATACAAAAGCTGTACTGGCGATGCCATATTACGATTTGATGAGGATTTTCATTTCTCCAATAGTGCATATTGTATAGTTTCAAGACTAAAACGTCCTTCATCGATGAACAAGAATAATGACAGAAAATTTTGTCTTTGACTTTGAGACCACTGCCAATATTGTAGAGACGGGATAAATATTTCTGTTCTAATATTTTTTTTTTATGAAACGGATGAAAAAGCTATTCTTTGAGGATTTATCTAACTGATCCACGGCTAACATCCCATACAGTTGAACTTATTTTTTTTTGTGCTCATTCTCGAAATATTTTTTATTAGTTTGCAACATTGCAATCAGTTTTGGTAGCTCCACTTTTGTTTTTTTGAAACAACTATCTTCTTTCAAACCTCTATTATGCATGTCAATAAATATTGTAACATTAGGAAATTCCGCTCTATATCTATACGATGAGCTTCGGAAAAAATTCATAAAGCTTCAACAACGACAATAATATTTACAAGCTTCGTAACGTATATCACAAAACACCAGTAGTGTGTAAATTTAAGCTAAAAATATCTACTTGCTAATCGCCGACATAATCAGCACAGAAGACAAAGGCGGATGAAATTATTACTTTTTTGCATAGACTAGACAGACTACAGAGTTTTATCGACTCTTGGGGACACCAGTAGGCAATTCACAACAGGCGAGTAGATACGAGTGTATCTGGTCGCTGCAAAAACCGCTTGTAATAGTATCCCTAAAATTATAGGCGAAAGTGAGTTCGGTAAAATGATGAAACCATTAAGATTTTTGAAGTTGAAAAAAGGACAAATTGAGACTTGCAAATACCTTCAAATTCTTATTATTTTTCAACATATTCGACAATTAAAACCAGTGTTTTCTTTAACCTCCCTGTACATTAGGTGAGCATGAACAAAACTGAATTCGGTTTTAGAAGATGATACAATACGAAACATTTGTTAAGGGAATTACACTACTGCATGTTGTGTATAATTTGCGCTAAACGCTTCATTTCCAAATTAATTTACGCCGTGCTAATTATAACATTTACCAAACGCTTGCTTGCACATACATACGTCAGATGCGATTATTTCAGATATAAAGACATACGATAACTACTGATAATGCAAACTCCTGTTTTTAGCATTTAGATTAGGCTAGGTTAATTATCTTTAATTGCACATAAATTTGTGCTTAGAAAAATTGGAAATTTAGCTTCATACTTGACAACTTTATCGTAAAGTAAACATATGACGCCTGTTTGCGTTAGATATTGAAACGACATCACGTTTTCTCTTTCGTTATTAGTCCAGCAAAACTAGTCCAAACTTTTAACGTTGATGTCAGTTTTTTTTGTAATTTTAAATCACTGCAGTTAAATTTTCCGTCATATGTGTTCCATGGGAGGTGTAAAACACACAGAGCGTGGTTTTCTATGGTACAAATCGTTTAACAAAAGCAAATGAGTTTTCTAAAAGTAGCGTACTTAAAACAACTCGACTCAGCGATGTTTACCTGTGGCTTGACATTTCCGAAAAGGAATCACACGCAGGATAGTTGTTGAGAGTTAGGACTGTGAATAACGCGTAAAATTGGATTAAATCTGACCTTGTAACTCCCGTAAAAAATAAATATGATACGGGATTCGTTTATGCTAGGGGATTTGATATGGAAACATGCCAATACTAAAATATATTATGATCTAAAATGAAAAGTATATTTGATGTGTAAACATGGTATGTGTCTTACATGTATACGTATGTATATTTGAAGGATGTAGTGCATTAGTGATTTATTTGTGGATTACAAATATAAGAAGCTCTTATAAGAAGTAATAAGGAAAATCAATAGTATACATATTTTTATATTCGTTTTCATAAGTAATATTTCTATAAAATGTGATAAAATACAGTTGATAATGCATATTACACATTTGGAAAAATTCCAATATTTCTATTATTTCATATTAAATTTCAAAGAAAATAAGCGTGGTATACACGAACGTTAGTTTAAATATGTTAATGAGATTGTAGTGCGTAATATAACTGTAAATGATGAATAAGAAAGGAATAATTTGCAATTTATGATATTAGTGCCCTTGTTAAATGATTATCACTAAGCCTTGATTAGTCATTGACCATAAAATTAAAACTAGGAAAAGTGACCCTTGAAAGCCATTGCTGCAATAGTTGTCCGATATGCACGAGGAAGGTCGTAATGGTATTTCACATTTTAAGAATCTTATCTAAGTTAAAAAGTCTTTATTAACAAATAACAACAAAAACCGTTTACGAAATCCTAGGAATACATCAGGTGACTTGGATAAATCGGGAATTCATAAAATGAATCACACGGAAAGAATCAGAGTTTCGAGAAATCAAAAATTCATTTTTCTCGTCTTAAATTAAGAAGGTTAACAAGGCTTGTGTTGCCTTACATGTGATTAAGAAGAACCATTGTTGATAGTAAATTAGTTCACAAAATAAACAGCAACATTCAATGGACATGAAAACAAATATATTTTAATGAAGTCAGATTTGGGTCCCATAAATTCAAACAACTAATTTCAACCGTTTCAGTGTTGCAGTCTTTGAAAAGTTCGGGGGTTTTTAAACTTAATTGATACGCAGCGCATTTGCAAATTTAATATTTTGTGCAGACGCCCTTGTCAAAATGTGTTCACAATTACACTTAAAATTAAATCAGAAGAACTATCAAACTAAAGTATGGGAATAACAAAGCTTATAAAATAAATGGCGAAAACCTTCTACGACAAACAAATTAACGTCTTCTCGATTAAAAATCGTCGACTTTTGAGCGATGTTTTTTACTGTAACAAATCCGGCTTCTTATAAATAGATTATCGCAAACGAAACGAAAATCCTTACAGCTTTTGAACTCAAGGTTAGATATTCATTTTCGTTATTAACATCCAAAACTCCACTAAAGTGAAAGAGATAAATTTTATTGTCGTTTGAAAGTTGAGACTCTAACGAAGGTGAGGCTTGATAACGGAAAGGATTTTGGATCCGCGGAAATTTATCTATATTGTCTTCTTCAAGGTATTTTGCAAACCAGTTTTGAGAGGTATTCCTTGAAACAACGACCTTATTAGAGGCCACGCATTTGTGAAACTCAAAGAAACAATGTTATCGCCGTCCTCATTGATTTTTCTTATCCACAACAGCAGCTTTTTTCTGAACGCCACATATTTCTCCAAGAGTTTCAAATTGTGCATACTATTGTCGCGCTGAAACCGTCACTTTGACAAATATAATCGCCCAAATATGCTAGTTTCAATAGAAAGTCGAATTTGGCAAGGTATCTGAAATTTACTTCTTCTTTCAAATATTTGCTTACTGAAATTTCGACAGTATCCGATAGTATGCTACATAAGTCTACCAGAGAGATTATAAAGTTCACGAAAGTTACATACTTTTTTGGAATGTATTACTTTCTTCGAGAATGTTCCATATTTTTCTAGTTTGTTTTATAAGCTTCGGGAATGATTTAGTTCAGATATTCTAGAAAGTTCCTAGAATATTTCGCAGGAGGAGAGTCGCGACGATAGCTTAGGGAATCCACTTGATTTTACCGATCAGTCAGATAACTTTCAATTTTGAGCATTATCTAGTAGGATAATTTCCTTGTTTATTATACATATAATCTAAGTATAGGTTCAGTATTTCATTAAGAAAATTATGTTTGCTTATCTTTTTTACATCATTCTCACATATAAAATACACACAATTTACCGGCTTTTCCAAAATTCCCCACCTTCTTATTTCCGGTAATAACAACCTAACATGAAGTCTCTATTACATTGGCATTCTGCTCGTCAATACTTCGAATACGTCGAATAAATGACATGGCGATGATGATAGTCCAACGCCGCGGTCTCCAATTGGTAATTATTTTAATAGGACGTTATTTGCGGATACGTTAGTCATCTTTCTGTTACTAGATGCTACTAAGTATCCAACGCACGCTTCTCGTTTGTCTCGTAACAATATAATCGATGCGTGTTACGTCGAAAACTGTGTAACTACAACGAACAATAACTCTGACCGACCCATCCTGTATGTGTATAGAATTGTGCTCAAGTGCATTGGCATCGAATACCGCGTTTATGGCTAATTTGGTCGATGATTCGGCGATCTATCTTGGACTTTTGTATATACTGACACAGGAAACGCAGGAGGAACCTTACCTGCGTTATTGTTATAAGTTTTATTAAACGATAGGTATTTCATTTATAGGACTAGGATAAGATTGGTAAATGCTCTTGCTTCTGAATAGTTCGATTATAATTACGACGAATAACATATATTAATCTCAGCTTTATGTAATGTAAAGAGTAAAACTGACGTGAGGATGCATTTCGAACATTAAGTCATTGATTTTACATACCATTTTAGTGTTCAGTCACATCTCAGTTAATAAATACTTAAAAAACCAGCAGCATATACAGTCCACTCTATCGAAACATTTTTTGGTCCATTGAGCTGGATAATAGAAAAAGCAAAAAAAAAATACAAGCATTGGCAACAAAATAGAGGTAAAATATCTATGAGGTCGGCATACATTTAGACGACTAATGCAGTAAGATTCCCATCATTTCTTTTTACAATTCGTTTTTTCAAATTTGCAATATACTTGCATCAATCTCGGTTGAATATTTGACAGGACATAGGTTATATTTCATACAATTTACGCAATTACAGTAACAATTTAAATTATCAATTACAATGGATAATATGAAAATGCAAGTTCGAAAACGAAGCATTTTGAACACTTTTTGTAAAGTTTTTCGAATCGTTCGAGAACAATCCAAGCATTGACGGGGGTCAGTTGTACGAATTGCAATTACACTTCGACTGCTTTTCAAATTTACTCAATGAATTTGAAATTATACAATCAGAAATAAAATGTCTTTGCAATGACAAGTTAGAGGAGAATTTCGATTATAGAAGTGAATTTACAAATATATTTTTATCAACATTATCTAGAGCAAAAACATTTCAAACAAATTTTCAAACGAGCAAAAGTAACAATCTTTTAACAATTAATAAGGAATCGACAACCTTATCAAACAATTAATAATATTTAAAAATGATAAAAGCAGGTGGAATTATTCCTTTTTTGCAGCGACTAGATACACTTGTGCCTAGTCGTCTCATAAGAATGGATTCGTGTTGCCTACTGGTGTCCCCGAGAGTCGACAAAACACGAGTTTGTCTAGTCTGTACAAAAAAGTAATAATTTCACCCACCTTTGTCCTCTCTAATATCAATACAATTTCTGACTACGAAACCGATCACGCAAACAATTCAAATAAAGAATTTTTTCAAAGACACATTTCAATCATTGATCCGTGACAATACTTTAGTATATAATATCCAGAAATTTCATTATTTAGGGGCATCCCTCGGCGGTGATGCTATCAAGGTTATTCAAACGCTAGAATTTTCAGGCGACAATTACGAAATGCTTGGTATTTATTATTTATTATTATGCCAATTTATTTAGTATGCCAAAGATATAATAATTCTCGTTTACTTGTGCACAAACACTTAAAAGCAATTCTAGAAATAGAACCTTTACAGAAAGAAATGCAACAGGTTCGCGGTCTGTCGTTCATATAGTATGTGAACATTTAAGAACGCTTGGAACATTAAAGCAACCGACCCAACGTTGGGATACACTTCTGATCTTCTTGTTAATAAATAAGTTAGATAAAACAACAGCTCGAGCTACAAATCAAACAAAGAATTCCCAAATTTTGATGAGTTTATCACATTCTTGAAAGGAAGAGCCGATTTAATCGAAACAATAGAAACAGGGTTTAGAACAAAAGATTCTGCTGAATCGCACCGGACGACGGGTAAGCACAAGTGTTTTAAAATCACCTTTGTGTCATTTTTGCGAGAAAGCTCATGTAATTTATTATTGTAGAAGCTTCCTACCCCTGAGAAAAGAAAAGGTTTAGTAACTAGAATTATAGGTGCTAATCATTTTTGCAAGAATTGCAAATTGGGATCTTGCAAAAAGTATTATCAGCGACATAATTCCTTACTTCATAGGAAAGGAAGTTCAGAAACAGCAAAATCTAAGCCCGGTAGCCTTGCGTCTTCGCGAGTAGCGCTTTCAGCATATTATCGCAATTTCGTTTTATTATCCGCAATACTAATTGAGGTTGCAGATCTATTTTCAGTTTCAGAACAATTTTGTGAAAAATTCAATTTAAAATTCTGTCTCAATATCAGGTCTAAACACGATGGTTTCAAACTTAGCAGTAAAATCCAAACTACAACTAAGTTCATTACAAAGTAATATTAACTACGTTTCTACAATTGAATACTATGTGTTATCTGAAATCGTAGAAAATTTACCCACTCGATTTTTTGACATAAGTTCTTGGGATGTACCAGAAAATACTCCTTTAGCAGACTCCAATTTCAGTGAACTCAGTGATCTTGAAATTCTTTTTGAGGGTGGTAAGTTTTGGAATATATTATACAGTTAAATAATCAACTTCGCAAAGGATTACCTTACCTTGAGAAACACAGCTTTTGAGTGGATCGCGTGTGGTTCTCTCAGTTAACCTTCTCAATTAGCTTCTTGTAATCTTGTAAAAGTGTCTTCTTTTGAAGATAATATCAAGAAATTTTGGGAAATTGAAGATGTAAATTCCAGTCGCTCTAATCGATCCGATGATCAAAACTGTGTGTCATTTTATCCGCAATATTTCGAAAAGTGATGACGGTCAATTAATTGTAAAAATACCATTCAAACATACTCCTTCATTATGAGTGAAGTCTTCTACAACTTGAGAAAAGATTGTCGTCCTCGCCACAATTAAAGCAACAATATCGCTTTTACGCAGGAATACATCACACACATCATTACATCATACACAATACACTAAAGCTGACGTGTGATATTGAACTAAAATATTTTCAATAATCTGGCACTGGTTATACCAATAATATCTAGTAACTTTATTATCTTAAACGGTCCTATCATATATTATTATGTTTTTGAATTCCTAGTTCAATTTTAAGATATGTCTGGTGTTTTAAAAATGTAGCTTTTTTGAAAATTTTTGAGAGATGGACGAGTGTATGTGAACTTTTATAATAGTGAAAGTGTTTAACTTGAATTGAATTGAAATTTTGCAGAACTGTTGACTCTATTGAATGGTATTAGAATCCAAATAAATTTTTCCAAAACATTATAAAGCATGTCTGACAATTACACTTAAACATACAAATCGAAAAAGTTCCAAAACATAGTTTTTTAAATTACCACTTTATATTTTTCTCTGCTTTATTAAATTACGTTGATAAAAATACAACAAAAATGTGATATTCATTATCCATTTAAAATTGATACTCCTCAAGATATTTCGGTAAATATGTATTGTAGCATAAACTTGATAGAGATAAACAAAAACGCTAAACTTAAAACTTGTATTAGAAATTAACAAAGGCAATCTCTTTGCCAAATGTCCACTAAAATATGCATTCAAACGAACTAAAAACTACTTCTTTGAAAAGTGCTGTCTTGAACGAAATATGAGTATGATATACGTAAGAAAGCTTAAGTCAGAAGTCTATATTATGTACAATATTTGTTGAGAAATGTATTTATAAAACGAACATCCATCAACACACGTGCGACATGCTGCTGTAGGCAGTCACCTTTGATAAGCGACAGCATTCTTTAAAAGGTATTTGCTTCTTTTATTATTCAAGTACTAGTCCGATTTAATTAAACTGACCATGCCACTTACAAATAATTGTTAGTGTAAGTATTCCCATAGTGCATTATTATCGCGTCTATTGACCGCACAATCACAGTATATTATTTTCGCATATAATGATATGATAGTCGCTTCTTCGCTTTGAGTTGCTTTCGGCCAATACGGAAGCCAGTGCAGTCAAAACGCTATGCTTGTGGGTCATGATTCATGACCCACAAGCATAGCATAGTCATGATTTATGACTCATGATTCATGAGTCATGAATCATGACTCATGATTCATGATTAACTTGGATATCTCTAGTGTATGTGTATATATATATATATATATATATATATATACATACAGGGTTACCTGTAAATAGCACGTAAGCTACCGAAATCTGAAGACTACCTATCAATGTGTTACTGAAAATTTAAAAAATTTATTTGTAACATATACATTTTTTTCAAATTTTAGGGCCCAAAATGCAGGTAAAGCCGGTCCATATCTTTGTTTCTCCTATATTATACAAATACCGCTGATGAATCAAAGTTAACCCAGATGCAAATAAAAATCGATAAAGCATTGTAGATGCTATGAATAGTGAATAGTCTATTGAAATGCATTAGTCTGTCGTACAGCTGATGTCGAAGTGTTTATGTGTTTACATTGAATATGCCGATAACCATATGATTTGCGTTCTTAATGTTTAAAGTTAATGCATCCGAAATGTCGGGTTTTGAGTTATTTGTAGTTATACATTCTTTTTCTTTTTATGAAATTTGTGGTGGTCCTAACAAGGACCGATCTAGGCGAAACAGGACAAAATAATTTATTAATGTAAAAAATGTTCGAAATGTCCACCGTGAGCTCTAATACAGGCATCAATTCGGCGACGAAAGTTATTATGTACACGAGTAAAATTTACCATGTTTTCGCGAATGCGTTGAGCTGCAACATTCGATACACCGTCGTTTGGGACACATTTACTTGCTGGGCTAAAGTTGTAGTACTTATGCCTGCTTCCGCCTCAACGATGTTTAAAATATGCTCTTCTTCGAAACGTGGAATTACCGATCCTGTTTCTCGAAGTCGATACACGGTTCTCACAATTGTCTCGGATGATGGATGCCGCCGATTGGGAAACCGTTCCGCGTACAAATTTTCTGCCGCAAGACTATTTTGTCCTGTTTCGCCATAAATCAAAATCATATCGGTGTGTTCGATATTCGTATAGGATGCCATTGCAATTGCGTGTAATGACGGTGAATGCTATGTGCATACTAAATGGATATCCGAACGCTGCTTCAGCGACTGCCGGTGATTCCCATATGTTAACTAAGACAGAGTCGGACTCGAATAAAGAAAAATCATTTTCTCGTTACTACGTGCACATAGAACCATAATATTTTGTATTTAGGCATTACTCATGCGTTTCTTTCACCTAATTTTTTTTTCGTACTATTTCCGAATAAGACTGTATATATATCATTGTTAGGTATTCTTTGGAACAAAATTGTATCACAATACTCATTTTCTCGTACATGATAAACTTAAATTTCAAATGCATAATTAATATATTTTTTTTGTTTTTTGTGTTGTTTTTTTTTTTTTTTTTGTAAGAGCAGTTTGATAAGAAAGAGGGAAATAACTAGTTGTATTAAAAGAATCGTTTTGACACTTTTTCCATTTGCAAACTTGGATATAATTGCTGGAACGGTTATACAGTACGTAATATTTTGGAAACATGTATTCTTCTATACGGTCAACAGTTATGCAAGATTTCAATTTTCCAGGTTAAACACTTCCACAGTTATAAAAATTCATATAAATTTGTCCATCTGCCAAAATGGTTAGAAATACCGACATAGCTGTCTTAACAAACAAACTTTAAAATTAAAAAAAAAATGTAATAATATACACTACCGTTCAAAAGTCTTTAGGTACTCTTATTGACAGCAAAAATGTATAAAAACTCAGCAAAAATGTTAATAATATTTATTTTTTATATACATCTACACATACATTCATAAAAATGTACTAAATAAATGCGAAAATTAAAACGTTTAACTTCAATTTTGCATTCATTTATGTGTGACCTCCTTTTGATTTAATAATTAATTGCAGCACACAATCGAGACATTCTCTCAATCAGTTTTGCCAAAGTTTCTTGTGTGATTGAGGTCCAATTCGATTGCAATTTGTTCCACATGTCAGTAGCTGATGTCGGAGCCGATTTCCGTACTTCCCGATCTAGTTCTTCCCATAGTAACTCGATGGGATTCAAGTCGGGGCTCTGGGAAGGCCGCTTCATGATTTTGAGAGTTCCTTCCTCTTCTAAATGGGGTAAATAGTCTTTACATAATTTAGAGGAATGTTTTGGATCATTATCTTACTGAAAGAAAAATGTTGATCCAAAAGTCGAATTTCAGAAGATATTGCGTGTTTTTCCAAAATTTCGCGGTAACTTTCTTTTTTTAATACACCGTCAATTTTTACAATGTCTCCTATGCTAGTATCAGCAAAACAGCCCCAAATGATGATAGAGCCTTCTCCATGCTTCATGGTACCAGTAGTACACTCTTCTCTAACACGCTCACCCACAGATCTTCTTACGAATATTCGCCTTCGGGTTCGAACAGTTCAAATTTGGACTCATCGGTCCATGGAACGTTGTTCCACTTTTCTATGGTCCAGTGTTGATCTTCATAAGCCCATTTAAGTCGCTTTTGCTTGTTTTGTTTTCGTAGTTACGGCTTCTTCATCGCAAAGCGTCCATGGAGCCCGGCTTTCTGTAGGCGACGTTTGACTGTAGAAACACTGGCTACTTTTGGGCGACCAACATTTAATTCTGCGGTGATTCCTGGGGCTGTCTATTTAACTTGCTGATAACCACTATTCTGCAATCATCTGCAGATGTCGCTCTTGGTCTTCCACTCCGTCCTTTATTAAGAAAACTACCAGTTTCCCGGCTTTTTTTACGTTATAGTCAACCGTAGCGTGGTGTATTTTTAATTTTTTTTCGCAATTAGTCGATTACTTATGCTACTTCTATGGTAAGCTACTATAAGCGCACGTATTTCCGCACTAATTTCCCTTCGCGGAGGCATTTTCCTCCGGAGCATTTTCCGCCGGAGGCACCTGTCACTCGATATTTCGCTTACGATGTTAATAGAATAAATACTACACTGCAACTGACCACAGGATACCGATTTCACTATAATCTTTTAGAAGAGTAATTTAAACATTATTACCTACAATCTAACCGATGACTAGAGCTCCCCAACTGCGTGGCGCACCATAGGCGTCGATAAGGAACATAAGTAAAGTACATAAAAACAAAAGAAATAAAGAATTTTAAAACGCTTACTTTTGTAATTAGCCGTATCCAATATAGTGGGTGTTAATGCACAAGGAAAATAGTATTAGTCAGCACACGAGGAGGTAGGCACATTAAAACTGTTACCGTAAGCGCAATCCGATTTCTCAAACATCTGAAGCATTAGGAATGTTTCCACAGTCGTTTCTTTCAAGGATGTTCGTCGTTCTGAAAAAATGTTTTTATATCTTGAAAATAAACGCTCGACGTTTAATGATGTAATACACGCGTAATCAAAATAATCTTTCAATTTAGTCACCGAATCAGTAGAGTTACCTTCCCAAACTTGTCTTAACCTGCTAAAATTTGTATCTTTCTTCATAACACTTTCAAAATTTCTTGTAACGATATCATTTTTTTTGTTATTTATGCAGTGTAGGAGTGTATTAACGTCATCTAATATTTGTACTGACTCCGTCAGGGACAGTGCACTATTTTGTAATTTATTTATTGCCTCAAGTACTTCTCTATAATTGTTGTAAACGGTTTGTAAATCTGCTTCAACGAAAATATCTTGGAATTTATCCTGGCTTTCCTTAATAGCCGCAGATTTGTTGGGATTGAATTATAAGACGACTGATTTTATTGGCCGGAGGTATTTAAAATAATAAAACGCTGCCTTCAGCCATGTCCCCCAACGCGTAAGAATCGGCTCTGGTGGTTCGGGAATACCGGGACACTGTTTATGAAATTCACTGGTACGTTTGGGAGATTTGAGAAACACTCGTTTCGTATTTGTTATTAATGCATTTACCTCAGGGAAATTTGCACGAATAGTTTCAGCCGCAATATGCAGAGCATGAAGTTTACAAGTAATATGTAACATCATCCCATAATGTTCTTGAAGAGAACGACCTACACAACGCATTGTCGCGGCACCATCGGTCATGAAAATTAATACTTGAGTAGTGGCAATTTCAAATGTTTGTAAAGTATCAACGACTACGCTCTCGATAGCGTCGGCAGTACACGATTTTAGTCTTTTACTAGCTAATAAAATTCCCTTTGTAGGTTGACGAGGTTCCAGTATACGTACAATCACATTCAAAATAGAATGTTTTTTACGGTCTGTCGTTTCGTCAATACATAACCACAGTAGTTTATATTTTATTGCAGATCTGATCCCGTTTTCAATTTCGGTACGTACACTTGGCACACATCTCCTTAAGCTTGTTTCCGACGGTAACTCAAAGTCTGGATCATATTTATTCCAAAATTCACGGAATGGTTTCTTCCTGAGTAAGGAAAATGGTAAATTACACGCAGTCAGCATATAAAATAAATCAATTATAAATTGAGTTGCCTCAGTCGGTGATACACCCAGTTTTTTATTTTTGTGTTGCTGACTATTTACATGTCTTCTACAGCCATATTTATCATTGCACATCAGAGGTATATTACAAATTTTACATATAATCTTACTTCCATTATATATTAAGTCAGGAAATTCTCCACAGAACTTTTTCACTTTGTCGGCGTGTGTGGGCGTTTCTTACTACGCGCGTCCGCCATACCGTCACAACCCGATCGCATACGGTAATAAACTACCGAAATGCGATGCGAGTTATTTGCTTATATATTACATTACATATCCCCCCGGCCACGCCCGGCGGTACGCCTTCTGACTTGCCACGCACTTTGGGGAGCTCTACCGATGACTAAATTTACCCAGAAACTCTCAGGGATTATTATTGTAATAGCATCGCAGTAAACAGCTTATGATAATTCGGCTAAGTACAGGTAAATGATAGTAAACCTTATGCGATATAATGGGTGTTTATCTTACTGAACAACATTTTAAATACGTGTTTCATTTTATTATCATGTTTCTTACAGGGGTGCCTAAACACTTTTGAGCGGTACTGTATATAAAATATATACTGAAAGTGTCAAATTATTAAAAATATTTCATATGTCAGCTTAAGCGTATTGGCAAGTAGTGAGAATTTTCCAATGGATACTCTTTATGCGGCGATCGATGCAGTTCTTAGCGAGACGCCGTGTATAGTTGTACTCTTTTATTATAAAATATAAATAATAAATTAACAAGTAATCAGATACCTTTGTGGTAAGAAACATACCGATACTTTTTTGCCACCTCGGTGATTGTGCATCATTCTCTCTATCTAAATAATTCACCCCACACATATTTAATAGAATCATCGTACTTTAAGACCTTAAATTTTTCGAGTTATCGAAACCCGAATGTAAGATATTTCCTTCATATCTATTCAATTTTCTACCTCCGGACCTAAAAGAAGTCTGATTTTTCGGTAGTAACATTCCTCAGTTTCCAGTTTAGGTACCCTCTGGGTGATTCAAAAGTGGGACAAACTTGAACGTTGAAGTATAGATGTAGGTTGCCTAAATATCTCAAATCGAGATGCGAAAGATTTAGCGACGAGCAAAATTGCCTCTCGCCGTGAACTTGACCCTGAGAATAGTTCGTACGCCAAGCAATCGCTAAGAGAAATATCGATCAAAAACTCCTGCTCCTGCAAAAACTTTCCGACTTCTACGTGCAATAGAGGTCAAGTTAGTTAGTAGAGTGCTATCGAAAAAAAGTGATTTGACTATATGAGATAGTTGACATTTCACGCAATAGAAAAAAGAACGATCGTGAATTGTTAAATTTGCATCAAAACTTTGCATACGTTGAAGTAGTATGGTACGCCTGTATGCGCGAGGGTTTTCTTTTAAGGAATTTACGTGCTAGAAGCGTAACTAACTGTATGGTTTCTATGGCAACGTCACGAAATATCAATTTTGCCGCAATCCGACTGTGGATGTAGCTACTTGCGTTAGATGACGTTCCAGATAAAAAAGTAAACAAGCATATTTTAATTTGCTTTTCATAAACGTAATTAATTGAGAAAATGATTAATCGGTTTTATAATTCGATTTTACGAAGCGAAGGCTTCCTTCTCAAACGATTAAGGTTTTTAAAACAAGAAGGTGATGTCCTTAAAATCCGATTGTCTTTAATTTCATCACCGGAGATTTTACGCTAATAAATTTTATCAAAATGAAACGTGACGTGAACGCTATTAGCGGCAGAGTAAATTTGACGCGCTGTCCATTTTCGATCCCTTAAAAATCTTAGTAATTACAACTTGTTAAATGAAATTGACGTTACAGCAGAGCAGAGCAGTGCAGGTAGTCTGAAACGCTTCAAGTCACAACATGTAAACGGGATTGCTCGCCACTGAAAAATACCTTTTGTAACATCGATTGAACGTTCATTTGTTATTTAACAGAAAAAAAGTGGAGTATGAAGCCATCATTAAACTCTTGCATTTGAGATGCAAATTAAAGCGGAGTTGAATGTTGTTTACGGAGACTCTGCGTCATCATTTGCCACTGTGAAATTTTGTGCAACCCGACGGCTAAAAGCTGCGGCTGCTACTAATAACATTGGAAAAATTGACCAAATAGCCAGTGAATTAAAATTAGTGAGATAGCAAAGGCTATGGGCATCTCGAAACGATGTGTTTGACACATATTGATTGAAGATTTGGACATGAAAAAGTTAAGTTAAATAACAAAATCAATTATTTGATCAGATAATGAATCATCGCCAACTTTTCCTGGTCACGTAGATGGTACTTCTAAATAGGAATCATCGAACTGAGAACACTGACAGTGAATACATTACCGGTACAAAGCAATCCAACCAAACAAAGCAAAAGATACAAACTCAAGCAAAGTTAAGTGATTTAATCAGAGATTTGGATCTACCAAAACAACGAGCAGAAATTTTAACGTCCCCTCTACCATCTAAGATATAGAAACCAAAGCGACTATTTATAGAAATACGAGTCAGACGTTTGCTATCAACTATACGCAGCACAAATAGAAAGTGTGCAGTGATCTAAAGGTAATTGGTTTATTGACTGGTTTACAAGATGCGGCTATATATTAGTACGTAGCCTTCTAGACAAATCTATTCGAGCAAAGAGAACACCATTAATCGGTTCCAAAAGAGCGTTCTTTCCACTACAAATTTTACAAAAGGCTTAAATGTAAGCAGTTTTCCACGACTTTCATATGTGAAAATTAAAGGTATATTTGTGGGTCCTTAAATTAGAACTAATCAATAACAAGAAGGGTGACAAGTTGCTATCACATACAAAAGCTGCGGTATTGTCTTCATTTCGATGTGTTGTGGACGGTTTTCCAGGCTACAAAAAAGGGTAAATGTTAAGGGAATTATTGCAGAATTGTTGAAAAATTACAAAGCAACGGGGCGCGTATCTTCTTAGAATCCATTTCCTACATTCCCACCTTAATTTCTTCCCGGAAAACTTGACCGCAATAAACTATGAGCAAGGTTAAATAATAAACCATACGAGTGGGTGGTTTATTACTTAAGCTTGCTCATAGTTTATGCCGCACATTCACTGTATTTAGTAAGTGTTCATGTGCTTCAATTCTTTCTCGAGTTTGAACAATCGATGGAAAGATGTGATAGAATGTTTAAGGCAAATAATTTATATAAAAATCTCAAACCGAATTGCCAAAAACCGAGACAAAAAAAGAAACAAAGTTCAAGGCTTTGTCAAGAAAATGGAAAAACTGGAGACAATAGCATCGGAATGTGGGAACTATTAATAAAACTAAAATAATAAACTTATAAAATAATACCACGACAATGGATGTTGCAACAAAACTTTTTGCATATTTTTGGGATTATTATTAATTATATCAGGTAAAGAAGAAAAATCCAAATACTGACTATAATGAAAAAGAATTCGCAGCACTCGCATCGTTTTGTTTTTTATTTTTTGAAGAACCTTCAATGAATTCAAAGAATGTACAGTTGAATAGTAAAGAAAAATTTCGTATAGAAACATTGTTCATATAATTGATATGTGGAATGCTCATTTAAAGCACCGTTGGGAATCATACAAGAAAGTTAAACGCTTTAGTTTTCTTTCTCGATTAAAAACAATTGATTCTGATTAATAAGCTCAAATAAAAAAAGTTCATCGGGTGGGGAGACCATCACATTCGAAAAAATTTATATACTTTTACAAAGAAAGTATGATGCCACAATAATAATTATGAACCAAGTTACCAACTTAATTGATGGAATATAGCTTTAGCAAGAATAAATTTCTTTTGTTCACACAAAAGATATTTATTTTCAAAAGCAACTTTCACGATAATGGAACGCAATATACATACTTATTTTCCCTAATACAGGGTATTTTTGCATTGAAACGTCTCCCGTAACAAGAACAATTTCCTTTTTGTAAAGCAACTTCGACTAGACGAGTGTGTAGTGCTACAAAAAATCTGGTTTAAAATTTAGTGATCGACAATTAAGACATTGATTAGCAGTGCTTATTCTCCGGTTTTATAAGTTGCATACTCGTCTGCAAACCCTTGACATACAGAAGGAAATCGAACTGGTTAGATTGGTACGAATATTTCTTCGCAGAAAAGGTATTATTATAAGACTAATCCAACACCTTGAATATTTCATTGTATTGAGCCATCATGCAATTAACCACATATCGCTGCATTTGTCGAATCATTCACAAATATAAGTCCGATATCATTAAGCTCCTATTACTGCAGTACAAATAGATTTTCTTGGGTGGTTTTCTCGTATTGGTTTATCTAGTATTTAGAAAATTAATAATAATAATTTTAACTATTTTTTTTTAGCCTCTAAATAATGACTATGCATAGATTCGCACTATTTATTTATAGCACATAATATTCATATAGATGGCAAATGCCGTACTTTAGGCCAGTAGATGATTGCATTTAATTTTATTTTAATTTTATATTATAAAAAAAAAGTTAAATATAGCAATAAAAACAAAAATTCATGTCGTTTATAAAAGTCTCACTAAATTTTGTGCGATGACTTCTTCTCATAAACAAATAAAAAGTATTTGGACTCTATTTTTCCGTAATAATCAGTTAGTGCTTGCTTTCTAAATTTGTTCATATGATGTACAGTGATATGCTCTTTGTATCGGTTTGACATTTTTCCTTATTTCCAGTGATTTTACTGTTTCCGTTATTAGAGCAATTTTAGGGTAACCCAGAGCTGCTGATTTTCTTACTTTGATTTTTTTGCTAGCACTTTTATCACATCGGCTGATAATGCTCTTTGAAAAAATATCAAGAAAAAAAGAAATATTATACAAAATAGAATGATTATAAAACTAAAAAGTTTCTGGTAAAAAAACATATCGCTACAAATGCCACTTGAAATGCCGTTTGTATGATTTTCTATCGTTTGTTTTTGAAGACAATCACATTGCAGATTCCAACAATTATCTATTATCATGTGGGTATTCCACCTTCGTTAATACCTTTGTTCCATTTGATTTTGTCTTGATGGAATGGCTTGTCTTATTCTTCGCTAAATTCACCTAGGTTTTCGCGAAATATGTCGAAGTGGTTGTGCAAAAAGTGCTTTTCTAATTGATTAATTAATTTAATTGCTTATATTAGCACGCGTTCTCTTTAAATTAACGAGCATATTTCGTACGAGTTGTTCATAATGTTCCGTCTTATTGTTACCCCAGAAGTTCTTGAGCACAGTAACAAAATAATACAAGCAGAAGCTTCAATATTAATCATAGCTTTTGGGAAATTCAAGTCGTTAATGAGCTTACGAATTTGACGACTACCACAAATTCCAGCCTGTAATTTTTCTGAACGATCTGCAAACATATTTAAAGTCCTTGCTTCAAATGTAATATGGAATCGTATAAACAAATATGTTTATAAGATCTCGATCGAAAAATTTTTTTTTGACCTATGTAATTATTTTCGACTGTAACATTCTCCATTTTGTCGCACACGTATCATTATCTCTCACAAAACATAACTTTGTACTTATGTTTATTTTTTAATTGATTAGTTACAAATATTCTGAAATACAGACATGTCCAGATGTATTAACTCATTATATTCATTTGATTAACCGTCAGTAGATATCTTGATAAACCTACCGTTTGGTCCAGAAAAACAATTTGCACATTTTTCTTCATGTATTTGATCTCACACTGTTGTGAACGGTACTTTTTGCGATGGAGGTGCGTATCTATTTTAATATCTCTTTAATTACTTCTGAATGTTTGAATACAGTTACAGTTTGTATAGGTTTAACTACTCACTATTCACTAAATTTATTCAACTATTTGCTTATCAAGTTCTTGTTTCATATTGGTAAATGCTGCACACCAAAAGGGCTTAACAAATTCTATTCTCTATCTTCTTTAAGATCGTTGGTCCTCGTTGATAAAGTAATTGGGGAAGATGAAATTAAATTTGATCTGCATCTGTTAAAAAAATCAATTACATGCCTATTTTATTTGCCGATATTGTAAGATAATGTACAAGAAGATGCTAAGAAAAGTTGTTATAAATCACGAACTCATCGCTGTTGGTATCCACAAAGCCTTACAAGTGGATATTTGGAGGCAGAAGTAAATTACCAGCAAACATATGTAGTGCAGACCCCGCACAGATGACGATTTCACGATCGTTAGTTAGATGTTTTGATGATATCATTAGGAATGGAAGTATAATATCTTGGAATAAGTAGTTATAGCATCGATACTACTAATTTCAAATATTTTCGCCTACGAAGCACTTCCAGTTAAATTGAACGTGGTGTTCAACGTCCTTATTTTAAATACAGTGGTATTATATTCTTTGTTGTTGTAATCTATGTACTAGACACATTATATGCAATTAATTTGTATTAGGACACCTTGCATCTAAAGTCGATTGTTTTCGATATATTTACGATTATGTTGAAATTTTAGTATTTGCACCCTTCTTGTTGAAATTAAATGTTTGGGAATGTCATGTAAATTAAGATATTTATTGAAAGCAGATAAAGAGAACCAAATAATAATTCTGGACAACCCGGATTACTTCAACCGTGTCAACAGTTTACTATCATCAGAACTGTCAAAAAATTAAGAATTCTTTACTATCCATGATTAAAGAAATAAAAGAAGTTCTGAGAAAATGCCCAAAACTTATTAACGTAAACTTAACAAAATAACTTGCCAGGTTGCATTAAGTTTGCATACTGCCAAACGAGCAGTCGCTGTTGGCCTAACCCTCGATAGGATCCGAATAAATATGAAAACATACTCCGAGAATTACATACAATGTATCAGCTTGGCTATGTGGATGTGCTTTGGCTCAAAGGTGAGGTATGCCGTTAATATCCTCGCCAAGAAGTTTTCGTGCACCTCGGATATAAAGTCAACAAAACTAGTATTGTGTTTAAAAAGTATCGTGTAATGTTGGGAAAAATTTGAGGTTTTCTTCGACTGTAATGGTGTGGACCTGCCCTACAGTTATCAGACCACAGTACTAGGCCGCTTGGTGATCTATCGCAGAAAACATGATTACAGTTACAAAACTATTGCAGATACAAAAGGCCGCTTGCCTAATTATCAGGTATGGTCGAAATTTACACCACCGGAGGTTGCCGCCTCGACAAAAAGTGGCAATGGCTATCATGATCCGGTTGCTATGAAATGGTATAACAAAGACCGAAGTCGTTATGCATGTTGTTTGCCCACCTTCAAAGGAAAAGGTTATTTAGGTACACACTTTATATTGTATTTACCGAGAGAGTAAATCATTATTGTTAAAATTTTATGTTTAGAGTTTAGGTCAAGTTTAGAGTGATAAAATATTTAAGAAATGGTTTTTTCCTATTTATTTTGTTCAGGGGTTTATTTACGTATTTAATCCTGTTCTTTTAAACATGGAACTAATCTTTGAATTTCTTTATTACATTTTTCACATATAACTGTTGATGATTTTTTCTTTTTTCTACAAAATGTTGTCATATGTTACTCTTTTTTTTCTACCGCTCATTACGAGTATAGTAATATAAAATGGACATATGCACAATGCAGAAACACGAATGAAGTAGAACGTGCACCCAGTTTCTTCGAATTCTAAGATATTACATCTTTTTAAATTCTAATTACGTGATTTTACCAGTTTTGTTTAGCGATGGTTTAAATAAACCCGCGTGAATGCGTCATGTACTACGTACAAGCAAAATTTCAAATACGAAGTAAATTAAGGCTGGGAAAATTTGTCTAGATAAATGAATTAAACTATTGGTAGGTATGGAGAATCTACGAAAATAAATTGTAAGTAACTATTTGGGAAAAAGTATATACTAGATAATGTTCTAATGTCGTCCATTTTTTTTCTCTTGAGAAAATGGCTTTTTTCCATCGAAACCTTAGACTCAATATATTATGGTGATTAAAAAGAGTCCCACTATGCTCAAGAGTTTTAATTATTTTTCGAAATAAAACATTTATATTGCGTTTAAAGCAATTAAATAAAACGTGCAATAATGCTAACAGAAATGAAAAGTAATGATTTTTGCTAACCTTTGAACTAACGCACTGTGCAAAATAAACAAAATCCTACAAGAAATTATTTTTCTGTAAAAGTGAAAACTACAAAGTTTATATGTATAGTTGGACCCATTCTCAGAGACATTGAAATATGTCGTTTGCATGACGCATTGGTATTCAATTTTATCCTCCGTAGTAATTGCTAAAGGAAATATCGTCATACACCGAAATTACATTCTCCTACAATACGACACATCCCTAATAGCAATAAGAAATGGTGCTCCTCAATCTTTCCAAACGCATATACACATGTACACACAAACGCATACTTTTACTACGACTTTTCTCATACATTATTAATAACTGGCCAAGACAGAACAAACATCCGTCAGACTAAAGGCGCCAATAGACAATATGCAAACGCCATTTGTGATAATGGTAATTAATTACAAGGAAAGGAAGACCTCGAAGCTTTTATGTACTAACAAAAACACTTTTTAAAACTTACTGCATAACTTCATAACATGTAACGAGTTATTTACTAAAGCTGCATAAGTCGGTATCACTTTCAACATCACTTCAACCTACATACATCTAAATAAGGACAAAAAAAAGAATAATTACGAACTACGAACATCTGTCGCTCGCCTCAGCTCCGATGTAGTATTTTTAATGCGTGAAGGTTGCAGGACTTGCATGTATGGGCATTTATACGTACTCACGCATACGTACGAAACAATTGTAGGTGTTCATCGATAATTACGGCGTTATTAAAACGCAGTAGGCATTCACTGTTTATTATGTAACTTATTCGGCTTATGGCCTACTTTTTACCTTTTTATTGTATTTGTTTTCGTTTGCATTATATTAGACGGTTGTGATTACTGTTTGCAGTTAGCTATTTTCGATGTCTCGTCTAAAACTACTGCGATCTTCTCGGTATGAATGGGAGCAATTGGGTCTAAAGGTCGTTTGAATGAATCACTTGCCGGGAATTACATATTCTTTTGGCAGCTAGTTTTATTGTTTAGAAATGTTACTGAATTGATAATTCAGTGTAATAAATGCATTGTGTTTACGATAAACCTATCTACAAACAAAAGCTGATATAAAATGCTTATCGTTTTAGCAAATGTTAATATTTTTCTTCGGTTCTTTATCGTATTATTAGTAATATTCCCATTGCGCTGCTTTTTTTCATATCTGCCTACATGAGTCTAATTAGTATTTTTCCAGGCCTACTATAATCTTTGCTGTTACTTTTTTATTTATATTGTGCAGATAAAGCAATGCACAATATTCATGTGTTTTTTGAATTTTTAATGTAATCCCATGTTTTTTCGCGAGAAACTAGTAATACTTTTTTATCAGCTAACTTTTGTAACGCATTTAGCAAAAGAACTCTGCAATAAACTAGTTTATTTGATTAAAAGTGAGAAAAGTATTGACGGTAATTGGGTTACAGTGATGGCCTAAGAACTGGGGAGGTCCGCTAAATTTAAAAAATAACATAGAAAACAGAGTTTATTTTTGTTGGTAGAAAATCAGATTACAATTCTAAAAAAAAGAAAACATGATGAAATAAAATTAGTGCTTTAGGGTCTCTGCAGAAATCTCTTTAACAAAGTTATATCTAGTGTTACTTGTCAGTTTTATTTACAATCTTTTATTTTATTTTATGGTCTTACAAATATTTACAACACATTTCAGCTCGAATCATGACACTCGTAACTAATAAAGAAAATATCACTGAACATAAGTTATTATTGCGTAATAGTATCTTTCGCTGTTAGAATGTAGTATTAAAGTATTATAAATTCATTATATTTATTAATATTTATTTTTTTGAAAAAATCTAAGGGTTATAGCCATTAGAATTATTTTACGTTATACTACATGGTTGTTATCTTGTTACGTCATTTGTTTTTAAAGTTATAACGTCATTAAATGTTTTTTTTATGACAACTTATATATTTTTTTATTAATTTCAGTAGTTCTTTTATTCCTTTTTTAAGTGAATGAAATTATCAATTTGTTACATTTGAAAAAAATTGAGGAATACAGCCTGAAAGTTCGAATATCAAAAATTAATTAAACACAATTAACTTAACGAACAAGAATCCATACTTATACCTGTCAGAAGTAAGCAATCAAATTGTTATTTGCTTGTTCTAAAGTAGATTGTACCTTTAACATCCTTTATTAATAAAAATGGCGGAATTGAGCGAGAAACAAAGATTTGAACTGTTAATGATGATCGGTTATAGCGACAGATCCAGATCACATTAAGAAATGTGTCAGATTTTTAGAAATAAGTATCCAAATCAGCATAAGGTAACGTAAAGATTCCGGTAGCATTAAATGAAGATGCACAACTTGACGTGCTTTTGGAAATTATTTATTATAATCAGAAATTAAAATTAATTGTTTTGAATACTAATTGAATCCACATTCAACTAGTAAAAACATTGCTTGGATTACAACGTAAACAACACCTTGATTTTAAAATTTGTAAAAGTTCAAAAATTTCACACATGACATAGACATTGATCATAGACAAGAATTCTGTGAACAAATGATGACAAGTTTCAATCGCGATTTTGATGTGTTGTGCAATTCGTCTTTTCGTCCAAAATAGGCTTAATCACTACATAAAATTTTATAAATTCCCGACTTTTCTTTCATGTCCGGTTTATTTTTCAGATAGCCAAGAAAGTTTTTAAGTATATTTCGCGAACTAAAACATGCCTTCACTTCTAAAAACTGTACGAATACTTTTCAATATTCTGTGAACGGGGAGTTTCACAGATATCTTACCGTGAGTCTGGTGAAATTAACATCGAGGAATTTCTCACATAATCTGTAAGCTGTAGACTTTTTTAAACATGCGATCGACATAGGTAGAGAAGTAACAATTGCAAATAGCTATAATTTTTATAAAAATATTTTTTTTATTGTACCTACGTATACTTAAAGGTATTTTTCTAATCTATTAATTAAGAAACTAATCGCGGCTATTTTGTATTGTTCATACATAGTCCTTCGAATGAGTTATAATATATACAGGGTTAGTAAAAAGTCCCGGAACGGTCGATAACTTTGTTATTTGAAAATTATGATTTCTGAAATTTGGTATGGGGGTATAGTTAATATAAATGCATTTTATGCAATACAGTTAATATTTTTTTCACTTCCGGTTTAATCGGCAATACGTCCAACTCATAATTTTCAAATAACAGTTATTCGACCGTTCCGAGACTTTTTACTAACGCTGTATAATGTATATATTAGTGTTTGTTTCCAGTTTATTGTTGTTTCTAATTACTAAACTATCCAGCAGTGGGAGTTGACTGTTCACCTTTGTTTATACTGTAAATGTAATAGTTTTGAATTTTCAATTAAGTGCCGTGAAGAAAAGCAAAATAGTACTTTTTTGAGTATCAAAAATCGCGCAAATATCTACATACCTTAGCTAAATTTTGAGGAAAATATGCAATCTCCTTTTTCTTTGTCAAATTAACGATGAGCAGGTCCACTATGAAAGGGGATTAATTAATTAAACTTGTGTGTTCTTACTATAATTGTTGATGCTACTATTTAAAATTAAAGAAAATCATATTGTTTCCAGTATTTCGGCCTCCTCATACAAATACAATACTACGATTAGATAAAAATATAAAAACCAAAACCTACATTTATGAAGAAGAATTGCAACAATTTGTATTCATTGAAATTTTCATAATTTATTGTAAGCTCAGAATGAATTTTGAAACGGTAAACGTCAGGCAATAAATGCCTTCTAAAATATGCGTTCATGTAATAGTCATCCTATCTAAAAAAAAAACATAAAAATTAACGTATTGTACTGTTTCATTTTATTTTTATGATTTCCCTTTCTAGATTCGACAAAATGCTTCAAACCAGGATGTGAACCACGCGCCACATCCTTGCGATTTCGACATGGAATCTCTCGGACTTAACCTCAATCATCCAACCGCAAAACCTTCCAACACTGACGTAAGACAACTAATTTAGTTCCGTCTTCTATAACACTTATATCTACAAATCAATCTGGATTGTTTTCCGTTTTTTTTTTCGCAGTACGAGCAACGCTTAGATACACACAATCCTAACCAAGGTACCGATACTATCGACAATAATTGCAGCGAAGATGAGTACGCAAGGGTTTCTGCCAGTACCACCCATATGTCCGTCAGCAGCGAGCCTATATCTCAGAAGACACGTGGCATGGCGAGTTTGTATCATGGGACTTGGCCGGTCGAAAGGACAACGATGTGGAACTCGGAGCCGACGAATCTAAGCCCGGTCACTTCCGGTTTCAACAATCGAACCGTAAGTTACAATAGTGCACTGTTTACAAATGAGAGTGTTACGCAGGAATTTGATAGTGAAAAATAATAAAATAGCTTAAAATTCTACAGAGAGCAAAATAAAACCTAGTTTATAACCTCTATCCTGATTTTGGAACTCATCCTGTTTAGCGATAAAATAATTAGTATGATTTTTATTTCATCAAAGGCGAAATTTGACTAAGTATGGAAACGTTAATATGTATATGGCTTCCATCGCTTAATACTGGAAAAAAAAATAGGAAAATATCTAAGGTATAGAAACGTTTCTAATAATGATTGCAATTTCATTTGCAGAAAATTGTCATAATTGAACGCGATTTGTTATAAGATTGACTTTTTTTCAGGATCACACGAGTGTTATGAGTTTCGCCTCCAGTTCTGGTGGCGCACCCCTTGATCGGGTCCTGAGCAGCCCGGATCATTCGCGAAGATCTTCCCAACAGCTCGAAGCAAAGATGGACATGGTGTACAGTCTGTTGGCGATGCTAGGCGGTCAAGAACACGCCGACATGGGCGAAACGTTGCTTGCCTTAAGTACCAGTCCAGAAAGTTGTCTGGCGATGAGGCAATCGGGTTGTATACCCCTTCTAGTGCAATTAGTTCAATCGGACAAGGACGGCGATACACGAAGAAAGGCTTCTCAAGCGCTTCACAACCTAGTTTACGCGCAACCGGATGAAAAATTGAAAAAAAGAGAGACTAGAGTGTTGAAATTGTTGGAACAGGCCAGAATATATACGGAAGCTTTAAAGAATAATACGGAATATATTCCAGACGCCGGAACAACGTCAGATGGTAACGTTTTCAATATTTATTTTTATCTTTCGAGGATATTTGAAAGAACTTGATTTATATTTCCAGATGGTGACGAGCACCCCACCTTAACCGTAGCTCATTTGATGAAATTGTCGTTCGACGAAGGTCATCGACAAGCGATCTGTCAATTAGGCGGCATTCACGTTATTGCCAATTTAGTAGAGGTAAATATTATTTTTAAAGTTAATTCTTGTTGAGTACACTCCACCTTTTTGTTTTCGTTTTGTGAGAGACACACTTTGATGGTATTAATTTGGTATTGTATAGACTGAGCACTCGATCCACGGCAGCACCTCGGAGGACACCAAATGCATTCTAATGCGTAGGTACGCTTGCATGGCACTCACCAATCTCACCTTCGGCGATAGCGGCAATAAGGCTTTGCTGTGCTCGTTCAAGGACTTCATGAGGGCGTTAGTGATACATCTACAGAGTCCCAGCGATGAATTAAGACAAGTAAGTCAAGTAATAGGGAAACTACAGCCCACGTTAATCGTTAGTTTGTTTAATATTTACTATTTCGTGCCAAATCAATATATTTTTGCATCTAGCGCTTACAACTAACTAGCTAATAATGATTATAATAGTAATGAGGACATGTACAGAGTTATACGCTTATAATAACCTGGAAAATTAACATGGCAGTTGTGAGTGCCGAATGAGTGAATATTCACTTCTCAACTGTCGAATATGTGTTCTACTATTAAGAATAAGACAAAAAGTAAGGATACTAAAACTCCGAGGGGAAACCGTTTTCAGGAAAAATTGAAATTAAAAATTGACAAAGGATTCAGTTACAGCGGTATACAAGCGGGATTCATATTTGTAGAAGATAGAACTGAAGTGCAATGAATTTATTTCACTCTGACGTTATTTAAAAGTATTTTTAAATTGAAAAAGGCAGGGTATACTAAAAGGCAAAACGCCGATATGATGAAAGTTTGGGGGTGTGTAATGATAAGGTTTTAGTGTTTGTGCTGTCGAGCATTTGTGCAGAAAACGGTTTCCGAGCCGAGGTCATCCAAATAACAAAACAATTCAAAATGTAGAAACACGTGCTGTAGGGGCAGGATGTATCACTCCAAAACGTTCTTTGCATGCCGATCGACCTTCAAAACATGTATGGCAAAAAGAGGAACTGTTGTTGTAGGATGTTGGGAATATTCCTGCCACCTGTATACGTTTGTTGTCAAGAAATAGGCATTACACCTGATCCTTTATTCATAGATTAGATACCTTTAAAAATGCAATTTATATCCATACCACCTACAGTCTGTTGAAATACTGCATATGACCTATTGGAAGTAAATTGTTGCACATGGCCATTACACCAAATTCAGAGCAATCCTGACTTTTTCCAAAATGTCCTGTTTACCGATGAAATTGATTTCAACCAACAAGAATTGGTCTCTGAATGTTTTGGTAGGTATTTTGAGAAAAAGAATCATCGGTGCGTATTTTTTCCCAATGCTGAATGGTGAAAATTACAGTAATTTTGCCAGGTATGTTAGAAGATACAACGTGTATGTTTTGTCAACGCCATGGAGCGCTTGTACATGCTACTTAACAAATGCAAGAAATTTTTAATTTTCCTAATAAATGGATTGGTCGGGTTGGACCAATAGCTAAACTACCCCGATCTTCTGAGTTTAACTGCAATAAATTTTTAGCTGTGAGGATACATAAGAAGGTTTGTTTTACTGTACTTGCTGAAGTGGATCACGTTAATGTCCGGATTGATGAAGAAATAGCAGAAATATATGAGGATAATTTCAATTTTCCAGACTACATACATTAGCGATAATTTTTGAGGATTGGTTAAGGAATTAGATGTGTTTCGATTCCGCTTAGCTTGATTCAGACATTGCATTATTTTAGTATTACACATATTTTCATTGCATTTTGTTTTGTTGAGAATAAACAGAATTTCAATATTACCTGAAAACGGCTTTGGTTTCTGGATTTTAATATTCTTAACTTTTATCTTATTCCTAATATCCGACAGCTGGAAAGTGAATATTAACAAACCTAATATAATAGCAACGCTTATTTATTCCTCGTAGGTAACCGCAAGCGTCCTCCGCAACTTGTCGTGGCGCGCAGATCCTGTCAGCAAAGAAATCCTACGCGAAGTAGGCACGGTCACAAGCTTGATGAAGGCAGCAATGATGGATAGCAAAGAGAACACCTTGAAATCGATCCTCTCCGCTCTATGGAACCTCTCAGCGCATTGCACCGAGAATAAAGCAGAAATATGCGCCATTAAAGATGCTCTTGGCTTCCTAGTCGATATGCTTTCATATAAAACCCCATCCAAGTCATTGGCCGTCATAGAGAACTCCGGAGGCATTCTTCGGAATATCTCGAGTCAAATCGCTGTTCGAGAAGACTATAGAGAGATTTTACGCCAACATAATTGCCTGCAAGTACTTTTGGAACAATTGAAATCACCCAGCTTGACCATCGTGAGTAACGCTTGCGGAACCCTGTGGAATCTATCCGCAAAGAATGCGCAAGATCAGGAAACCTTATGGCAAATGGGAGCACCTTCTATGCTGCGCAGCCTGAACCATTCCAAACATAAGATGATCGCGATGGGATCCAGCGCCGCCTTGAAGAATTTATTAAGTTCGCGACCATCTCACACGCTCCTTCCGCAGATGGATGCCACGGCGAAAGCGATGGATTTACCGATCTTACCAACGCTAGGCGCTAGGAAACAGAAAGCCTTGTTACAGGATCTCGATCAAAATCTTCATGAAACATTCGACAATATTGAATCACCGACGAGAACAACCGGGGAAGAGAAATTCGACAAATACGTCCCAACGCAAGAGTTTATCCAAAGGACACGAAAGAAACACGTGTTGCGTTCGGAGAGTCAGGAGTGTGTCTCGCAGACCGAGCTGGTATACGAATCAACTAGGACATCTAGAAGTGATAGTTCAGCTAAGAATGAATCGCGGAGGGGCGAGGAGAAATTGTCACGGAGGGAAGAGCATCTTTTGCAGAAGGAAAGTTGGAAGGATGAGTTAAAAGTAGGTTTTGATATGATTTCACCGAGATAATAGTTCCTAAGATATAAATAAAGTTACCGTATATATTTCAATTTTTTATGAAATTACATTAAGTAAATGCGATATTTGGTTGTCAACAGTACGTAATTCTTACACTAAACACTTACAAAAAATTACTAATGCTAATGAAGAGTATTTAGATAAAAATAATTCAAAGAAAATTATCAAAACATAACGTAACACACGATACCAGATGCAGCAGACGACACACAGTCACATATTTAACATACTTGATTGCAGCCAAGTCGCTTTTATAATTATTTTCACAATATTTCTTTTTAATATTACTTTTAAACCTGTACAATTTAACTACTAAAACTACAACATTTTCAAGTAATGATTCTTGTCAATTACCATTGTTAACAATTATTAATCTAAACATTATTAATATAAATTCAGTTTTATCTAATATTATCCAAATTTCGATGCGTATCCCAGAATTACATTCAATATTTTAATTATTTTGAAAATGACAGATCGATGTGACGAAAACGCGCCTACCCCATCATGACGATTACCTCGACCATCAAAAAGATCCCACCACTCAATTATGTCAACCGTTCGCTAGTCTAAACATCAACGAAGCATCCACGAGCTCAACGCCATCGTACCAAAAAGATTACACGACGAAACTGCCCCCTAGATTGCTGCAAAGCTACGGCAATTCGAGTTTACCATACAACAAACGTTCGAGCGCTTATCTCTCGGTCAGAACTAATTATACGGATTGCGCGTTTGAGGACGAAATTGACTCCGGAGACCAGCCGATCGATTTTAGCCGAAAATATGACGAGATGAAATCGGATACCGCAGGCGATATAAGCAAAGAAGTAAAAAACCGTAACGAGAGGAGCAACACATATGGAATTTACGCGGAAACGGATCTGGATCAACCTACCGATTATTCTTTGAGGTACGCGGAGGATGATTCAGATTCGGATTTATGCGACAAGAAGGGTGAATTTATTCAGGATACGGTTAAAACTTATTATACGGAAGGAACGCCGTACGAAACGCCTTTTAATTTTTCAACGGCGACTTCTATGTCCGACTTAAGGATGGAAACAAATGAAAAAGTAGTCATCGATAATGACGACCAAAAAAGAACATCGGAAAAGACAAAAATAGAAGATAAAAATCCACCCTCCGATCTAGATGAGAAAGATCATTGTTCCGTAGAAGATATTTCGGAAAACGAAAGCAGACAAAAGAGCAACGATAAAGCGCTTAAATCCCAATTCAGTTCCGGTTTGATGTCGCCCGAAAAACCTGTTCATTACTGCGAAGAAGGCACCCCTGGTTATTTTTCGAGAGTAAGCAGTTTCGGATCGTTAAATTCCATTCCAGCCAACGAGAATCTGAAGTTGGTGAAAGAAGGCGTTACTAAAAAAAGCGGGACTGCGGAGTGTGAACCGGAAATTGAACACAGGAAGACCATCGAAACTTCCCCTCATGAAGGTAAATGCTTATTTCGTTTCCCCAAATTGTTTTCAAACTGGCATAGTGCCAGTCCTTTGTGCCATTTTTTTTTCAATTTTTATTAGCTTGTTTGTTCATCTTTTAACATTTTCACGTGATGGGTAACCTCAACGCCAAAATGTTCTGTTTACTACTGTCATGGTAACCAAACAATGCTGATACTAATAACAACTACTTGGATGCAATATTAAAGTGTACCACTTTTTTTGATTGTAAATATCTTCTTTACTTTAAAACGTCACAAGTTCTATTTAAAATAATGGAGTAGGTGTGCAGCTCGCTATTTCAACCTTATTGCTACAATTCTCAAAGGACAAAACACTTTGTATATACAAGCACGCTGGCCGATATTTGTAAATCTTGCCCTATATATAACGCCTGTAATTGTTTTTCTCAATTATATCGCTTAACTGCATTCTTCTTTTAGCTGGTAACTGTCGAAACCACGATCGTTTATGATTTCGTCACAATTACGTAATTGTTATTATTAAAAAAATCAAGCTGCCAATAGAATTTATGTTTAACCAATCAGCGGAATATTTGATGTTATAGCTGAAGCATTTAAAATCTATTCAGATTCTGTCGCAAAATTAACGTTCCCGCTTGAAAGAAAAGGGGTTAAGAAACGCTAACATACATTCAAACGTAACTGTGAACATTGTGTGAAGATCCATAATATAGAGTACGTAATTGATACAATTTAAAATTGCATGTACTTTTTAAACAATATGATACCAGGAGGCGTTTGTTCTAAATGTAACCTTTTTTTACCTACAAAACATTTCCTGCTTTGCCAAAAAAACACATCGATACAAAAGGAGCAGTGCATCACATTTTGTAATATTTTTTTTTAGTAAATAAATTTATTTTTTAAAACTATAGCGATATCTTCAACTACCTGATGAATCCTTCTATTTCACGTGAAATACGTGAAATTCGTGAAATAGTATTTCACGTATTTCAGACTAGTATGAAATGTTGTATATACCGTGCGTCTCCGATTAGGTGAACGGTCTCTTGTAAAAAGTAAATAATTTTCGATTTAATTTATTCTTAATATTAATTTAATTTATTCTTTGAGGTTTCGCTTTGCTTAGTGAAGTACTAATTTCTAACATATTTTTATTGTTTGAGAAATAAGTCGGCCTTGACAGTGACATGACAACTGTTTTCATCATAGGTGAAGCACCTTTTTCGTTCGTAGTAATTGCAATTAACAAAAGTACTATTTGACATTTAATCTGGAGAAATATGATATTTCAGTTGCCTTCGTTAATTTCAGTAGATGAAGGTCTCACCATGGTGTATAGCCTTTTTTAAGCTTGTAAACACATCGGGAGCCTTTTAATATGTAAGCTGTTGTGTAAAACATCTAACTCGGGAGTGTATCAGACTCGCTTCACGTTTCGCTGATGATGCTGTCAAACGTCAAGTACGCGACAACACCCGAAAAACATTTCTACTATGGATTACGGTAGTGAAAGCCTACACTCAACTTACTTACAAATTCTGAAAAGGTTTGTTGACGAATATTCAACCATCGCTTTTCTTTTAACAGGATGGCTGCCCTGCCCACAAGAAGAATATTTTCAGAGTAATACCGAAATAATAAAAACAGTAACATACACAGCTGTTCTATTCAGCTAACAGGCAGCTTTTAGAAAATTTCGAAACCGAATTGAAAACTGCGCAAAAAAGACTTGCGACTGCGACTGTGAATTAATATTATTTAATTAATAAATGATTTGTGTTAAGCCAATAAATCGTATTAATAATTTAAAAAAATAACGATATTAATTTCATGAAAGTAAACCGATCATTTCAAAAATTTGCATTTGACCATTTTTCATTCTGAACAACTTTACTTAGTAACATTTGAGCGTGCTATGAACGAAAAAGGTACTTTACCTGCGACAAAGATCACTGTTAAGGCTGTCTTGTTCTCAAACAATGACACTATATTAGAAACTAATCTTTAACCAAACAAGGTTAAACACCAACAAATGATAAATTACATCGAAAATTATTTACTTTTTATAAGAGTCGTTTCACCTATCCAAGGACGCACTGTATTTTTTGCAACTTTAATTTGCCAATTTATTTTGCGTTTTTAGGCGCCAAAGCCGTTAAATTTGAGCAGACCGTGAATTACGCCGAAGAGACGCCTTTGATGTTCTCAAGGTCAAGCTCGTTGGCCTCTTTAGATAGCGTCGAACAACATTCGATTCACGATGATCGAAGTTCGGTTGTTTCGGATTTTAGGTAAGTGCGATTGTGGTTTGTTTTTTTTTTATTCTAATCATTTAGGAATCAACCTTTTTATTTATAGTTTTTGTCAAATGTTATTATTGTTTTGTGCAACGTTATAACAGAAAAATATATAATGTGGAATGTTATATTTTGCCGATAATTTAGTTATCTTATCTTTGAATCGTCGAGTGGTTTAAATAGTGCTAAATAGAGAATTCACCAAAATAATATATCGGGTGGGCTCCAAATAAATCTGAAGTTTGCTTAATTCAAGATACGTCTCTGAAAATGCGTTATATTGTTATTTGCGGACGCTCTATTAAGGATCTTTACATGTACGTATTTTGACAAAATTCGCAATTCTAGTCGATTAACGAGCGGGTTGGTCTCTCCGAGCGAACTACCCGATTCTCCATCCCAAACGGTGCCCCCGAGTCCAAAACCGAGAAAAGCTCCGTTAGAATATCCAGCGACGTCGTCCAGAATTGCAGTGGGTGGCGCCATCGGTGGCGGAGGTCCTTTGTTTCAAAGAACGGCAGCAGATGGCAGGCCACAACCAGCGTCTCGCTCAATACAGAAACCGAGCGTTTTCGAGGATAACGTGACGAAGTTTAAAGAGGAAAGCACACCCGTACAATTTTCTACCGCTACTAGCTTAAGCAGTCTGACGATTGACGATCACGATGAGGCTCCGCCTACCAATAGACAAGTAAAGGTAAGATATCGGAAATTCAAATGCGGAAATTCAAATAAAACATTTATAGACTATTTTTTTATATTCGTTGGTTAGCTTTAATTTTGGGGAATTGTTTCAATTTCTGACGTATTTTTCTAAATCTCTTGAATTCGATGCAATTGACAGGTTATTGGTATTTTTTGACATAACTTGTTTTTTCTTTTTTTTTTGAGTATTTGTTTTAACTTAATGGAATATAACTTACTCAACAAAAAACGTAATTATTATTTTCCTCGAATAAATTCGCATTTCCTCTAATAAATCTTTTCAATTCGGGAAATTTCCAACTGAATATATTCTTGTCAAACCCATATTTAAACATAGGGAAGTAGTGGTTTTAGGAACAACACCTTTAATGTCAGATATATCAAAACCTTTTGAGAAAATTACAATGAAAAGAATCTTGAATTTTACCATGTAGACTTCTCATCAAGTTATAATCAAAATGGTTATATTAAAGAACGCTTTATAACTCGTGAAATGTTTCAAATTGTAGAGGAAATTAAATCAAAAAATCTACTCTCTGCATTCAGTTACATATGACAATGGCTTTTAATTGCGAGCTCCATAATTTACTTGTGGAAAAGCTTGAAATAATGGACTTTCGCGATATTGCCTTGGACTGGATAAAATATCCTTTTACAAACAGATACCAGAGTGTAGTAGCTGTAGATACACATGGAAAAGTCATTCGATTCGAGGGGAAATAAGAGAAGAGAAATTCATCTGTGATGTTTGCCGATGATGTGTTATGTGGTAATAAGAACAATACCAGGGATTGACGTTCTTGATACAGTTCAGAATACATTAAATTCGTACAGTAAATGGTTAACAGAGAATAACTTGAATTTTTATACCAATAATAAAAATCTTATCTGTTCTTATGAGGCCAAGTCTATGAGATAGGCTTTGGATTCCGCGGTATCCTGGAAATACCATGTGAGTGCAGTGGCAAACAAGATTTATACAATTTATACAGCAAAACTTCTGGATGGATCTTTTGAGGTAATTCGATGGATGTAAATACCATTTTTATACTCCAAAAAAAGTGTTTGAAAACAATATTCAATGGCAATGCTTGCCTTGATCTATTGAAACAAAATTAATTTCTCATATTATCAGTTATGTACAGAATGTCCCAGGTCGTCCCATGTTACTTGCATATCAGAAATTGAAAAAAAATCTTATATTTTGTAGACAAACACAACAATCCATCAACACCCACATGCGAAGTGAAGAAAATGCGTTTAAGAATCTTAAACGTCATTTGTCGCATGTCCACATTCCCCTTAGAGTCATAGACGCAAAATTTAGCAACTGCTAAATTAAAAATATCATCTATTTCCAATAACAAGCTAGATCCCCATGGTGAGAGTCGAAAATAAATCACTTTGTATATGTTTTCTTCCATTTTACTCTGTTTGTAACAAAGTAGCATTAATTAGTAATTATTTAATTTAATTTTAATTAATTAATTAATTAAACTTGCCATCTTCAGAAAAATGTCGCAACGTAAATAATTCTTTTATCATAATTTCCCATTTATATTGAAGGAAAATAAAAAAAAATCGGTGTTCGATAATCCATTTAATCAATTGAATTTTGTCGTTTTATCACACACCATACAAAACATTGTTATCTAAATCTACCTAGTTAATGCACAAGCTAAATCACAAGTAAATCATTTTAGAATTCAAAGTTTTGATCTACGAGTTGTAACAATTATTAGAATTTTTCGTTCGCGTACCTGCCATGGAAATATTAAGAATACGATTCTAACCCAAACAAACATGTTCCTCATTCATCAACTACTTTTTAAGAAGGTAAATCTCGCGGTCGACTTTGGCCCGTTTTTAAACAAATTCTTTTCTTATCCAGGCATCGCCTACTATGAGCCAAAATAGCGAAAGCACCGTTTCGCAGACAGCTATGGTCACTCAGGCTGATGGAGACCTAGAAACAAGTGAAAAGGAGGAAGAGGCTGCCGAAAAAACGGACGTAGAACAAGAAAAACAAGCTTCGAATAATACTTCCTCTGAGATGAACGATGATTTCGTACATATATCGGACAACGAAGGCGATGACGATATATTAGCCGATTGTATCAATATAGGGATGCAAAATAATAGGTAAGTTGTCCCGTTTTACCAATTCTACAATTGGTACAATTCTGCAATTTATACTTTGTACAAATCAAGTACTTTGGTGTACTTTGACATTGTTTTTACATATAGATCGTTCTGTTAAAATTTTTCTCGTCGATATCGAATTGTTCTAATTACGTTTGAATATTATAGAACTTTTCATAACAATCTTCGATATTTTCCTTACGAAGTTCTAATTGATCTGGTTCGAATTTACCACAATTCATGACAAAATTACTAAAATGAGTTAATTTTGTTTCCAGTTGATCCGTATGTTTTTGTAATAAATTAATATTGATTATAAATATCGATTGCAAAAAAGGGAAACAATGAGACGTGTGATTTGCCGAACAGTCGTAGTTGGGTATTTGTATATCGCTTGCTGCTAGATACCCGGATTAAGACTAATCTCAAAGAAAACTTCCTAATAAATATTATAGACACTCTTAAGCATAACACTATTTACATGTATACAGGTGTGTTTCATGGTTCCAATGTTTCTTTAAGTAGGACATTCCATATGATTAATTTAAATTTTGGCTAAACCTATCTCCCCCATACTAAGGATATAGTTAATCAACAGACGTGACGAATATTTAAAGAACATGTTAATTTTTGCTGATCAGAGAATTTTCAGGAAAAAAGATTACGTAATTATGAACAATCAAAAGTTAAGGATTGAAAATATGTGTGGCAATTAATATTAGCGACAATAAAACGACGACATATTCGACAGAAAAATACTCTGTTCCTTTTTCATATTTTTTTTAAATGCACTTGAACTGTTCGATAATGATGCATATTTCTCTGAAAGTATACTTATTAATATTAATCCGAAATCAAAACATGTAATAGGCGAGAAATGTCTTTACAGCGTGTTAGTAACAAGTTTACGCTACATTAATCAAAGAGTTTTGCGAGTATAAAAAACAGGACGATCGATAACGTCTTTGATGTTAAATTAAAACTTCCGGCTTTATTTCATATATTAACTGGAAGGTGCATACTAGAAATATATTTAAGGAGCGAAATTAACATGCTATTAGACCAACGAAATCGGTTAAATAACAAAAAAAAACAGATTAAATGTAAATAATCTTAAAATGTTATATTATGCTTCGAAGAGTTAATTTTTATTAGAACGTTTTTTTAATGTCTTAATATTAGATGTACCGACCTTTTCCACAATATTGCGCCAGTTATCTGTTGCAACGTATATGGAGTATGGGGGGGGATGAGTGGGGATACTAATTGATATGAGGTTTGCCACCTGTTTTTCGATTTTTCTTCTAGAAAGAACGTTTTGAGGTTACATAAAATTTCCGCTTTTTCTGCCACTTCACCGTTAACTCTTAAGATCTTGGCTACAAAATTGATTACCTTATTAAGGGAGATCCCCGCGACTTTTAGCCTGAAAAATTCTTACTACGATATCTAGTAGTTTGAGTCATAGTGATTTCCATGTTTCTTTTTAATTTATACCATTTGTTTATAAAAGGTGGTAGATGTTGATTTATTTGTAGTTTATTTCTGATTATTATTTCTGATATAATGTACTAGTTAAAGTAATATTCCTTTCTTGACTTAATAGTGATGTACTGATTGAACTGATTAAACGGCTATGATTTGAATTTGGTGTTAAATTTGTTAATATAATTTAAATTCGATTTTAAACATATAAAAAAAATGTTTATCGTCCAACTAAAAATGGATCTCAAAATTATAAGTAAATTTTTAAAATATTATATATAATTATATATCAATCTTCTACTAGAAAACTTGGTGGTTATTATTAGGGATTGTAATTGTAATAATAATAAATACTATTTTTATTTGAAATATTCACGCCTTAAGCAGAAATAATAAAAATATTTTTCGAGATAATAAACTGATCTGATTTTCTTTAACTTCTAACACGTACCTGCATATTTTATTCCAGACATAGACAAAATAAAGAAAGCACCTCCAGCACAACAAAATTACCAACACCATCTTTTAAATACATCCCGAAACTGCGACCGCAAAATAGCGGGATTCCCCTACCCCGTACCGGCATTCCCATGCGTTCATCACCACCGACGAAAATATCCGATCCCGGCACTCGAACCGTAACGAAACCGGACATGTTAAACACCAGCGATACCATTCGTACGTACTGCACGGAAGACACCCCCGCCATTCTAAGCCATGCCGGTTCGAATTCTGATCTGTCGGCGATATCGATACCAAACGAAGCAGCCGCAGCCAAAAAGGAATATCTTTCCGACGATAGCAGCAATTTGTCGGGTGACAACGGAGAGAATATCTTAGCGGAGTGCATACAATCGGCGATGCCTAAGCCGAAGAAACCACCGCAGAAACTGCTGTTGATGCGACAAATACCGACCCTAGCGAAGAACGCAACCACTAGTACGCCAATCAAGCCGTTTAATCGAGAATCGCTCGCCAATAAAAGCGAATCGAAATTGAAGATACCAAAAGATGATTACAAGAAGACTAAGATGCCGCTTTATATTGCTCCGAAGGATGAGATTGCGAAATTCGCTGTCGAGAACAGTCCGTGTCAATTTTCATTGCGGTCAAGCCTCAGTGATTTGACTGTAGATGGCAGCGTGGCCGAGCTTAAAAGGTAACCTTAAGGGGTTTTTAGATTTTCGGTAACATTCGCAATAAAAAAAATTGGAAAACTATAAGCGGCACCGCATGTGAATTACTGTATGTGGTGATAAAGCCAATATAACAGCGATTTTGTACCACCAGCTCTCGGTAACGTATCATTTTTGCCATAAAATTGCGGAATACTTCATTTGCAACGTAACATGCTTGATAGGGTTTAAAAATAAACACATATGCAAACTACTCTGTTATTTTATCCTACAGTACTTTTTAGACACATTTCACGTTTTATCATTTTAATGTAGTTTAATATAGTCGAAAATTGAAATTACGACATATGATTAGACATATTAGCAACGATGCAATAATTTACATACTGTTTTTTTAAGAACAGGAATTTTTGTATAAGCAGGCTTTCTTCTTCCATACATCATACGTAATTCTTTTTACACAATGGTTACTTCACAAGAAAAACTTATTTTTTCGTATAAAAAAAATATGGTTGCGGTAATTATATGGTTTATACGCAGTCCAGAATCAAGTTGATGGACATCATTATTTAGAAAACCATCTGAAAGTTATATTGGATAGCTGCATATATATGTAGTTATCCTCACTACAGACCCATCGTCTCCAATTCCATCGTCCATTCGACGGACGTCGAATGTATCAATCAATGGAAAAAAGAAACCTTCAGTAAATGCATCACAGTTCCAACGATTGCCAAACAAACGCTTTGGTGAAAGCCTGATCTAAGCGCGTAATCAATCGGTGGATAATAAAATTCGTCTATATTCGCTTCTTTTTGTAGTACAGGGTGGCGCAGGGGAACGGCAAATATTGAACGTTACAGTTGTCAGATCTGTAGAGCCGGCAGTTGTTCGTAACGTCACACAATTGTTGTGAACGCATTGCCATTTAGTAATCATGGATCGTTGGACTGGTGCGGAACGTGCAGTAGTTGTGAGAGCGTGTTATAAAAATGGTGATAGTGCGACTGCCGCGCAGAGAATTATTTCGACAGCATTACCAGCTTCGACGTCATGGTCGTGACCCATCTGCGCATGCGATTACAACGTAGGTGCCTAATTTTGAAGAAACAGGATCTGTCTTGAAAAAGAAAGTTCCAGGTGGCATTCGAACGGTACGTACCCCAGAGAACATTGAGGCTGTTAGAGCTGCAATCGAGAGAAGTCCTCACCGCTCCGTTCGACAGCATGCAACTACGCTAGGGATTAAGCGACGAAGCTTACAAAGAATACTGCACGAATTACATTTCCATCCTTATAAGTTGCAGATTGTGCAACAATTACACGAACGAGACCCAGCGTCACGTATGGAGTTTAGTAGGCAGATATTGGCTAAAATTAACGAGGACGCGAATTTCGTTGGTAGCATATGGATATCAGATGAAGCCCATTTCCACCTGAACGGTTTCGTAAACAAACAGAATTTTCGTTATTGGACCCAGGACAATCCTTGTGAGTTACACCAGCGACCACTACATAGCGACAAGGTCACAATATGGTGTGCTGCATCATGTCATGGTGTTATCGGCCCTTATTTTTTTGCACGTGAGGATGGTAGTGCAGTGACAGTAACATCCGCTCGATATGTTGAAATGCTTCAAACATTCTTTACACCGAGACTGTACGAGCTGAATCTTAACATGGAAAACGTGGTTTGAGCAGGATGGAGCCACGTTACACACTGCTCGACATTCGATGGCAGCAGTTCGTCAATTGTTTGGAGGACGCATTATTTCACGTAACGGTGACGCTGAATGGCCTGTGAGATCCCCTGATCTTAGTGTGCGCGACTTCTTCCTATTGGGGTATCTTAAAGGCAAGGTGTACCGTATACGACCTGCAACAATCCATGAACTGAAGGAGAACATTCAACAAGAAATCATTGCCATTCCCCAAGATTTGCTACACCGCGCATTCCAGAGTTTTCATAACAGGCTGTTAGAGTGTGAACGCCGAATGGGAGGACATCTTTCCGATGTCATTTTTAAAAAGTAAAGAGACACTTTTGGACATTTTGATTGTAAAAACATAAATGGCATTCTGCATACATGCACTTTCGTTAATAAATTACTAGTTTTATGAATTTATTCTTGGAAATGACGTTATTTCAAAATTTCCCGTTCCCCTGCGCCACCCTGTATAAACAGATGATTCTATTACTCCTAGTTTTACTTTTCAAAATATCCCTGGCTCTAAGGAACTGCTCAAAGCTATAAAAACTAAACATTGTACGAAAGCTTGATTGTATAAAATGGGTATATTGTACATTTATTGATAATTCCAAAAACAGTTATAAAGTAAATTTAATTTAGATTCAGCAGGAATAAGTCCCTAATCAATATTTGGTTTCTACTAAAAAAGGGGATAATTTTCAACAATTGATTCGTGACGTTATAGGCATATAGCCATTGAATTTTTTTTTCTCGAAAAGGCCATCAATCAATAAAAAGTAAGTAGTAAGTAAAGACTTTATGATAATGACGAATATAACAAAAATGATGGAAATACTACAAAAAAGTATAACAAAAATACCAACCCGTCTGTTTTTTGAATTCTATGAAAGATCTAATATAAGATAAGAAAGTCTAAAAGACAACTAGAAAAACGAATTTTATCAGGTCACTATATAATGATATTCGGAATAATCTAGTAAGTGTTGATTTGATGATAGCTTCTAAAATATAAATTCTCCTTTTAGGCAAAACGTCACAGGCCAAAACATAGCTTCAGGATCATCCTATAGCAACTCCATTCCATCCGATCCAAAATCGACCCATTTAACGAACGAACATCAAGATCTCCCACCGCCATCGAATCTATCGCGTCAAGAATCGCTATCCTCGCTGAGCGTCGAATCGGTAGGTTCGATCGAAGCAGAACAAGCACTTTTGGAGCAGTGCATATCATCCGGTATGCCGAAGAGCAAGATCGAAAACGCAGGGTCCGCTGAGAAACCGGTAGGCGTCGCTACGAAGCAATACAACAATTTCAGTACGAAACAGCGTTTCGACGCCAAACCGACGAAATTCGACGAGAAGAAGAGGTCAAAAAACGCCTTTGTTACGTCTGCTGTCGGGAGCACAATCAGCCCAGCAGCACAACAGCCGGAAGGTCGACGACTTCCGCTTCCGGCCGGACGTCCCACAGTAACAACTACGACGGCAGACGTGCGCGAAACAAACAGCGAAGACTTCGGCAAAGATCCGACCAGCAACAACACCTTCACCAACAACAGCAGCAACAATTACAAAGTATCGAAGGAGGAGGAACCACAGGTCATTATCGGGACGGCAGTGGCCACGGAAATCGCTACGTTACCGGACAGATACTCGCCTACCATCGAAATCTCATCGACCGATCAAAGGAACAATGGATTTGACAGCGATAGAGTCGTGAGCTTGGTACAAATTGAATATACACCGAAAGAAATGAAAGAGGAATCGTATTCGCGAAGGGAAACCGTCGATTTCGACACGATCTCGTATTCACCAATTACAGTGCCATCTAATAACTTATCACCCAGCAACTTAGATCTAAAACTCGAAAATCGCAAGACGATGGACGAGATTCTCACTAATACAGAACCCGAAATTATCTTGCTGGACGACCTAAGTCCGCAACTCATCGAAAACCACATCCTCAACTCTTCGAATTCGGCCGATAATCTCGGAGCTGTCATCAATAATCGCATGCTAGATCCGGACGCGATGATCGAATCGCTAGATCGTTTTACCGCCGAATTGGTATCGCAGGCGGCGTCGCATATGCAACAGCAAAGGGAGGAGGCAAAGTTTCAAGCATCGGTGACAGAGGGCGATACATGGAATGAAGATATATCACCGAACGACGTCACTTTTCCCAGTATTTCCGGTTCGACGCCCAACGTCATCACCTTTAGCGATGAGCTTAATCGAGACGTCGGTGAAACGGAAGATGTTGTCGACGGCATTGGGGAAAATGAGTTGAAATCTAACGATTTCTCGTCAATGAATACCAGTACGTTAACTGAATCGACGTTAATCGCGATGGAGGCGACGAAAATGGCGACTACGTTTAAGAACGAAGCGGATATGAGCATTAGTGGAGCGTCGATCGAATTAGATTCGGTATTGCCGCCCTCGCAATTAAATTCACTAACTAACAGCGCTAACGAATTGGATTCTAAGCCGAAAAAAAGCCCCAAAATGATTATGCGGAAAAAATCTCTGCCGCACGGGCTGATGGTGCGCAGAGCGTTGAGCAATTCGCTAAATCAGGCGTCCAGCATGGAAAGTCTCGAGAATCACAGTCTCTCCAATCTCGATAACATAAACGCGCCGTCTATGATGGGAGATATCGATTTCTTGGATTTGGAAAGTAGTATGACTAGCGTGGCGAGTCTTCAAAGTGAAGTAGCGGATCCTAAAGCCGATTTTTTGGTCAACGGAGTCGTGAATAACTCCCAAGCGCAATTGTCGAACATACATCCGATATTCGATCTCAAACAGCCGGCCGATCAACAAAACAGTTCGCATCCAATCTTTGACGTGAAACAACCGGCAAACATTCTCCATTTGATCTCGAACAATTCGCATTCACAATACAGCGAATTGGAGAACATCAATCCCCCGTCAGTATTCAACGAGATCAGCGAGTTATGCAATTCTCTAGCCGATGCAACGCCAGAAGGCGGCACTAGCGATGCGGACATATTTCACGATTGCAACTCTTCAACGAATATCGAAGTTACTTTGATGCAAACGGAAAATGATATCACGGCCCACTTTTCGGACGCAAATAGCGTAACCCCGATCCAAACCGATATCAGCAGCAGCAATGAGTCTACTCCAAGAAAAACCAGGCGACTATTGACTGCGAAACAAAAGCGGAACATCTCCAAAGATCGGTACAAAACTTACACAATCGATGCCGATGTTGTCATGAGGAGTTCTGAGGCGGAAGTTGCTTCGACGTCTCCAGTTAAAATGACGCCCAAAGAAAGGAGGCAATTGGATAGATCTCGATTCGAAACGCAAGTTTTCGAACAGGGCATGTCTAAATTACTAGAGAATTTGGATTCGCTGCCTACCAATTCGAATTCGAGCCCTTTATCGGATACCAGTGACACTACCAGCCCATCGAATTCGCCTACGCACAATCCTATTACCAAAAACAAGTTGAACATTCGCAGGAATTTTCTGCAGAAACGTTTAGAGAATCGCGACCGTTTCAAAACGAAAACTATCGGCGAAAACTCTTTATCACCCGAAATCACCTTAAGCGCTTCCCCTTCGCCTTCCCCCACGACAAACATGAACAACGCTGATCTTCACTTGCTACTGCAGAAAGAAGCTGACATGATCTTAAGAACGTTAAACGAGACCAAATCAAAAACTCACGACGAACTGCTCGACTGCGAAACACTGAGTCTTGTCTCGAACGAGGACGACTCCGAATACAATTCTGGGTGCTCTATCAACTATAGAACCTACCACAAGAGTTGGGGAATCGCCGGCGAGACCAATCTGCCCGTCATAAGCAACGCATCGGGAAGAACTGAAGAAGAGAATGGTCAGGAAAATTACCGCGAATGTAATTTGAATGATGATCAACAACCGCAAGAAGAACTCTCTCAAAATGGCGGTGAAAATTCGGAGGATGCGAGCTTAGAGCAAAATTTCAGCGATCAGAGCTCGGAGCACAGTGAACCTAAACCAGTTGCAGCAAAACCGAAAATCGTCAAACCGGGTGAAAAAACAATCGAAAACGACTCGAATACTTCCGGAGAAGAACAAGTTAAGGGTATCAGAGGACGTAGAAAGGCGCTCTATAGCAGAACCATTGCAAATAAACAGATGAAAGCACCTCCAGCTTCTAAGTTGGCAACGCCAACTACGAACAGAAATATCGCTACTACTACGAACAAACCACCACTTCCTACGAAGACTAAACCAACTCCAACCAATAATAATAAGGTTCCTTCGCCTAAAACCACTATAACGCCTCCGAAACAAATTAGTCCGGCTAAAAGCCAAATAAAACCGCCAAGTATCAATTCCAGGGCAAAATCGGATCCGAAAATCGAAAAACAAAAAAACGACGCGTCTAAACTACCACCTAAACCGACCCTAGAACGCCAAGGAACCTTCACTAAAGACGACAGCCAATCTTCCCCTAAAAACAAGATCCCCGGTACGGACCTACCCACACCTCCTCAACCTATTGCGTCATCCATACCGAAGCCAACCCGAATAGCTAGAGCAGTGGCGCAACCGGCCTCTTCAACACCAAGAAACAAAAGCGCGCCCGCTGCAAGGACAACATCGAGTCGAAATGGTCTAGTGAAATCGGCGAGTACTGATAGGGCAAATCGGACAACTTCTAGCGGAAAAATCAGCAATCGATCGCCGAGTGTCGATGCCAGGGACGTGGTAAAGCGAAGCAGCCTTCAATATGCATCCTCGAATTCGAACTTGAAGTCTTCCGGTACGGTTAAGAGGGCTTCGGCTCCGGAAGCGGCCCATAGGTCGAGTAGCAATTCAAGTTTGACATCGAACAGTTCGGCGAAGCAAGTTTCGAGCCGGATCGCCGGCTTGTGGAAGAAATCGAACGCCAAATCGCAAGATCGTAGAAATGTAAACAACACCGAGTGTAATTCCAATACAATAAACGGCGAGGAAAATTCGCAGTCGACTACGACTAGGTTGATACGAAGTAATACGTTCGAAAACAAAGATTCGATCATTCTACAGAACGTGGAGGCGACGAAACGTATTTCAAGACTAGGTTCGTTCGTTGTCGTCGATGAAACTGAAACAAGGATCGAGTACACAACCGAATGCAGGAGTGTGGTTAATAATAAACCGTCGGAAATAACATATTAGAACTTGAAATTGAAGGATCCTCACTACGGAAACTGTTTTACACGACACTAGGTTTCATTTTCCCATACTAGATTCTCATAATCGGAAAAAGTATCTGTTTTTACATTAATTTTAGTAATTACAGCTCTCATAAGAACTCCTTACATTCACATACAAACGGAAAAGTTTTGAGTTTATCTATCTCTTAGTTGTCAGAGCTAAAAATGAACCTAAAGACGTTATGAAATATATTCAAAAAAACTCATATTTTAGATCGAATGTCAATAAATGAAAAGAGCAAATAAAGCATCGTGTAAAACAGACTTGTAACAATCTATAGAAAAAGAAGATAGATAGTTTTATTGCCGCCCTATTCTTTTTTTTTGCTTCCATACCGAACGCAAAATATTGTTGCTAATTCAAAAGATGAATGTGAATACACATTGAAGTTATGTAATAAGAATGTCAGAGTTTTAATTTAATCAGATGATACGGTAAGGTAAGAATAGACCAATTACCTAGAAACATCTTAAACAATTGTCATTTTCTTTACGAACAAAAAAATATTTTGTTTTACCCCAAAATATACTGAAAGTCGATAATTTCGTAACAACTATGATTTTTTACTCAAATTTAAACTGTGCCATACGCTTTCAACGAAATATTACTTTGCTTAATTTATAATAATTGCCACCTGTAGTTTTCTTCTATTTCTGCAAGGTGTTAGGAGATAAAACCAATACGAATACAATGTAATAGTTTACTTATTACTTAAAAGAAAAGTACAAAACAATATTTGCCTCTAAATAGGGAATTTTAAAAGTGAAAATTAAGATGTTACATATTTTATATATATCCATCAGACAAACAAGAAAGAAAAACTTATTGTACCCAAAAAGGAAATCTATTGGATGACACAGTAACATACTACCGTATTTCACATGAATATTCCGTGTCTTATGGTGCTTTTAAGTTTTCGAGAAACGAGCAAAACAGTATGACGGTATAACTTGTAATAATTGTATTATTATCCCTACTATCGTATGTTGCCCTTAAAAAAAATATGAAAAAAATATTTCTGTCCGATGATGTTATTTAGGTGTTGTATTTAATCTAGTCCATTATTTGCATTTTTGTATTATTATTATCATGCAGGTTTGGCAAATTAGAATTAATCAAAGACGTTCTACTTGTCCAAGCTTGGAGAATAACGTAATAATAATAACAATTAATATTAGAGGTAAAGTAATTATTTAAAGACTGTACTATATTTATTATTTAATTGTATGTTTTTTCGTCTTTTTCCTTTGTTCTCTTTCCATTTAATAATGTATATATTAACTACATAGTGAAAGTAAAAAAAATGTTACAATATTTTAAAATCCTAGGTATGTCTATAGGTGAAAGTTTCACGTCTCCGTTTCCTTTATAGGTGCAGTTTTTTTAAAGGAAGTACGAATGAATATTACTAACCAATCTTTTTGTAACTAAATCGTTAAACAAGACAAAAAAGATTAGAGAAAAAAACATGAATGTAGGCAATTCGTGATGATAATGATAATATCGGTAGAACAATATGAAATACCAATTTTTTATACTAGCGCAGAGAGCTGCTGATTTCATTGGTACGCGAGAATTTAAGGACAATTTCTCTTCTAAAGTTGCCTAAATTTAAATACCAAATGCGGAGCGGAAATCGTATCCTTAAGCTCGCGTTCAAGAGATATTTTAAGAAAGAATGCATCGCGTTTCAAGCGAATTGTGTGAATTCCTTTATTTCGAAATTTCAGTATCGACCTCCGTTTGTTTCTTTCCTCTCTTTTTTTTTATAATCGGAACTTCATTTGGAACAAAAAAGAAAATGTGAAATTTCGTTTATTTAAATTTCCTTCTTATTTTGATATTTCCAACTATTTATGTTAGAAATAAATTGCTTATATATAAGTAAATTGTGTTTCATTTCCTTATTTTTCGTCCGTATAGGAAGGAAAATCCTTTATTTAAAAATTCAAATAAACCAAAAGGTTTATTACAAAATAAAAAAAAACTATCTATCGCCAGTAATGTAAAAAGGAGAAATGACTACATTTTTGTAGCGACTAGAGTTCGTATCGTTCACCGGTTTCTTTAAAAATTGACAAAACTAGTTGCATTGAAAATTTCTCCTACCTCGCCTAATATTGTCTGCTATATAAGTACTTAAAGCGTGTTTCGAGGTACAGGTAAGATTTTATTCACATAGTATGAACTCGCTTCCCGCTTAACGTTCTCGACGCCTGGAATATGAGTTAGGGTTAGATATATATAAATATATCTAATCTATATAAATTAGACACGCCTCCAAGATTAATCTATCAAAATTGTTGCATGTACTTTACTACTTTCACAAAAACATTGAAATAAATAATTTTGATTATAATCACGGATGAGTACTAATAGTTTATTTATGAACAAATCTTTCCCGTCCTAAAAATGTTTCGGCTTTACTAATTTATGAATTGTTAGCAGTCAAGTCAAATAGATTTATACGTCTATGTTTTGACCACATCATAAGTCATCAGAGCACCTTAGAAGTTGCAGTGGAACTAGGGTACAGGCGAGAAGTTTGCAAAAAGTAATTATTGCTTCGACCTACTTCTCCGAGAATTCGGTCGAGCCATCTTCAGCGGAGGTCAGAAATCTCATTCAATACTGCAAACAAAACAAAAATTTCATCCTGCTCTGCAACCCGAAAGCGCATCACGTTGCATAGGAAATGGATGACAAATGAGTACCTCTGCGAATTTTCGTCAAATTTAGCCATAATTAATAGACGTAAAGAACCAACTTTTGTTACTAAGAATAGAAGGCAGGTGCTAGATGTCGCACTACCCACTGCTTGTCTTAATTAAAATATATCAAACCAGCATGTCTCCCCAGAGGACTCACTGTCATATTACAAGCACGAAGACGCATCAGGGAGCGAGCAGATAAAAAAATAGAGAATGCAAAAGACCCAGAAATAGCTTCCACTCAGCTGCAAAGGTACAAATACAAGATGCCATGGTGGAAAAAAGAACTTGAGTGTGAGCTTTAGTAAAACAAAAAACTCAAAGCTCGAACATCGATGGCAGCTATACAAGTAAGCCCTAACCTAGTACAATTCTAAAATAAGAAAAGCCAAGAGAACTTGGCGAAACTTTTGCGCATTCATTAACAACGCATCAAGAACAGGCTACTACAAGAAGTCCTTGCCAAAGAACATGCAAGTGAACTTGGGCACCTTTATAAAGCAGCAGATGGCAGCTTTTCGGGGAATTCTACAGTCATTAGAAGTACTCACTTTCCGGCGTGCATCGCATCTACCAGCAAAGACTGCCATTTTGGAGTGGACTCGAGTCGTCCACAAAAATAACAGTCTTCAGAAAACGTTTACTAAGTAAAATCTTTACAACTAATAGACTAAGATAGACTTTAATGATATTTAAACCTTATAAATCACCTAGAACAAATGGCGTAAAGAAGGAAGATAATCAATAGTAGAGCCTAAAGCGTACAAATCTATCACGGGAATAAAAAGGTACTAGATTAGTGCCTAAGGGACGAAGTGCTGATCTGATTCATCACAACCAATATGCTTGCCAGTAGAAGTAAAAGAAATAACTCGATGCATTTTTGGCCATTTGGTGCCTTTGACAATACCTCCTCCGAGAATATCGAAAAAGTAACCGTCTCCAAAGGACTTCACCTGTCGTCTACAAAATTGATTAAAAAAGAACCATGCTCTAACGTTGACGAATAAGTACCACGTTGAGATCGGACACAACAATTGGAGCCGACAAAGCTCGTCCTCTAGGACGAGTCTTGTCGTCTCTATTCTAATCTAAAATACGAATATTAATAATACACCTTAGATTGTAAAAGACTTTATTTGAAAACGAATATAATACTGATAAATTTTTAATATATTCATGGACAAATGGAAGCTGGTAATCATTCTATCAATATCATAATGTCTATCAACATGTGATTCAAAATGTTTAAGCAACTAATTTAATTTTAACTTTACAAATTGTTTCTTCGTAAAATGCATCAATAACATTACTACTACCAATGGGATGATGGAGAAAACCTTAACCGCATTATGCGTATAAAAATCGCAAAAATATCCGAATACCAACGGAATTCCGATACTTGTCAACGTTGTGATTGTGTCTAATCCTTTTGATAGGTCGTTGAATGAATTATTGTTGGTGATATTTTGAAATGTAGAATCGAAAATACTTTTTGCCAGGCTCAACGGTATAAAACATATTAGATACATTGTATACGTAGGTGCGTAGCAAATGTTAGCAATACTCATAGTAAGAAGACTAAGGCTATGTGATAACCTCTTAATATTCTGGCCTTTATACACTCTTTCACTTAGTGGCACCAATAAAGTAGTCAGAAATAACAGCAAACTTTGATAAGCATAAGTATAGCCAATAGCAATATTACCCTTATTGTACAAAAATTTCAATAAAAGCGAAAATTTCATAAAAAATACCGTCACGCTAATTGTTACATAGATTTTCATTAATATAATGTTCCAATACATGCGATACTGCATGTTTAGTGATTGTACAGAAGTTGTAAAATTAATAACAAGTTTCTCAGCTAAATTTGCTGCAGATGTTTCGGTATGTCTATCTTTGGGTAAAATTAATGCCAATACTGGAAAAAATATAAATCTTGACTAATATTGCACATTTATAAAATCATCCTTACTTACATATTGCTATTAATGTTATGCTAAAAGTAATTACAGATATATAATAAAATCCTTGCTCCATATCAAAGACATAGCCTCCAATAATAGGTCCTACGATAAAACTTATGACACCTAATAAATTCATTTTTGAATAGATCAAATTATGTTCTTCCCTCGTTCCGATTTCTGCTACGAAAGCCTTGCAAATAGTTTGAGTTTGGTTTACTAAAACTAAAGTTTAATACTATTAGCATCAAAGATGAAATGTTGAATTTATACTACTTACAAAATATAAGTCGGATGATAATAATTGATTGAAACTTTGTAACAACACCCATTGTAATATTTGCTAGTGCTCCAATGATTAATGTTGCTACTAACCATTTTTTCTTGCCATATTCATCACTGTAACATTGCTACAAATACAATTGCTATCAATAATCCAATAACTAATTAAAAAAATGTAACATACACCAAAAGGTACTGCAAACGATTGTAAGAGCATATGCGATGTGCTGAGCAAACCTAAAATTTTATGTGTTCCTCCTATGCTTAGAATATACGTAGGCAATACAGGCATAATTAACCCAAAACATAGTGTATCCTAAAGAAAATGAATTATTATGCACAGTCATTAAAAATAATTTAAATTTACCAAAAAAGAAATTAGATATAAAATTGTAACATATAAATTTGCAGCCATTCCTTTTAGTTATCCCAGGAAAAGATTAAATATAATCCCGACCAGTTCACCAATATTTATTAAATGATACTGGCTTTATGCTGTATTATTCTCTTGCAGAAAGTCACATAGTAATAATACATTATTTGTACATTTTATAAAGGAAATTCGTTTCTAATCTATACAACTGATTTGGTATAACAAATATTTTGTCAAATTTAGTTGAATCCATTTGAATTTGAAGGAACATCGACGAATCCAATCAATTTTGACAGACACTGCGTCAGCAGTGCCGCCAGTAAGAAAAATGTAATCTACCAACTTTCAGTTCTAAACATATCAAACATAGGCGTAGCCAGAAGGTGGCACGGAAAGGCCATACAGCCCCCTAAATCTCTGAAATACTTCCACTTTCGTTTCCCATTTTTTTTTTAATCCACGGGGAAATGATCGATTGTTCCGACAAATAGGTATGCGACAAAGACGCCGTAATCTTCTTCGGCCCGTGTCGAGTTTATCATTCGCCAAATTGACCTTTATAGTTGTCGACAAGATGTTCTATGATTATGTTTGAATGTTATTACCCTTGTTTATTTTTTTCCTGCCGAATCACGTGTTTGTTTTCCTTCTTTGCACTTTATCACCGCCGTTTAACCACAGAAATTCAAAGAAACATCGAGGTGCACAGGTTACAGAAATGGGGCAAATTTTGCAGCATGTCAGCTATATATTTACTGAAATTACTGTCAAATTTTATAGGGTATGTTATAAATAATGTGTACTTTGGCAAATGTAACGGTTACGTTTGTCGCATTCAGCAGAAATAGTTGTTGTGCAACAGCCGAATAACCTTCTGCTAGATACATGCTACTTTCTGCTACATTGAATTCAGATTCGATGGAAACTGCTGGAAACAGACGGCCATATTTTGGAGTGTACATTTCTTTCGTTGCTTTCAACTTTCAGAACATATTGAGAAAAATGGCGGAGATGAAATATAAATATGGTGATAAATTTTACGTAGTATAATCTTTAATATTTCTGATAGATTAACTAACCTTGATAAAAGAGACGGCACATAAGAAGGAAGAAGAACCTGTAATCTGCAGTGAGATGTAATTTAACTAGAAAGTTATCGAAAAAGGAAGAGATCGGAAAACCAAGGTGAAAGTGACGAGGAGGAAAACGTGTCGGCCTTTTCTATACTATACCTATATACTTATCTTATGCTAAATATGAACATTGAAGATTTTAAACATTTAGCAAAATCTATTGCAGAATTTGGAAAAGCTTTAGTCGAAACTGAATTGTGGTATCATGACACCTTGATAGACCGATCTTAAAAGATTTGAAAATGATCGAAGCGCAAGAAATTAATATATTCTTCCCGGCATAATCTCAATAGCGCAGCTTTGTTCTACAAGTATCATTTGCACCTTAAGATATGTCAAAACATGGTGAAGATCTACAATGGGATAAAATCATTTAAACAGACTATATTTAATGAGTACATAAAAATCTTGGGTTGGAAAAAAGATTGAGACAGAATTAGAAGTCATAGAAGCATTTCTCCAAAATATCAACTCTATTTGGCCCGCTTCTTGACCAATTTTTGGATAACCCATGAATGTAGATCTGTTTGAATGCATACTCAATTTGCATTCCAGATGGCGCTACACGTTTTTATATGGGTAAATTAAAAAAAACGGATATCATAACACTTTATGCCGTCTATTTAGGAATAATTGACATGTACGTTCCTGTTAATTTAATTCACAAATAAACGTCTATTTTTATATAAAGCTACAAAAATACTAAAATGTATCTATAGATGATCCTTCTAATCCGTTTACAAACTCTTGTAAAACATTATAAGGTTCAGAAAGGCATGTATTCATCAAATTCTTGCCTTGAAAATCATCTTTACTCTCATAAGCCTGAAGATCCCCATCTAAGAAAATTCTTTGGTAATGCTTGTTGAGCTGGTCCAATGCATAATACAATGTTGGTACTTCATTCACATTAAAATGATCAACTGTTGCAGCTCGAAACGGAATACAAATCCTTCCAGTTTTAGGATGAATACAAAATGGCGACTTAAGTAAATGACTCAAATTCTGGGTAACAATGCCATCTAGTCTAGGATATGCAAAATGTAGCATTATTTCTTCTTTTAAATGTTTGAATTTACTTGGCAAAAGATTCCGTTTTTGCAGAAAATCAAGATGTGTTTCGAAAGCATGCCACCGTTCCTTAGATGTGTTATATTTAGACATGATTTGGCCAAATTCATTCTGCCGACAATCCCGCAGCAGGCCTAAAAATTTGTTTAGACCATCATTATCATTACCTAAAATATTTTGTTCAGCTATGATAAATTCTATAAAGTTCTCAACAATTATATCTAATGCCTTCTGAACAGAATTGTGTAAATGCATCGTTGATAATTGTACTCTATGCAGCACATTCCTATTGCCTTGAACCAGATTTATATATTCAAAAATGCTGCTCCTTTCTCTATTTGATAACCGTCTTGCATCTTTGTCACCTACCCAACAGTGTATACCTCTACAGCCAGAGTAAACCCATAAAATATGCCGAAATCCAAAATCTTCCCTTAAAACTCTTTCCAATATTTTACATGCTAAACACATGAACTTCCAGCACTTGTTACAAATTTCTGCTGTTTTGCAACATGTACGAACATCATTATAATCAGTTATATCAATATCAAAAACAAGTTCCTTCTCTAGAGGATTGCAAACAGATGCAATGGGAAAATCTCTCGGTGGCACGCAGTAAATAGCACCAATATCTACTTTAGCAGGAATCTTCTCTAATAAATGTGATTTAAATTGTGATTCGTTAGAATAAGAATTATATCTAATATACTTATCTTCTAACGTTATGAACGCTATCTCACGTTTGAGAAAGTAGTGAGGATCACCATAACTTAGCCATCTAAAAAGTAATTTCAGTGGATATAATTTTTCATAGTAAAAGTGCAGTGCCTCCGGTGAAGATTCTTTGCAGGAATTATAATCATGTATAGACATCCTGCTCTGGTATCAGTTATAACTTCTTTATTAAAAGCTCAGTAATTGCTACGAACTTGCAAATATAACCGTTCTTAAACAAAATGATAGGCATTTAGGTTATTAACGTATCAGCTTGGTGTTGTCATGTTCGTAAGGTTAAACGCATACAGCGAACAACCGTTTTGGGAGAGTTAAGTAATGCGTGATCTTGAACTTTTATTAGTTACATGCATGACTTTTGGGGAAATGAGAATTCTTAATATGATTAAACAGAGTCATGTTTTGTCGACTCTTAAGGAAACCGCAACACGAAGCGCTTCCATGGAACGAATAAATAGGAGCGTATCATCACTGCAGAAAATTACACTGCCCCAACTTTGTTCATTAATTAATTCTTGATAATGGCTGCGCCCGCTGAACGAGATGTAATTAGCACCATATGAAGTTATAAATAAGTACCTGATTTGTTGCTAAATTTAGTAGGTTTTGGTTTCTGACAGATTGAGTGATTGACGGGAAATAACTAACATGTCGGTTATCTTTATAAAAACTGTTCTATTTTTTATTTAAGATATAAAACTTAATTTGTTTAGCAAATGTTACTAAAGTATTGTATTTTTTTTTAATTTATATAGCGTGTACCTATCTACTAATTTTATTTTTTACAGAAGCTGAAATGTCGCATATAATAAACGCATTTCTCGCTACTGAGATTACTTGTATTCCCCAGGTTTTAGATAAATATGCCGGAAAATATTATTCCAACAAGATTAGTAATGGGGCAACTTGGCTATTCTTCATGTGGCATATATTACATTTCATTTTTGAAGAATGCGTCAATGTACGTCTAAAATTGTTGCTGTTAATTATACAGTTTGTATCTTATTGAAACGGATGTTCTCTTTGTAGCTTTTATTGAAGAAAATGAGAATTAGAGAATATGTACGTGTTAGGTTGAAACAATCCGTCTGGTATTTAGGGTTTTATATGACAAGTTTTTTCTATTGTACAGCAACTTTATACAAAAATAATGTAGATGTGTTCAATCATAGGAAGCTTCTAAGCATCGAGAATGAAACCGTGCCAGGTTATCTCATCTTAGGATTTATTGTTCTATGTACATTTTATGCACATTCTATTTTATGGGAGGGCTTGAAGAAAGGGTTGTCTATATCATCAGTGAGTTATTTACTTTTAACCACCTTTATTTTATTGACGTATTTCTGTAGGTAAGTTTTGTTTGTGTAATATTTGTCGTGATTATTATATTGTTTTCGATATTAGAAAAGTGGAATTATCATTATCTCTATTAGCTATTGTTAGTCTATCACAATTTGGTATTGAACTTGCACGATGCATATCAACGTTATTTAAACATGATTCTCAGGTAGCGGAAATACTTTTGAAAATAATATTATGGGCTGCTATTTGTCTTTTGTAAGTTCTTTACATATATTTCTGACAGAGCGTTATTTCTAATAAAAGTATGGCTTTGTTTTAGTATTCTAACCCATATTATAGTAGTGCCATTGTTCTTCCTCTTTCCATTAGCTTATAGCTTTATTGTAGAGACACGAAGCCCATCTCTGGTCACGCTTAATATCTCGTTATGGTTGTGGCTATGCGCAGAGTTATTGAATAATGTAAGTTTCAATATAATTATACCATTGACCATGCAAGAATCAATTTTTAGCCCCTTTATAAATATATTTATCATTGGATTTATCATGATTTTGAAACTTCACGAACTAAATGTCCTGGTACAGCTGTGGAATGCTCTCTATTTCAGCCAAGAGATGATGTTGCATTTAACTTAAAAATCATTAGGCAGGAGATTAAAGAACGTGAAGCAAAGTAAGATATAATTTTTTCATGCAGTTGCAATTGAAATATGATCCTTTGTGTTTTTAGAATGATGTCATTACGTAAGCCAAAGAATCGAAATATGCTGCTACAAACATTGAAATGTATGTTCTAATTTAACCTCTAACAATAAGTATAGCCATTTATATGACTTTTTACAGGCATGGTAGTTATAAAGAAGAAACTCAAGCAGAAGAAATCAGCCTCGTCAGAGAGCTCTGATTCGGAAGACTCGGAAAGTGAGCCTCAAACTCCCTGCAAAAGTGAGGAGATCTCAGAGTTAAATGAGGAGGAAGTTGTTCTATTACCAAAGAATAATATCAAAGAGAGTAATGCATTGGAGAATGAAGAACAAGAAACTACTACACTCCTTAGCAATGAGAAAGAACACAGCAAAGTTAATATTGATGAAAATACCTTTTAGGAGTGTAATTAAATCAAAAGAAACCGGGTTATAACAAGCTAGTCATACACACGATCGTATTTATTTTTAGTGTAATAAACCAAATGTGCTTTAAATGTACTAAAAATGTGTGATCTTGTATTATAGGTTCCTTGTGGTAGAAAAAAAGATAATCAATATGTAATATCAAACTTGACTGTTCCCACTGTGAGATATTAATTTTTTTTATTGCGCAATTGTTATTTTTTTCAGAATTAAGATATTAAACTTCATTCTGCTTTTGCATTTTTGAAATTTTATAAAACTTGTGCAATAAAAAAATTAACCATACTTACCATACGTACCGTACTTGAATATTATTGAACGAGAACGAAAGCATGCAGTGATTGTTTATATTGAAGACAATTAATGGACATCTAGCCAAATAAAGAATATAAGTGATTATCAAAATCTGAGTTTATTTTCTTAGATTCCATATGTGAAAGTTATATTTTATGTATGTTACACATAAAGGTAAGGATAAAAAGAGAAACATTCAACAAATACATTAAAATACTTTTATTAAACGTAAGCCAAAGGAAACAAAATATTTCAAGAGCGCATTAATCCCATAATAATTTTAAACAGAAAGTGTACATAAATAAAAATCAAGAAGCCCGACACACCTATATATGTATGAAAAAATAAAACAAAGAAAAGTAATATATCTATAAACTCTAATATTTCTCACTGCAGTAATAGTATCGTAGTCATTAAAACGACATTCTCTATAGTATTTTCCATTTTTCAATGCCTTTCAACTGTCGAACCGTAATTTTTTCTTTAAACGGAAATTGTTAGGATAATAGTGTTCCTCTACATGTCGATGTATTTACTTCAAAATTAAAAGGTAATTGTTTTGATTTTCATAATTGTTAAATTACTTAAAAAAAAATCAAAATAAATTTGGCCGAATAACACTACTAAGTTGAGGAAAAGGTAATTTATTTAATTTCTTTATTTCCATTTGCAATAAATGATACTCTTTAAATCTAAAAAACTGAACAAAATCAGAAAAGAAAAACGACACAGCTTTTATGTAAGATACCAACAAAATTCTACATTACATATTTTTTTCATGAAATAATTAAGTTAGTGGCTTGGGAATGGAGGGAGTATTTTTCGTTTGTTTTTTCTCTTCCATTGTTTTCCTTGTTATATCGTGTAGCTCCCTCTGGCGAGCAACTACCATTACACAGCAATATTATACGGATAATTATTGGGCCTTTCCTCTAAGCTCTGTTTTTGTTTCGTTTACTTCGGAAATCATTTCAAAGCTTTTTTGTTTTAAATATCTTTGCAATTAGGTAAAAAAGCCATAGTGACATCGTTAAATCTTGTTTTGTGATTCTATTTTAAACGAAGGAAGTGAATACAGAAATTAAAGGAAGCTGGAAAACGATTTCCGATGCGCGTCTTGTATGCATTTTTTTTTTGAGAAAGAAAGAAGGGCAGATTACAAAGCAAGTATTAATTGGAGAAAAAAATAATGATTATTAATTAATAGTAATAACAGACAAGAATAAAGAAGAACGTAACATTGTACGAATGTATATGTTACAGTCACAGCTATATAATAATAATAATAATTAATAGTCGAAAGAAACAGAAAGAGTGGAGGGTAATAATCATGGTGTCGTACTATATGGGCCGGCAGGGCGGGTGGTGTTGTGTTATCAAGGGGAGCTGTCGAGGTTCCCTCAAAAATAGTATCCTTCATCTTCGCTCTCATATTTCAAGTAAAACAACTATATTTCTTCTCTTTCCAAATATATCCATTCGTTATTGTTTCTTTCTCGACAAAAATAATTCTCTGTATTACATTATGACTTCGGTCGGTATTTTTATTTTATTTTACCGTGGAATCATTTCAACTCTGAAAAAAGTTAATTTGTTTGTCGTTGGTTTGCTGTTTCTTTTTTTGCTGTATAAGTATACTTTGAGAGACTCAACTGACTGACTGAACTGACTTACTGACTGACAATTTCATTTGAATCATAGGCGGCTCGGCTGTGGCAATCCAATATAATCAACGTTCACTTGCTAATTTTTTGTTTTATTTTATTTTTTGTTTGTTTAACGTGTTGTATGTTGGTTGTTTTATTCATTTGTTGTTATTTTTTTTACTTAGTTGATGGTAGTTGATGTTTTTTTTTTATATCTTAGATCGCTCCCGCGATTCGTTCGAAATAACATCCAGATGTCCGCGATCAATAGGGTTGCGAAAATTGGGCCGCGTTCGCCTGGAAAAAGTTTCCGGAACGGTCGCCCTGATAGGTTGAATCCTGCGATAGTAGTCCGTCCATCTGCGACTGATATTCGGCCATGTATGGATCCTGGCTGAGCTCGGCCTGCGACAGACCAGGCTGTGATAGACTGAAACCGGGTTGAGATAATCCCGGCTGCGACATTCCTTGCGTGAGCTGCAAACTTTGACTGAACGGTTGCGTCTGCTCCTGGCTGAGTGCGTTCGTCCCTTTCCCCGGTCCCTTTTGTCGACCGGGGGGCAGTTTGCGGTTGCGCATGTTGCTATTGGTCTGCGCCTGTCGCGCTTGTAGCGCCTGTTGGTGTTGGTTATAAAATCGCGGAGGGATATGCGCCATGTTCATGAAGATCCCGACCGGTACCGGCAGGTTATTCATAGCCGCCTGGGCCCTTTCCGGCGAAATGTAACTAATGGGGTCGTGAGTCCTGCCGAACATATCTAACGGAACCGAAGTTCTCGGAAAATTATATTGGCCAGCGGCCGCTGCTGCGGCCGCGGCAGTATTTCCTCCGTTAATCGCCGTATTCGTTCGATCGTAAACTGAACCGGGCACCAAAGCTTCTCTCGCATCGAACATGGACGACGTCATGAAGTGCGAGCCGGGATTATCCGAATTGATCAATTTCTTCGGCTTGGCGAATTGGATCAGTGATTCTTTCAAATTAGTCAGCGGTCCTTCGACGAGGACTTTCTGCTCCTTGTAAAAGCTTAACAGATGGTTCCAAAGCGGTTGTTTTGACAGTACCTTCGGATTGCCGACGATTATGATGCCGTACTTGGCGCGTGTCAGTGCCACGTTTAGACGGCGCGGATCATTGAGGAAACCGATGCCTTGGTGTTCGTTCGAGCGGACGCACGACATAATGATGATGTCCTTCTCGCGGCCTTGGAACGCATCGACGCTCGCGATTTCGATCTCTTGGTATAGCTTGCTGTGCAACGAGCCCTGGTACTGCATATACTGGACGAGGTACGCGCGCTGCCCTTCATACGGTGTTATGACGCCGATCTGTTCAGGTTTTACGCCGCATTTCAAGAATCTGCAACCAGAACCAATCAAACAAATCAAATTCGGACAAAAGTGTAATGAGAAAAAGAGGAAATCAATCACATGCGTTTTTGGTAATTTTTTTTCTCTACCGCATGTATTACATTCTTGCAAGCGAACTTTTCAAAACTTATTAAATTAGGAACTCCTGCACCATATTCCTACATACAATTTTTTTTAAATTATCCACCTCACATATTTCAGAAAACACATTTATTTTTATTGTAAGGGGACCATATTTTGATCTACGAATAAAATTGATGATGTTTACTCTTGCGCGCAAAAACTGAATAAACAATATTCCCAAGAACTGCTTAAAATACCGATCGTAATCGGCCTCATCAAGCTTTAGAGATGTCATCGTTAAGTATTGTTGAATGGTTCCTTTCTATTTGCATCTCAAAAATGACCAAATCAACGAACAATAAATTCGTCAACATTTAGGTAGATTTTAAAATAAAATTACTCAAGGTTTTGATGTTTTGTCATCAACTTTCGTAAAAGTGATGACTTTACTTTGCTGAAAGGAAGGAAATTATCTTAATTTAGGGTACTGAGCAATAGGTTACTGTTATGGTAAAAACCTATAGAAAGACGTTTACAAAAATATCAAGTAACTGAATCGATGCCAACAGGAAAAGGCATGGTAATAAGGCAAGTTCAACTCATAGATCAAAATATAGTCGTACATCTAACAAAAGTTACTGTAGTCTTGGCAAGTTTTATTTTCTATTATTTCCTGAAAAAAATCAAGTGGTCCGTTTTCAAAAAATCATACTGCGTGTCATTCAAACATTGAAAGATGATTTAATTGGGAAAAATAAAAATTCGCACAGTAGCATACCTTGTTGCTATCTTCTCAACGTTTGCGGCCTCGGTCCGATTCAAATAGCTGGTGCCGGAACCGGCGATCTCCTCTTGGCCTTGTGTGACGTGGAAAAACATCGGACGTTCGGGTATCGGCCACGGAAAGTCTATCTTCAGCAGCTTTCGATCGTCAGCACAGACGCCGTTTTGTAGACTGCCTTCGTAGAAGAAGTTGGATGGAAAACGTGACAGTTCCGGATGCATCCGGTATTGCACTTCCAATCGGAACGGTCTAATGCCAAGCACCACAAGTCGTTCGAACAAGCTCTGCGAAAGTCCGGCTCGCGCCGCCTTTTTACACATGACGACCGGCCCCAGTTGGCAATGGTCGCCCACAAGAATCAATTGTTTAACACCGAGTACTACTGGCACCATGCATTCCGGTTCAGTAGCCTGCGTAAAAGAATAAAAATCTATTCATAACCAGTTCGTTTACCTTTTTTGACATTTGAATAAATGTTAAGCTTAAATTGGTGTTTGGTACTTTCGGTTTAAGGTTTTGCATTATTCCTTGTTTCATTTACAAGTGATAGGTTGTTGATATCCTTGGTTGAATAAATAATGTTTAATTGCTGACTGTGGTTGCCGTAAAAAAAGTTAGCCGTAAAGTTAGCAAGTAAAATGTTCTCTGGCAATGTTTTTATAATAAAAGAATATGGCTTCAAAGATTATCAAGAGCAAATTACCAAGGCAAAGCATTCTGTTGTTCAAGCAAAATCATAATTTTCCAATTTATATCAGATATCTATGCTAAAGAAAGCTGCTCTGCTTAGTCTAAAGTCAGTTTAACAAATCAAATATACTGTCGATTTGAGATTTGATAAACTTCTATGTTCAGAAATAGTAGGCGGGCGATTTGACACTGAAACGTTTATTATCTGTTGTTTTTTTTTAACTGACTTGTTGGGTTATTGATTATACAACAATACAGAAACATATATACTCTTGCAGAGTTTCAAAGATATGTTTTAATTTTTGCCGCATGTTCAATAACGATTCTTTACAATCAAATTCACTTAACTTTTTAGTACTAAATTACTTGAAATTGAATATCTTATCAAAATATGAAACATGAATTTTAAGTAGAAGAGAATTTAGCAAGTTAAAAATTTACTCAACTCACTTGCATGCTCTCGTCAATGAGTATCGAATGAAATTTTAATCTGGTGAGTCGAGGGTCGCCAGCTCCAACGCAAGTGCAACAGATGACGTCGGCCGCCTCCAGCAGCTCCTTCTCGGCGGACTTTTTTAACATTCGATAGCGTTTCTCGTCCACAGAACTTAACTCGCCCGTCTCGTCCTTTAGTTGTTGCAATTTTTGCAGTTCAGTGTTTGTTTCCATCTTCCTGATCTGGTTATGCAACGCAAGGAAGCTGACCGGCGAGTCGATCGCCTCCCGCGATTTCGCGCACAGACGCACCACCTTCAAACTGGTTCGGTGGATCTTTTCAGTTAGTTGGTCGACGGCGGTGTTACTCGGCGCACACACCAGCACCGGCCCGCCGTTCTGCTTTACCAATTGGTAGACGATCGTGGCTGAGGTAACCGTCTTTCCTGTACCGGGCGGACCTTGGATTAACGATAGAGGGCGTTGCAGGGCGTGTTTTACAGCGTACACCTTGGATTTAAAGTTAGACGTTGTGGAAATTGTTTTTAGAACAGCAGTGAATATAACATTTATTCTAGAAAGTAAAGCAATACAGCCTACTTACCTGTGACCTATTCAAATCGGGTAGATTAGGCGCCGAAAAATGCTTCGGCAGATGACATCTGAACAGCACGTCTTCGACCTCGTGTCCTAGCAGGCGATGGTAGATGTACGGCGAAACGGACGAGTCGTCGACGGCGAACTTCTTGAGCGCCAGCTGCATCCGGTCAAAGCTTGTACTCTTCCATATGAAGTCAACTACGAAATTGCTATCGCATTCAACGGGTGCGCCAACGCTGTTTTTTAACTCGATACCAATATCTTCGCCGTAATTGTCTGGCACTTTGATAACGTGTCCGACGCCCGACCACGGCTTGTGCATCTCGCCAACGTATCGCAGGCGCAACTCATCGCCGTGCATCAATTTCATGTCGCCATCTGTCTTCGCCAACGTGAAGTAGGCGATAGTCTTCTTGTTGAGACCTACGTCCCATCTCACTTCGATGTTCTCCTGCGTTTGCGATTCTTTTAAACGCTTATCGTAATCCGCTTCAAGCTTGACGAGTGGTCCGAAAATGTTTTGATATTGGTATCCGTCTTCGTAACGTAACAACACCTAGTTTTATTTAGGAAAAACAAAAGAATCAGAGCAAAAGTTGAAATGAAAATCCAACGTATATAATGCATAACTTAAAAATACGTAAACTTTGTAATTTTACAGACAATTGAAAATATGTTAGCATGTGTCAACGACGATAACTATCTTCTGCTCTATTTTAAATAAATTCTTGTTACATTTATTCAAAAAACAGGTGTTTTACATTTTGAACATTAATATTGACAGAAGCGATATTTGACTTAACCGTAAATTAATTTAATTGTTTAATTAGTAAGGTCACAAAGTTAACCGGAAATGATGCGCCAATACTTAATCAAATACTTAATTCAGTTCCATAGACCAGGGCACTATAATTTCTTGAATTCGACATTACTCTTGAAATATTTTTCTGTTCAATGTATGTTTAATCTAATGGTTTAAGATATTTGTAATTTTTCATAATATCCTATTTTGCAAGCAAAATCCCTTAATAGCGATTGTGTTGATCAAAAACTGAATCCTGTGGTACACAGCTAATATAGAATGTAATGCTTCTATACCATATTGAAATGTCTTGTCAATACACTGAGTGTTCTAAATAATTTGGCAATATGAACACATCTCGATGGATAATAATCTGCTTACTTGAAATGGAATAACTTACATATTTGTATCCACTAAGATGTAAAATAACTTTATTTCTTGTAGTGTTCCTCATTTGACCAACACGTACAAATTATAAATTGATACTAACTTGTTGAGGTTCCTCATCGACTCCAGGCTTTTCCAAATCCTGAAAAGTGGCATCCACATTCTCCTTCCACAGCTCTTCCAGCTTATTGATCTGTTGTGCTGATATCTGCCTCGCACGTAATTGTTCCTGCTCGGAAGGTATCTTCACTAGCCAAGTTAAGAAACACCGATCTGAGATTAGTGGTTTCCATTGATCTTGCTCCCAATTCATATCCTATTTTTTGAAAACAAAAGAAAGGTTATATAATAATCATGTATCAGGTCAATAAATGAATACAACCTTCAAGGAATTTTGAGCGGCACAAGGTTGTCTACATAGTAACACAACAACTGAGTCAGCTTTGGCAGGTATGAAACCCAGGACAAATACATTCCTGACACCGCAACTATAACATTCCAAGATTGTTTCACCTAACGGACCATCCTTGTGTAGCGTTACCTCTTTATGTTTGGCCCTAACCTAGTAAAAACATGATCTCATATATCACATATGAAAAAAGAGTGAAAGCAATTGATATGCTTGTAATATTGGTAAACATTGTCATTTCTATGATAATTCATTTGCCAAATATATAATTTAATATCTACATTTAGTTTCATAAAACATAAATAACCATATCTATGTACTTACCAAATGATTAATGATATGACTACCTGAAGTATTGCCACGTCCATTACAAAACCACTTCTTGCACAAATTACACATAACAACACAATTGGGTTCGTGGATACCACAGTACTTGCATGCATAGTCAGGTAATTCCTTGCTGTTGAAGAATTCTTCATCGTCTTCTTCAAATTGTAACTCTCCTAGTGCAGTAGTCACAGATGCTAGTTTGCCGGTAATATTATTGCCACTTTTGGTTGAGATGCCGTTTACCTAGAAGTTCGCCGTATTGACCTTGACTACGTACTATCGAATGTTTTCACAAATATGAGGGACTTCGTACCTGAATTCCAGACGCCTGCGGGCCGTTATAGTCTAATTGTGACGCCTGTGTCTGTGATGGTATGGTAAAGTCGGTGAAATCGCAATCGGAGGCCTGCGTGTCCGCTCCGATCAAATCCGCCTCCTCGGTGTCAAGAAACGTTAACGTTTCTGATGGGCCATATGCATCGACACTCATTCTATCTACTTTCTACGCTCGTTCCGACAAGCTTCGGCGATGAATGCGTAATAAAATTCAACCTCTTTTAACCTCACAAACAATCAAAAACGTATAAACCATTACCTACTTTAAACATCTATGATGCATCTATGCTCATAGCAAACGCCATGTTTCTTTGATTAATCATCATTTGTTTCTACGTCACTGGATTTTTAGGATTCTTTTGGCGCTAAATACAAAAATCCAATACCCGGTTCCTTCATATATAACTGGCGTTTTACAAATTTAAACATTTTACACTTTTCAATATTCAACTCAGTAATTCTTTTTTAAAATGCTTTAAAATGATTCAGAAAATACTTAAATATCTACTAAATTCTCAGAAGTTCTTAAAAAATTCTACAGAAATGATACGAACCTTTGTTACTCATTGCGGCCAACATAATAGATGCAAAAACATTAATTGCCAATAGCTGATTGAACTGTTGCTAGTGATATACTTCTCTTGTGTTTATATAGGTTATGTTAAAATCGAAAATTTGTTTGTAATTATTAATAATATATATATTTCTCCGAAGTATGCCACCCACTTGCACACCAGAAAAGAAAAATGGTAAAATCATTGCATTTTATATTATACATATTTGTGCTCAATATAAGTAATATTTGCAAGAATAAAGCCTTTATATTCCAGAGTATCAAAATGAGCGCGTACCGTCAGAATGCAACGAATTATATTTTACAACGAAAGAGTTTAATGTGGAAGATGACACAAGTATCCGTGACAGTACAAGGCAAATATAAGTTGTATGTTTAGTTTATTAAGTACCTTTATTTTTAGGAGACGTAAATGATGAAGACAATAGAATTAATGCATTAGTAAGAATATTTCCCGATATTAATCGTCTTTTTTCGTTACATAAGCAAGTAGGATATGGCACATTTAGTACTGTTTACTTAGCTTCTTTGAAAACAAATAAGAAGAAACAATTTGCTATAAAACATATTGTACCGACATGCCATCCGCTTAGAGTAAAATTTGAATTAAAGTGCCTTAAACAAATTGGGTAATATACGTTTTCAATTATTTCCAAACCTATACAAATTTATATTCTACATTGCAGTGGAGTTAATAACGTAGCAGGTATAGATCTGTGCTTAAGGAATAAAAATGATGTTGTATTAATTATGCCATATCAAGCTCATGATTTTTTTAATGTAAGTATGTTAACTTATTATTTTTAATAAATGAAATGTGATTTTAAGTTTCTCCAATGGATTTTAGGATTATGTTGGGCTTATGGACGTTAAAGAAACGGCATACTATATGAAGAACCTTCTGATAGCTCTGGAGAGGGTACACAGTTTTGCAATAGTACACAGAGATGTGAAACCAAGCAATTTTCTCTATGACAGAAAGAATGGTCGTTTTTTATTGGTGGATTTTGGATTGGCACATTCTGTTTGTGAAGATAGGGGATCGACTGAAAAAAAGAGAAAATACAATGCTGTTTCCCCTGTAAATATTGAAATGATTAAATTATAACACTTTATTAACACATTTAATACTTGTAGGTCATTAATGATGCAACACAATCGTTGAAGAAGTTTACATATTCAAATACTACCATTCAAAGTTCAAGTGCAAGTCAGAAGGAGAATGATCCAAGCAATAAAGGAAAAGGTGATTGTAATAACATTAATTAATAGATAAGCAAGATTTATATTTTAGAACAAGAGCTAAACTGTCAAACATCTAAAATAAAACATTGCAACGCAAGTCAATCAAAGAGGCAACCAGGAATGGTGCTTTTACAGCCTTTCTGTGGTGGACTACCGAAAATTGACGAAAAGAATGCTACTTGTAGATGTTATGGTCGGCCAAAAGTTTGCAACACTTGTTTCATGAAGAAATCCTTGAAAGCTCTACGGGCTGGTACACCTGGATATCGACCACCAGAAGTTTTATTAAAGTCTTCTGAACAAAATACAGGTATATTAATTATGTAACTGTTTTCAAGTCTATTGCTTATGCTTTTAAGGCATTGATATTTGGGCTGCCGGTATAATTATGCTGTCAATCCTAAGTAATTGCTGCACTTTCTTCTCAAGTCCCGATGATATGACCGCCCTAGCAGAAATTATAACAGTGTTTGGGTACGAGGAAGTGAAGAGAATATCTGGGCAGTTAGGTGAATAAGACATATTACACTATGATTATTTTTAATAATTTTTAAACTGTTTTATAGGTAGATACTTGATTTGTAGCGAACAATCTCCACCTTTGGACCTACGAAAGGTATGCTGCACATTACGGGCACGTGAAAGGCTAGCAACTTTAATTATTAACAATGATGAGTGTAGTGTTTGTAAACAACCCCGTATAGCTTGTCTTTGTGTTGGTACAAACCTAAATGATCAAATTCCCGATGAATTTACTGCAGATGCTTACGATTTATTATCGAAACTATTGGATATAAATATGAAAAGTAGAATAACAGCAAAGGAAGCCTTAAAACATCCATTCTTTAAAGACATCTAGAAACGTTTATATTTTCACTATTACGTAAAATGCTATTTCACTATTTTCATTAAACTATCATTAACACTATATTTTGTAATTTTATATACTCATTTTTCAATAAATATTTTTGACATATTTCGTGTGTTTTAAATGTTAAATATTCGATCATTGTCTATTATATGACTATCAAATTAAAAACAATCCTATTCATAAGAAATTAATAAAATAATGTTGGCCTGCACGATCGGAGTCAGTGTTTCGGCTTTGGACCGTGTAGTTGTTAATCGAAAACTATGTTTCGCCCACAATCATCGCGGGTTTCTTCAGGAAAGAAAAGGGTGCTAAGTCACAACTAGCACGGTAACTATATATCAAAAGCGAAACTAACTGAATGGGAAGCAGTTAATCACGGTAACTCAGCATGTTAATCACGTCAGAGACAGAAATCAACTACGAGGGGAGCAACGAAATCGGGATTCACATGTGTACGATTAGTATGTGTATGAATGATAGGTAGGGTTGATGATGGCGAATCGACGGCGTGCTTTATTATGTTCGACGAATTAATAGATTGCTCAACCGATTTCCGACATTAGAATACACTGCCACTATTATTAAATGTATTGTTTGCAATATCAATATTTTACTGTACAGAATCAACAATCCGCAAAATATTGTAGACAACGAAGAATCTTAAAAGTTTTGGAGGAAATATATTCCAGAATGCTAACAAAAAGTGGATTACAGTTTAATTTACCGCAGACGAAAAACACGATCACGGATCAAATCAAGGCAAAGATGAAAGATAAAAATATGCCGCACTTTTAAAAGCGATGTGGCATCCGTCCTAGTTTTTATTAAATCTCACCACATCCGATATCGACGCGATAAAGAACGTGGCTTTAAACCATTTTATATTATGAGAAATCTTTGCACGTTATTAAACAATTTAAAACCACAAGTAACCCAAGCAATTTCAGTAAACCAGCGGCTAGTTTCGGATACCGAAGTCCATACGCAAATAGAACAAATTTCTGAAAATTATTCAATGTTTTAGATGCTATTTTCAAATTAAAAAAGACTAAGTTTTCATTACATGAAGCGCTAAATATAATAGATGACCTTAAAGCCTCGCTAGGAAATCTAAGAGATACTGTAAAAAGATTAACAACCGATAAATTATTTGCGGTTATAAATAAGAATAAAATTAAAATAGTAAGTAATTACATAAATTGTTTTTAATATTGATAGTAACCAAGCCGTACGCTACTGCGAAAGCACTCGCTTCTGTAGGCTTAGTATCCAATACCTCTATTGACATTCTTAGGATATTTAAGGATTTCTATGTTAACTGCATATTTTTCAGAAATTAATAATTAAGTATTATGCGAAGCCGCAGTGCACAGTGCGCTTTTTGCAACGGTATCTCAGGAAAACTTTTTTTTAAAAATTTATTTTTAGCGGCAAATATTCAGAAACAAAAATATAAAGCAATGTTTCAAAACAATCGTTGAGTCAGTTACCGTTTGGTTTAGTAGGGCAGTATGGACCCTCTAGTTTCACATTGTAATAATGTGGAAAACTACAAAGTAATGCGCAGTTGATTTAACATGTTTCAGATGCTGAGTTACCATGTTTACTTGCTTCCCGTTCGACTAGTTTTACATTTGATGTTTTACACGTTGCTATCGTGCTAATTGCGGTCGATCACTTGTCCCTCTTCTGAAGAAGCTCATACGATCGTGGACGAAGCGTGGGATTTTTAATAACCATGACAGTTCCAATCCAGAATACCGAGTTTTAAATTGAAATTGTACCAAGCTCATTTTCTTAAAAATTGAAAGTTACTTACTAGATGGCGCTCTTCTAAATTTTTTATTTGAACATTTCTAGTTGCTAGATCTGTCTGTTAAATAGCCTTCCACAACTCAAATTTTGTAAGATTTTCCTAATTTAGATATTACCCCAAATGCATAAATTTTAGCTTGTTTGGTAAGTATTCTGATAATTATAAAACTGCATATCATTATCGTCTAGTTAAATATAGAAAGATTTAATCGAATCACGTAATATGTCTATCGGAATGATTTGGATTATCTCGATAGTTTAAAGTACCTATACGCATACAGACTAATGATAGTATATATGTTTCGAATATAAACAGCTAATCATCTTAACACATTTATTACGACACGATGTTACTATATCTTATCTGCTTCTTGGTACGTGAATTCGTTAATGTGAAGTTTATTTCATTTTAGGATTCTCCAATTCGTTTTTTTTTTTAGGACTTACTTAGCTTAGGCATTTTATTGCCTGTTGCACCTGTGCAGTTGGCATCGTTGGGTGCTTCCAGACTTCTTATTGGTGGCTTAACATCTGTTCATGCCTTTTTGCAGCTTACATCGGGCCCATTTATCGTAAGATTGTTTTATTGTTTGGAAATTATGAAATAAAGCGAGTATTATTACTAATTTCTGTATACAAATCGTAAATTGCGTGAATATAGTGAGATTTCGCTATTATATTTCAAGAAAGTATTTACATTTACCTTTTTTTTAATTGGTTTTTGAATTCTAAATCGAGTGAATTCGTCTTCAAAATTTTTGACGCAATTTGTATTGTCTCTCTTTTTTCAAAATTAAATTATTTTTTTTAGGGTAGTTGGAGTGACACTAAAGGGAGAAAAACATTACTCACACAATGTTTGTTCCTCATTCTTGTCAGCAATGTATTGCTGTTATTCACATCATCTCTATTTGTATATATTATTTCTCGGATATTGTTTGGTAACACCGTTTACATACTTGTATGAGCTTTTCTATGCCCAATTTTCTTACAGGTTTCACAGGACATGTACAAATCTTAATACGAGCAATAGTAGCTTGTACCATTGAGAAGAGCATTCAAAACGATGCGTTTGCTAAAATGGGTGCTGCGGCTGGTTTAAGTTTTGTTATTGGGCCTCTTTTAGGAGGCGTTTTAAATTCTATGGAAGATGGATTTTTCAAAATAGCAGTTTTATTGAATATGTTCGCATTAATTAATTTAAGTAAACAAAGAAAATTAGTAATTATTTTGTTTTCTAATTATTAGATTAAATCTTCAGGTATTTCATTTTTTGTCATCGACGCTGATGTAAAAGACAAAAACAAAACTTTGAAAAAGAAGCCCATAGTTATGGAACTAACACAAGCCTTTGTTAATTTGAAACAAATTGATTGGAATATTTTCTGGGATTTATTCCTGTTTAGATTTCTATGTGAATCTGGCTATTCTGCTTTCTTCACTACTTTCGGAATAGTTCTGATGGGTCATTTTGGAGCCAGCCAAAAAGAAATGGGTGTTACCATATCACTTTTCAGCATAACCATGATAGTCATGAATTTGGCAATGGGAAAAATTAATGAAAAGATATATTCCGAAGATCCAAGGGGTTACCAAAGGAATTTCCATGGTTTCCTTGGATTATTTTTAACATTCTGCTTTCTGTATGCATTCCCTGGATTTCATTCATACATCATGGTAATGATCGCAATGGGTATTTTTCGAGCTGTATTAGACTCTACCTGGATGGAAATGCTAGTAGACAGAACATCAGAAACTAACAAGGGAACAATAACAGGTAGTTTTGAAAGTATTATTCAGATGGCGAACTTAGCAACACCAGTATTAGCGACCTACATTGGAGAAAATTACGGATATGTACAAACTTACCTTATAATTTTAATGTTTCTATTATTTGGAGTTACAATAAGTAATTATTGTCTAAGAGTCGATCAATCTAGAATAAAAACCGATTAAATTAATGTAAATTAAGATTGCGTTTATAATAAAATAGATAAATAAAACTTTTATTGAAATTTGAATATCACAAATATTTGTTATATAAGCTAAGGGAAATATATATCCATCCACATAGAAAAAACGAATTACTAATTATTCTTTTCATTCATAGCTCGTAACATCTTTAATTCGTGCTGCTCTCGTACCTGTCGCATTGCTTCTTCAAAATGTGCTCGTACCTCTTCTCTTTCAGGGGGATACAGTTCTCGTTTCATTTTAGTTACCCATTCTTCAAAGTACTGTGGTTGATTAAAATAGTGGAACAGTGCTACTGGAAAAGTCATATATATAGCCATTTTGGCTACTTCCAATTTCCAGCCGCCCATTTCTAAAGTAGAAATAAGCTAAACCTAACCCTTCAGTACTAACAAAGTAATGATAAGTAAAGTATAATTATGCGATTAATTGAAAATGAATAAATCTCGTAGATCACATAAGGTAGTACCTGTACTAAGTGTATTTGTAAACGTAAACTATGAAATAACCAAGATTTTATCCAGAATTCAAATCGACCTAAGTTTGCACGTCGAATACGTGTTGGAAGGATTCTACCAATTTAATGGATCGTTACAAACGAAAATAGATGTCACTGCAGTTGATTTTCTATGATTTGCAGTTTATAGTTGTTCTCTATTTACCTAACAGGTGGAGCAGTGATTACGATTTCATTTGCGATTGAAAACGCCATGTCTACTGCTCTGCTTTAAATTATACCTTCTGAATGAATTATTTATTCCATTTCTTTATCTCGTATGTATCTCTCATTTCTTGGGTTTACCATTGTAATTTGACATTGAATTGATGGCCTTTGTTATTAAAATTATTTATATTAAATTATATTCTTAGAATAACGTACTATCGCACATTTATTCAAAGAGTGCCGAACTATTGTCAACTATTCATATTTTACAAATACATAGGAGTCTGTAATTAAATAGCGTCGTTGCACTATATTTTTCACGTTTGTTCTGACTACGCGTTAAAAGATTTGTCCTTATTCCTTCTTCAACGTTCTAGGCCACCTCTACTTTTATTTACATATTTTTTATAATATTTTTGAATTAAACGATTTAATTAAGGAAGGTAGTAATAACTACATACAGTTACCTGTTACCTGTACACTGTTATCTCCACATTAGGACTAAACTAAGTTTCATATATGCGTACATATTATATTGTGACAAAGGCAGATGAAATTATTACTTTTCTGCAGAGACTAGACACATTCGTGTTTTGTCGACTCTCGAGGACATCAGTAGATAACACGAATCTATTCTTGTGAGGCGAATATACACGAGTCTATCTAGTCGCTGCAAAAAAAGAATAAATCCACCTACCTTTATCATCTCTATTCATTAGGATTCAACGGAAATACACATTGGGAAAGTAGCGTTAATATATTTATATCTTACCTTATCTACGTAACACAAATAGAGCGAGATTGCTGAAAAGTTTGCTGCATGTCTCCGAATTTGTCTTGCTAAACTGCCTTAGTGGTGATGAGAAAATGTTCTTACATTTTCTGGAGGGCCGTTTGAAATTTACGGATGTAAGACATGCGTAATTAAAATAATTCTTATAAATAGATAATGGATCAGATGCGGTATCACCAATTAATTTGCAGCAGAATAACGATTTACCGTAAGCTTTATACACTATTTTAAAATTCATCGATGCAGCTTTTTACATTTTCAAACGATGGTCGTCTTTTGCGCTTTTATAGGCCTGACACATTATGAATTAAACAAACGACGTTCGACAAACTCGCGTGCAGGTCCCCGAGATGAACTAATACAAAATGTGATTTCTTCGCCTTCTGCATTGCGCCTGGTGTCACGTACTGGATATGGTACCGATATACAGACATATCCACTTTAGTAATCACCAACAAACAGCATTTTTAAAAAGCATTTTAAATTTCAGCATTCTGATAATTCCAATAATAATGTAAGTCTAACAAATTATATTTATATTTAGTTGGCAATACCTACAGTTACTTTTAATATTATATATACCGTTGGCAATGCCATATACTTACTATACTATATACTTTTCATATAAACAGTTGTAATGACAAGAAATACAGTGAACGTTAACGAACGTTGTGTGTGTTATTTTCGCCCTGATAAAATTTAAGCCGGCGAGGCTTACAATAAAGTGCATATTTACGTTTCTTATCGTACGTGCATGCGAATATGCCCTTTATTACCGGATTTATTTGCGAAATTTTAAAAAGTGTTGTATGGGAAGAGTCTATTCCGATAAAACTGTATTTAATATAAAATTACGACCGGTTTTGAGCATTTTGTGTCTATTATGTTGTCTTCGTCGAAGTACAGATAGTTTTCTTAGACTACACAAGTTCAGAAGTATAGTTTCGCCAATTTACAATTTTTACTGCATATACATAACTTTAGCCTGAAGATTCGTGTATACTCGAAATCGGTTGCAATTTTGAATTAGAGTTTTGTGAAAATAGACCTTTCCTTAACTATGAATTACTTCCATAGGACCGTCGTGGATTCTTTGATGATGTAATATCCACTAAATTCTATGCACACTTCGACATATAATTTTAGTAAATTTATTGCTTGTAGGGGAAAACCACAGCATAAGTACTTTATTTACTTCAGGAAACAAGAATGATAATTCCGCTGTTTAATGACGCTTTTAATCTAATAAATCATTACAAAGTGTGGTAAACTTTATGGTTTTCTTGTTTATACATTTTCGAATATATTTATGGTAAATTCTTAGTTCAGCTATTTCATTTATGTTCATTTTTTTGCTTGTCGAAGAAAGATTTCTAAATATAAATAAACTAAAAAAAAATTTTTCATGGATGTTCACCAGGTTTTAATGAAGCTCCTTTGCTGACGACGCTCTTAATGCCCAGTATTATTTTTGTATTATTATAATGTTTGTGAAAGAATGAAACTAATTAAAGTTATCCAGAAAAAAATGTACGTTTATTAATAATACGTAAATGCAAAGTGACTGATGCTTTTTTGAGTTTGTGCTTGTATATACATGCACATGTACTTAGTAGTGTGTGTACTAATGGTAATAGTACCTAGTAGTAGGCAGCCGTGGGTAGTATAAGCAGCAGACATGCATGTATTGTACAATTGTATTTGCCTACAACACACATCTTATGTGCTGTGCTATATTGTACAGTACCTTGCAAAATTAATGAACTTCTTTCCTTAATATCTCCCCTATTTTTTTTTTTAGAATTCGAAAACTTTAACAGTGCAATATATCAGTGTTTTTTTTATTGCGTCGAACCTTTAACAGTTGTTCGAATAATCTTAAAACAACACGCATTTACAAAAAAAAAACGCATTTGTATTGCTAGAGCTGTTCGGTCAAATATTCGAACAATTACAAAATATTTATTATTTTTTTATACAACAAATACAACAATAAATAAATGCTTTGCTTTCTTTGCAGATTTCAAAAGAAGCAAATTTTTGAATAATTATAGCAAATACTGTGGCATAGTATGGCAAACAAATTAAAAGTATCGGCACACTCCACACCACACAAGTTTAATACATTAATTAATCCGGGAGGACCGTTTCGAGGATGTGTAAGATCCTCATTCTCAGCCGACGTCATAACGGTCATACGCATCTTAGAAACGTGCCGATACATTCGTGTTGTTTGTTTCTTTTGAATTTAAATTTGTAAATAAGCTACAAGGGAGGCTTTCTATTTCTGTTATATTGACTGCTGGTGCGTACCGAATTGCTAGTATTACAAATGTAAAAATTAGTCGTAAGATTGCTTCGTGATGTGACTCCGGCCATGTCTTACAAAATTAGATGTAGATTAATGTTTTGGGGGACATCTACTTTTATAAAAAGAATTTTTATACTGCAGAAGAGAGCTGTAAGAATACGGTTGGCGCTTCTAGAATGGAAGGGAGAACTATTTTGAAAGACCTTGGAATACTTACTGCAATATCATTATATATTTTAGGTATATTAGTAAACGTTAAATTTAATGAAGGTTACTTTCTTAGAAATAGTGAAATATATCAATTGAATGCTAGAAATAGAGGTATGTTAATTACATCTCGACACAATAGTTATAGCCTCGAACTATGTCAACAAAAAATCTTAAGTGCGGGAACCAACTTCACGGATCCCTGCACGTCGCGTCGTCGGCACACAATTAAAGTTATAATTATTTCCATATACTTTTGTTTCATTATGTTATGACTTGTCTGATACCACTTGTGATGTAACAATCAATAAACCATTTATTACAGGTCAACGAAAAAGATTTCTTCGATCGCTATAGATGTTTATAGGATTTCATATTACATTTGCAGCAAGGTAGGTGTTTTAATGTGTTCTAATTGGCTTTAGTTTTTGAAATAATATATAACAACTCTCAAGTTTGCATGCGCATTAAGGAATTGAATTTCCCGAAAGCCATGACTGATCTTGAAGCTTCTTATTATTGCTTGTTACTATGGTTAAGAACTTCCTGGGTAAAATAATAAGGCAAAACATTATAAAGAACTCGTATGAAATATGCTGGTTAATTTTAAGAGAATTGACGCTAATATGAGCATTGAATTACATTTTCTGCATAACTATTTGGACAGATTTTCGAAAAACCTCGGTGAATTTACAAGAGAATAAAGCGAGCGATTTCATTAAGACATAAAGTCAAAGGTATCAAGGAAGGTGCGACACGCTCATGGTGGCTGAGTATTGTTGGAACCTCTAACGCGATTGCTTTCAAGTTCAATACAATCAAAAATTGTAACGACGGCATTTCACTTAGCATTTGTAGTGATATGCTGTTTTTTTTTTTATAGAAACATAATTTTTAGTTCTATATTCATTTTATTTTTATCTGAGTTATTTTTCGCCTGTTTCACAAAAAAATTCCTTGTTTTAATTTATTTTTTTTATCATACCTTTTCAAAAAAACATTGTCATAAAAATATTAATGTTAGCAAATATGGAATCAAAAACACTAAGTCACCCTGAACGAAACTGCTCTAATAATTGAAACAATAAAGTCACTGTCGGCTTGTGTTATATTACTACACGGACCTAACATTATCTGTATTACTCGCCTAGGATGATACCTATTTCGTTGTGCATTATATTATCAAGAGTAATTGTTAATTACTTTCAAAAGGTACATGAAGATTTGTTTTCTACTCTTATGTAGGAGTCTACCAAGTCAACAAATATTGCGTTAAGTAAATAAATTAAAATAAAAAGTAACGAATCTCATCTTTGGGAAATATGTATAAAAACAGAAGGTAACACCTATCATGGGGTAAAATTAAACGCATTATATCTTTTTAATATACTTTATTCATACACATGGAAGAAGGAACAGAAAACATTATCACTGACAATATGTCCCCCTCCTTTTATGAGAGATTATGCCAACACTTTAAAAATCTTGGTTTTAGTAGCGACGTGTATATCTTTTACCAGCGGAAATACGAATATGTGGATATTTTTCCTATATGGTTGTAAAAAGTTAATATCATTAATATCTCAATTATTTCCAATATCATCAATTAAACCCACGTCATTTCTAGAAAGCGAGTGTCCTGTGGAGTAAATAGCAACCTTCGTTTTGCTCCTTCCCCTAATGCCATTACATCTTCTTTTTATCTTTCGTTAATAACAGCTGTCTTCCATATAATTTACAAGTTCTATTTTTAAGATGACACTTTATTGTCACTTTTGTTTTTTTGATTTTTGATGCCTGTACGTTGCTTTTGAACTGATTGAATAGTCTCCATTAACTATAATTAGCATATGATCATGATTTTATTTTATTTTTATATTTACGCAGCATCGTCTAATGTTACCCGGCTAATTGTGATTTTCTTTTAAAAATATAGAAACACGCAACAATTATAGATTATGATAAATGAATTTAGCTTAACTTTATGGTCTCCCTGCATATTCTGTAGTTTTAAGTTAACAAACACATAATATTGCTTACAACAGCATATTTTTATGTAACGTTGATTTTGCTTTTTTCTTACATGCCCACAGTATCACAAAAAGCGCTAAAGTAAATAGTAGCAGCACTTATAGCTACCAAATGATTCCTTACAACATAGTGCACAAGGTTATGAAGTTTATTGCATATCCTAAACAATTCATAATTCACTTCGCTCTCCAAAGTTTTTCGGAGATTTTTTCGAGATTTTACTGTAACTGAAAAGTGAACTTGAAACGATCGCATTTTTAAGGAAAAAACTAGCCATCTTGGCGATAAATTGCCATACTTGATACATCGATTATTTCAAAAGAAAACTTTCTATTAGAAATTCCATAACGTCTAGGGATTGCTCATGATCAAAGTCAACATGTGAAATTACGAAAGGAATAAATAAGCATTGAATAAACTGAAAAGGTGCAGTTATTTTCGATCGGTGACTGTAAATACGTAAGTAATTCAATATACATGAAGTCCAGTGGTAAGCGAATGAGTGACTACGGCGGCCGTGGCGGTGGCGGCGGCGTCAACGGTCCGAGAGTTCGAGAGGAGCACCTCTATTGTCATCGGGCGTGGGCGTCATCTCGGCCGAGCGTACGGATATATCGGCGTTGTCGATCTGCTGCACGTGGGCCGTAGGGTAGGTCGGGGCCGCACGCCCTATGCTAATGGCCCACACATTTCAAGTCGCACGTTATTCACCTTCCTTACTACCTTCTTTCCTCTTCTTTTCCTTTCCGTATTCTCGTCTAACTCTCGCGCTATATGTACTAGGCACCTCTGGTGGTGTCGTTGTCGTTGTTGTCGCTGTTGAAAGAAAAACGCCGAGACATCCTAAGCAGCAGAAGAGAAGAGTCCTTCCTCTCTCACGTGCACACACGAGAAACGTATAATACGTAAATATATACATGACGGCGATTCTCCACGTCTGGAAGAAGAATGAAGATTTGTAGCTGGTGCGACTTAGATGATGTTCAGGATGACCGTTGTAGCCTGCTACTGCTTGATAGCACCGATACGGTTGGCTCTGTTTGCTTCTTTATATAAATGTACGCGCAGAGTCTCGAACACTTATGTATACAAGTCCAGTCGCAAATGAATTGAGCTAACTTGGATATCCAGTTCCGTAGACCGACTTAATGATTGATTTACAACATTTCAATTAGAATAAAAATATATACATAATAATTATAAACGGAAATTATGAGCGTTTAACGTTTCGTTCTTTCTGTGTTAGTTATCTTTTTTAGCGATCAACAAATATTACAACACCTACTGATGATATTGGCATACGAATGTAATTGTAACGCGAAGTCCGCTTTTCCAGGTTCAAGAACGCGGAATACTTGCCCGCCAAAATGTTAAACTAGCGACCATCGCTGCGATATTTTCTTCTCACCAGTTCGTTTTTTTTTGCGTGCTTAATGTAATTCTATGCATACTTTTCGAGATTCGTTAAATTCTGCGGAACAAAACGGAAAACAAAACATGACGAAATGGAATTTGTATGTTCAGCTAACTTGAAAGAAATATGATGTACCTACTTATAAAGTATGACTGTGCAATCTCTTACTTGAATAAAAAAAAAGCAGCAGAAGTAAGTGCAAGTAATGAGTTTTAAGATTACATACGAGATGTATCTACCTAATACATTATAGGCTTAATTAACAAGACGATGATAATTATTTTATTACTGCTTTCTAGTTTTTTAAGTTAAAAAAATTAATGGAGAAGTTACATTCTCAATAACCATTTCATTCAAATCGGCTCTTCAGGAACCGTATAGTAGTAGTGTATGGTTTAAATTTAGCAGACAATTGACAAAGCAATTATTGTATTTTTGAGGTGTGTTTCCAAATAAATTGTAATTCATGTCCAGAGCTCTTTCCGAGTTTTACCAGGTTGTGTTAATAGCATTTATGAGATAAACAAAAAGAAAAATTGGGTATGAAAAAAATGTCGGTAAGATGGGTGCTGCGTTTGTGCGCAATCGTGTGGTCAGCTCTGTGACTGCTTTGACATTTTTCCGTCACAAACTTGACGAGTTTCCCCGTCGATAGATAACCATGGACGAAGCGTGGATACAATACTGAACTCCGGAGACAAATGAACTGAGGGCCAACATTATAGAATTAATGTTCGAATTGGCACAATATTCACAGTACTTAGCGGATTTGGTTTCCAGTGATTTCTATCTTTTGCAAATTAGAAAAAATGGCTCGGCGGACAACGAATCACGTCGAACGAGGAAGTCATCGACCCAACCCAACAAATGCCTATTTTGACGACCTTAATCCTAAATCCCACTTTAGAGAATAGCTTGGAAAAATCTACAGAGTTAAATTGGAGATTATGTTGAAAAATAAATAAAAATCTAGAGAAAATACTTTTTCTTAAGAAGTTAGCGAACCCCCTATATTAAAGCAGATGGTTAAATAACTCACATAAGTTAAGCAAATGGTTAATTGCATATACTACAAGGGAATTCTGTTTGTTATCTGCACTTAGTAGCTTTTACAACGACTTATACTCAATCACTGTACGTCCCTTTACACTTTTTCAAAAACAAAAAGGTATAATTCTGATTATTTTTGCACGATCGTAGTAATAGATATATTCTACAAAGGAGCAGTAAGGTCAATAACCAAACAATGAAAAGCGGCCGGAACTTTATTCATTTCATAAACTTTAACTTTAAATTAGAAATTAGGGACATGTAGCAAGAATGGCAAATGATAATAACTAGTTAGACAAATACATAATCAAAAGTTATTAGAAAAAAAACGAAGAGGAAGACTGGGCCAAACCTGGATCAAAGATATGAGAGGTGTATATACACAGGTAAAAAGAAAGAGCCTGCACAAACCGCGGAAGAGTGGGAAGAAAGGGTATGAACGCATCTTTTTTGACTTATTATTGAACGACTCTTAATTAAAGGATTTAGATAAAAATTTAATTTCATAAACTATGAGCTGTAGAATGAAATGGTTAATTTCAAATATGGTATTTATGAATGGTCTTGTATCTGAACGTATAGCTAATTTATCTTTGATCTTTTAGCATGATTTTACGATCGAGAACGATTTGCAAGTCAAATGATCGACGAAGAGAACGCGTACTCTTCACTATTTGTTTTCGGATTTTTCCCTCGTTCAATCTGTGCGCAAACCTAAATCGCGAGGGTGGCGACGCGAATAGCTAGTTACACACCTGCATTGTCTATCACACGAGATATACTACACACACATATACGTGCAGAACGTAGAACACACGGGTTCGGACCGCGCTGTACGTATACACGTATTTACGTAGGCGGAATACAAATAGCTCACGGTACCATACCCGTATTTCTTATTTGCGTGCGATGTCATTGATTTTTTCGAGTCGTCAGCGTGCGACTTTTTTTCTTGTTTTGTTTTGCGTTTCGTTGGTCGTCGTCATTCTTATTTTTCGTTTCGTTTTTGTTTCGCGGAGCGCAGCGTTGCCGGAGCAGGAGACACCTTTTGCCATTGTTCTTCTAATGCACGCCATGTTCTAACAACGGCATGTATGCGCTTGTTTGTGTATGTATGTGTAATAATACCCTACCCATGGATGTCTAATAGAAATTGCGCAGTTACAGCGCTACATAAAGTAATGCAATATAATAGATATCGAATAATTTGTCACAAACAACGACATAAGCTATGAAAACAGTTAATAAATTATGTAAAAAAATTCTTCCTATCAATTTGCGTACAATGGTTTTATTTTGTAACTAGAATAATTGTCAAATAATCTATTTCTTTTTTTTTCAAAAATAGAAGACGAATTTCTCAAGAATCTCCTGGACCAAGATGTGTTCGTTGATCTACACCGGTGTAGACTTTGGTGTAGATAATAGAACATTTGGTGTAGTATAGGTTTTAGTGTAGTTCGTATAGTGTTTTTCCAAAAAAACAGGTTGGCACAAATTTTCTGCATCAGTATTTGGTTGAGAAGTTTAGGACAATTTTGATTGGGTATTTAGCTGTAATGCTTATTATAGTAGAAAAGAACGAAAAGGATGATTTGTTAATAGAACTAAACATTGTAGGCCCCGACAGCAAAATGTACAAAACTAACTAGTATAACTAAATATAAAAGCAATCTGTCTTTATTTTAAATGTAGCGTTTTAAAATCAAATATTGAACAGTGCATGAAGCAAAAAAGCTTTATTTATGGTCATTCTGTTGTTAAGGAACGGGGTAACAGTTCCATTATAGGTAATGCTTGCTCAATCCTTCTTCTACATCTTTTGTTTTAAGTATTGTAATAGATGTTCCAGTTGTGCAGAAAGCAGGGAAAGCATAGAATCTGAAGTTGTATTTAAAGGAAATAGCAGCAAACTTTAGCAAAATAACACTAGCCAACAAATTTCAACTTTTGGTTTTGCCATAAAATAATTTATACTAATTTCAATAGACAACATATAAACATTTATTTTAATAAAAGGTAGAAGGTCAAGTTAGTTTTTTATATTTCAATGGAAAGGTTTCTTGGATTAGATCATAATTTAGTGTATATTTCAAATTATTATAATTAGAAATGTGAGGTTATACCGCTCCGTCTCTTATAAACAATATCTACAGTATTTCTTCTTAACATCTAACAGTAATCTGTTAACATAACAGAATTCCATTTCCTAATACCGTTTTTCCATTCCCATGATGTCTTGGTGGAAGCGCTTACCATGTTCATCGCTAACGTCGCCCATATTTTCCGAGCAATAATCCAAGTGAGAGTGTAGAATGCGCACTTTAAGGGACATATTACAGCCAGCTGCGCAAAATGCTTGTAACATATCCATTACTAAAGTTTTATAGTTGTCAGCTTTTTTGTTTCCCAAGAAATTTCTGAAAAGTTGTACTTTGGTTTCAAAGATTTCGTCATTTACTATTGCTCGTATCTGAAGTCTAACAAAAATACCTTCCTTCAGTTTCCCTTGTGTTAATGTTGGAAACTTTTCATGAAGGTATTTAAAACCTTCACCTTCGAGATCCAGTGCCTTTATAAAGTTTTTTATGAGCCCAAGTTTCACATGGGGAGGTGGTATTATAATCTTTTCTTTTTCTACTAGAGGCTGATGTTGTACATTGCCTTTTCCTGGTATAAACTGTTGTCGTAGTGACCACTCTTGCTTATGGTAATGTTTTTCCCTGGCACGACTATCCCAAAGACATAAAAAGCAACAGTATTTGGTGTAACCCGATTGCATACCCAAAATAATTGCAACTACTTTAAAATCTGCACAAATATTCCAGGAATAGTCTTTGTAATTTATCTTTTCTAATAAAATTTTCAGATTTTCGTAAGTTTCTTTCATATTCATGACCTATTGGAATAGAAGGATAATGGTTTCCATTATGCATTAGTGCTATTTCAGTCAAAGATGTATCTCTTATATAACATGTATCTGCTTATTCCCTCCCTAAATCCTATCAACCAACCAGATTAAAGCATAATAGTGCAAACTTGTACATTCTTGAGTGAACGAGTCAAGTCACGTCTGCAACAAGTCTCGACCTGCATTTTCTCTGTAACCAGAGCTAAGCCAATGTTGCCGCTTTTCGAATCATTTTTACTTTATATATGTTGTTCAATTTCTTCAGTTACTAACTTAGAGTAAAATCCTTGTTGGTCAGTATAATCAGTAGTACAATGCACATATAAAATTGTTTTTAGGTAGTGGATTAACTAGAACAAAAGGATAAAAAGTAACATTGAAAACAAAGAAACAAAGTGGGAGGCAATAGCTGAAAAAATGAATAGAGAAACGCGACAATCCACGTCTGTCATAAATGGGCAACTCGCAACCGCATTCTCAGCATTGTAATCTTTTTAATCCATATTTATATATTATACGAAACTAACCGACATTTTGCACAACAAAGATTCAATTCAATATTTCCTATAGGTATTTACTAAGCTCCGATAGGTAAGAGACTCCTGCGTTACATTCTTCAGACAACGAAATTTCCGAGTGTTCATCACCAACACCATGTTCAACTAATAGAAAATGTATCGTGGCTGGAGAACTAAAACTGCTAGGAAAGATAAGATACTGCCGATATGAAGAAAAAACGGCCTTCAGAAACCAAATATTACAAGCACACAAAGAAAAGACTGAAGCAATGAAATTTCGAAATCAACTGTTAGAAAAAAAATTGTTGCTTTCAAAATATCTTGAAAAACCAGCAAATAATAGAGAACATGTATTTATTTAAGCTATACAATTTGTTCCGCTAATTGTGTATACAAAAATATAACATCTGTTCTCTTATTTTGCTATCACCGTGATCAGATATTTCTTTATTTACATTCGATTGACATTTACAAGTGTGTCTTCAGCCTCTGGATATATGTTGTTAATCTCAGGAGCTATACTTCCAAGTCATCCGCATCAGTTAAGTTATGCAGGACACAACGAGCTATTATGACATAGCGAAAAATCTTCATTCCGCAGAGCTTACAATAGTAAGGGCTGTTTGATAATTTCAAAATAATATTCAATGTTAATCTTACGTGTACTTAAGCACTTATTATCCTTTAATCAAATAACAATTCCTTTATCCGGAGTTATTAATTTCTAATGCTGCTTTCTATATGCTGCATTACCTAACAATTAATAATCTAAAAGAATATATAATTGCAAATACAAAAAATGGAAGTTTTAAAATTCAAGCCAATATCTATATTGCATAAATTTTCTATTATATCTAAATATTAAAATATAAAGGAATATTTTTCTATTGTGCATTGAGCCTGGAAATCCTACCAACATATGTATAACTTTTCTTTTGTTATTACCATATTGCGAGGATCGACGAGCGCCTCCATTGTCGACGCCTGAGACAGAGTGGAGCGTGTGCATATACGCTTAGGGAAAGCGGTACACAGACGATACCCCCTTTGTACAGGGTGGGCCAAATTCGATACTTTTAATAGGGAACTTATATTTCTAAAGGAATTAGACAAAAACTGACCTAAGCTTCTGGAACTCGATTTTAAAGAGGAATCGATTGGCGAAATCCCTATTTTTATACATTCCTTAATATAACAGATATTTTCTCTTTTTTTTTCTTAAAATGTGCAATTTTTAAAAACCCTTGTAACTTTTTTATTCGTGAAAATACTTGATTTATATAAAAACTATATTGGAGCGCTTTTTGACGCAGAATCCTATGCTCTAATTTTTTCTTGTTTAAAACTCATTTTAGAAAGTTCCCTATTAAAAGTATCGAATTTGGCCCATCCTGTACGTTTGTCTGACTAAAGACGCTCAACCTAAATGTAAAATATCAGGTAGTGGACATAAAGACGCATCGAATAGAAATAGAAAGCATAGTTTAATGCTGAATATCACAAAAACATTAAACAAAGATAAATAATATCTAAGGTTATATTTTATAAATATCATATTAGTAGTAATTTATTAACATTAATTACAAATCTGGATTGCCAGCAAAAATTGCTTCGATTTTTTTACATATAGAAGCACCAAAATCATTAGAAAGATTCTTTTATTTCTCGCTTATAACATTTATTGTTTCAATTCCGTATTGTTTGTGATTCCAAGTATTTTATTTTTGAATGTTGAACGAGAATGTTCGTTAATAAAATTCAAATTATTTTGTAGAAATGGATTCTGTGAGAGAGAGTTAGATTTAGTTCGTTTATTATGCACTTGTTCTAAATTCTTAATTCATTAACATTCGAAAATTTCTATTTAATAAATCACGCAACTCTACGAAGGACGTAAGCAGTGAACGTAATATTCAGCATCACTCAGCGTCACTCACAGCGAGCACAGATTTTTCCCGGTTCATTACATCTTCGAAAATACTGCTGATAACTACTTCCGTTATTGTATCAACATATACCCGTTCTATTATTTTGTTGGTTACTAAATGTGGCTTTGTTGGACAAAACATCATCAATGACGTGAACAATGCTTCGCCTTAGTTTTGTCGGCACTCGACCGGTAGTAATTGTCTCGTACGTCGATGAAATTTTGTTTATGACTTTTTTGTGGATATTTTTGGGAGACCGCTTATTCGTAACGTTGATTCGTTGGGAATACTTCTACCCGTATAATTGCTAGAAAATGTTTAAACAGTGGATTATCTAGTTTTTGGAAGGTACATTTACAGCCATAAGGGCTTCGCAGAGAACGCTGTAAATATTCTCATTCGACATATCAGGATCGTGATGAACATCCGCTTTTAAATGGTCGGTAAATGGAGATTATTTTTTGGAACATTTTACAATAACTGTGCGATAAATCTCTGCGTCATCGACAACCTCGAAACAATCATGATCCTTAATGCGGGTGTTCATGAGCTCTTGGCAAAGGTGTTCGTTCGGCGACAGAGTAAATAGAAGGGAACAACGAAAATTAAATTGAACGATTCCAATAATCGGCGATGAAATGAAGTCAAATTGAATTACAAAGAAATTCTGAAAATTTTCGGTTATATAAATATGATAGAGTGAACTAAAAGTATAAGTTAAAGCTAATATGAGAACAAAGATTATAACAATAATTGAAAACTAAATAAATAAATAACTGTGGAAGAAACTAAACAACTAAATTATATAGAACAAGTATTCGAAAAAATTCTAGTCTCCAAAACCAAATTAGAAATATAAAGAAGAGAGTTGAAGATGAAACAACCACAGCCAGTGTTTTCTAACTTGAAATTAACGTCCGTCTAGCTTGGAGGGTGTAGTTTGACCAAGGAATCTGTATGAATCAGCATAACTTTGTACGAGCGGCATTGCTAAATCACAGAGGCGGTCGTCAATCCGCAATATGGTCATCTCATATCCACTGATGGTACCAAACAGTTTTCTTTTTATTCAAGATAAACCTTTTGCATGTTAGTAATTTTGCGCTTCGTGTCCGTATCTAAACTTTATCCAAATTAATCAGTCTAACGCTTTCTACAAGTAAGATCTAACTCGCGTAGGATAAATGATAAAGTCGTCCCAACAACTCGACGCCGCCCTAAATTGAATAATGACGGGTAGAACGGCGTGGCGCAATTAGTACGGCTCGTAAATCATTGAAATTAATTTCTACGGTCTTATAATGAGTTTGTTCGACATTAATTTTATTAGTACAACAGCTGATCATCGGTATCGGGAGTTTGCCGGTGCTTCCTGTCATTAAGCTAACTGCTGTTCGCGATTTTATGCATATTTTTCGCGAATCGGCCGATTTAGTAGGGTTTGAGAGTGTCACGATGTTAGCTCGTGTAGTTCCTACGAAATAAAAACAGTAAAAAAAGAAAGTTTTTAGGTTTAATAATAGGTGTATATTTCAATAAAAAACTAAGCAAATAATACTTAAACAACAAGCAGATTGTGCAGATTATGATGAAACTTCATATGAAGAAAAATCCCTTTTTATTTTCTTTGTTCGGTGTGCATACTACTTAATCGAATTTAGTTACTATCTCTTCATAGTAGGAAATTGTTAATTTATTTTGTAAAACTTCGCAGAGTATGTATGTGATCAATTTATCATAAGAATTTTTTCATTTCGCAAGCTGTTTAAATGCATAGAGAGGCGAGGTATAAAAATAAAAAAAGGAAGTAAAACTAATAGGAATGTTTGCACTTAATGCATATCATGGTAACTAAATCAAGTCAAGGTTAATTACGTCTCAGTTCCAATAACTTAGCAACAAATCTCCTTTTTCTTTGTAATAAATTTATTTTTGCATATATGTAACTGGTTTTTAGAATACATTTTATATGCATATAAAAAAATCGCAGTGATCGTTTAGGAGTGTTCCAGGTTGACAAAAGAAAGATCTGCGGAGCAGTAGGTTTCTGGTTCACATCTTCTATTCGACATCAAAAGAGGAAGATTTTTCGACACTCTCAGATTTCATACTACACTACGTTGGTAATACTGTTGGACTGTTAAGGTTAAGTGTATACTTCAAATAAGTAAACTTATATGAAAATTTGAATAGGAACAACGAATGCATTGCAGCTAAGTAAAGCTTGTGGTGGACCATACCATTTTGCCGAATAAACTTTTTACGTATGCTATTCGCGGACGAGCCTGGAAATCCATAATGTCGTATTTACAAGGCCGTACTACAAAGAATTAAATCTACGGAATTAAAACTGACTCGTGGCGTACCACAAGGATCCGTAATCGATCCATTAATGTTCACCTTACTTGTAACTAACCTTTGTAAATGTCTAGTAGACAATAAATATTATTGTTATTGTCTCTTTATTATTTTTTTTATCTTATTATCTTTCTTATCTTCTTTTATGTTTCGTATATTCTGTCATCTACATTACTTTTCAACAACTTCACATGATTCTTTCATCGCTCTTAATTTAAACTATTGTTTCAGTTGTCTCATATTTAGGTTTTCAATGAAGTTGTCAATAGAATTTGATGGTAACGTCTTGTTGACTCCACGATATCGAATTGTAAAAAAATTGTAAGTAAAAACATAATTTAGTAAACTCTACATCCAAAGTATTAACTTATCATTAGCTTACTATATATTTCACATTCAAACATATACTGTGTTACCACAACTCTTATGTAGCTATATCCCAGAATGTAAGGTCAAAGGAGAACCTTTTGTTGCATCTTGCATCTTTACTTCAGCCGTTGTTCTAAGAATTACTTGCAAAGTCCAAATTCGTAAATTCGATTGACAATTGTATCTGCGTAATTTTTGTAGTTTTATTGTTTTTTTTTTTTTCATTATATAAATTCATTAGTTACTCCTCTTTGATTTGCGTCACATTTCTGAAGAAGGAAGTGTTGAAATAAATAAATCTAAACCAAGATTAGATTCAAATGTACTAGTATTAACATCATATTAGGATTGCTGCCATGGAAAATATTACTTACTTACATTTACTTTTTATTTTTATTATTAAAAACAGTACTTACGGTGAGATAAAAGGAACTGATAAATATAAACTAACTTTCCATATTGGAAAATGTAAACAAATTGGAACTCGTCGTAGATAAGATCAGCGTGTAATGTAAATCAGATTTCGAATTACCTAAAGTTCATCCTCAGGAAGTGTAATTGTCGAGAATATCAATAACCTTATGTTTTGCACAACATCAATAGAACAATGTGGAACGTACCTAATAGGTAGAGGCGGGAAATGCAAGGGGTTTTAAAAATAGTACGGTTTGGAACAATTCGTTTAAATGGAACACGCATCTCTAAAATTTGAATGGAAGGCTGCTATAGTGTTTTGTTCAAAGTAATCGCGATTGGTAGTCTCTCTACTCTTTTGGATCAATTAACATTTGTAAAACTTTTAGAACCCTGATTGTGAGATCATAATCTTAATTTATCAGCAAAAGAATGCAGCTTATGACTGATGACAATCTTTACTACAATAATGATAATTGTCATGGTCTACTTGTTAATTCGTAATTCATTTCCATTGCAAACGTAATACTTATCATATTAGTAACAACTAACTTAAAAGATTCTACCAAAATCCATAGTTAGTAAGCTTGTAACACTTTTGCCTTCAGCAGAGTCTTTAGAGTAATATATAAAGGGTGGCACACATATCGGTTTCTGATTAAATGTAGAATTGCAAAAACAAAAATTCGCATTTTATATTACCTACTTTTAATTTAATAGAATATTTATTTCTTGGAAGATGTAGTTTCCTGTCTCATTTTCATCATCACTATTTCTTGTGATGGATTGGAAATCATTGGAATGTTCGTTATCACTTATACAAACTTTATAAAGATGGAAATGCAAATTGACTTATTCATCAACGCAGAGCTGGCACTATTAAAATTACAAATACGAAATTGCGTTATTTTTTAATTTAAAAAATGTAATTTAGAGGTTGGTCAGAAAAAAGAAATAAATAAATAAATGAATTTCGGAACCAACTCGTGCAAAATTGTCGACTCCCTATTTATTCTTTAAAAAATTGGTTCTTGAAGAATTGTCAAGCATCTTTCTTTTACTAGAAGCTTGAATACAACTTTCCGTATTATTGATTTTAAAAATGTTTTTATTTAAAATACTACTAACGATTATATCACCTAATTCTCCAAACATATTTAATTAGTCCCTCTTTTAAATTTCTAACCAAAGGTCTAAATTAACAATTTTCATGTTAGTTGAGTGTAAACTTTTACGACAACGTAATCCGTTGAGCAATTGATGTTTGACTTGACATTTCGTTGATCATGCTGTTAACTTCCTCAGGAGATTTTCAAAGACTGGTGTTGTCTCTTGCTCTTACATACCTCATTTCTGTTCCGCTTTGATTCATAACTGTTCCGATCCGATGAATGGCGTCGTTCGCTGTATGATTCGCGTATTGCCCTCGGGTAGTAGTAGCTGATTCTGGCTAATACCTTAACGTCGGTGTAGGTTATATGATTGGTGGTGCAGGCGCAGATTTTTCAATGTGCTAAAGGCGTGCATCTCTCCCATGTTCTTTCACTCTGCACTGAATACTCCGTCCTGTTTGACCGATGTAGCTTTGTCCATATAGGCATTTCAGTTTGTATGTGTCTTTTGTTCGTAGTCTCGGTAATATGTCCTTGTTGGGAGAATGTAGCTGATCGATGTTGCTCGCCGTGTTGAACCGTGTGGTGATGTTCTTTTCTTTTAGAGTCTTGTGGGATCAGCAAAGCGGAATGGAAATGAAGTATATAACGAGAAGCAAGGGACAACAACATCAGCCTTTAGCAATCTTCTGAAGAAGCTGACAGCATGATCAGTGAAACGTCGTCAAACATCATATACTACAATATAGTTGCTTTCAAAAATAAAGCTATTTGGACGGCAGAAGTAACGGTTATTGCGTTTTACTTGCCTTTAATTTTAATAATTAACGCAATCTGAGTTTTGGGAAAAACTAATTATTCTTAAATGCAGCAAGAACAGCGTCCCCTACTTGCATTAATTTGTTTTTAGAGTTAGGCTAATTTAATTCAACGCTTGCGGAAGTATCTTTTTTAACATCTTTGAAGAACTCTCACTTGATATTTTAGCAATACATGTATCAACGGCGAAAACTACTCATATCTCAGTCTCTTACTTTCATCAACTTCTGCCAGTTCCTACCTTACGAGTTGATAGATGTGTCTTAATAATAGAATTTTTTTCTATTCAATGGAGACCTTTATATTTAGATGTGACATGTGAAAGGGTGATATGGTAAATGTAACGTATGCATTAGGTTTTTTAAAACTTATAAGTATGTCGAAAACAATGTTGCTAATTTTAAGAAATACTAATAATAGGCAGCGATTTTAACGAGAATGATAACATGCGCCTGAGGAAGTTTCTTATTTAAAAAGAAGTGAAGGCTCCTTTTAACTTACGGAGTAGTAAAAACATACATTAATCTCTTTTTACGCCCCGTAACTCGTTGCTGACGTATGTACATACATACTTTTGCTTGTATCTTGTATGTACTTTCGTCGGAACCCTACATAGTACACAATACTGTATACGTATGTGCCGAACACACATACATCGTAATTTAATATCGTAAGAGAGCTAACTCGCATCGTTTCGTGTACATACTACCTATGATGAACGCATTCGAATAAATATGCCGTCCTGTTATCGCCCGCAGTCGTCGTTGCTCTACGGCGGTGAAAAGTATTAATTACAACAAACGCCGCGGTCTAACTGTTATATGCATGCGCGACGACGCTTAGCCACACATATTATACACTCGTATTCGAATACATACAACATCGTACATATGTTGTCAGTCATGAATTGCGCTTATAAGTCTAGTATCTTTCGCCAAAAATGTAACTACGTTATCCCAAGTCTACACATACACAGTGATCATTTGTGTCTAATTTATGGAATTGACTGCTAATCCTTTGCTTTGTTTTTTTTTAAACATCCATTTTTTTGGATTACAAAGTTACTTATAGACAATTGCGATCAGACAATTACGATAAGACGTAGAGAAGATAGAACTGCAGACATTATTTGTATCTATGTTTCAGTGAATCACAACCAGGATGACGTTGAATTCATTGGAGTATATGTAGTTTCATAATAGGAGTACTGGGTGCTTTGGAAGGCGATCTTATTTATGTGCTATATTACTGTAATACATCATCATCCTCTTTTACTTGAAGGTGTTGAGGTTCTCTTCTATTGTTAATTTTCTTCAACAAAGCGACTGTTTTACGATATGCCCAGTATTTTTGCTTCTTTTCATGGTTTTGCTTTAGATTTATTAAGTATTTTCGTTATATGTGGTTTAGGTGCCTGCAATCTATTCTGTTGACCTCTATTCAGTTTCAATACCAAATTCTGAGCCCCATAGATAGATAGATAGATAGATAGATAGTTTATTTTGTTAATTGACACAAATGTGCATATAACAAGTCAAAAAAAGGAGGAAACAAAAAAAATATATGATAATATCGGTATATACTTACATACGCAAGTATTCATCAACTGAATAAAACAAGAACTCTAAGAGAAATCTTTTAAGGTTATTCTTAAAATGAAAGAGTGTCCTGCTTTCCCTAATAATCAAAGGAATCTTATTGTAGATAGTGATACCAATACTATTTACACCCGAGCGAGTTATAGTCATCAGTCTATTAGTAGCATGCAGATTATTTCTGGCTCGCGTAGCGTAATTGTGTATGTCTGCATTTTTGATAAACTGCTCTTGATTTTTAAAAACATAACAACACACTTCAAATATGTAAAGGCACGGAAGTGGCAGAATGTTAAATTGCTTAAACAATGGTTTACGGGAATCCGTGTAGTATGGTGCACCCACCATACTAGGAATCACCCCCTTCTGCGCCAGAAACACTTCCTTCGCAGCTGTTGAAGAACCCCATAGCAGTAGTCCATATTGGAGTCGTGACTGAATTTCAGCAAAATACAGTGATCTGAGGCAAGGTGGTGCTATCTGTGATCGTATACAGTGAAAAACATAGCACTTGCCTGATAATATAATAAAAATAAATATAATGAGCCATCTTTTGACAATGGTCTGCCCAGCCTAGGTTGGCTTCGAATGTAATACCTAAAAACTTAGATACATACGATTGCTGCAGTTGGATTTATCGGAAAATTTACTTGTCTCTGTCAAGTGTGAAATATCATGTATTTTGTTTTTTCTAAACTGAGCGACAACTTGATATTAGCAGCATGATCAGCAGTTAAAGTACATATGTCATCCGCATAAATAGTTAAATACATATCCGATAGAAATACAACTATATCGTTTATGTATAAACTAAAAAGAGTAGGACCTAGAACGGATCCCTGTTGTAAACTCATTCCCACAGGTAATGTTTGCGAGCAGATACTTGTTGAACAACCGCCAGGAGTAGTATACGTCAGTTTCACAAACTGCATTCTATCTTGAAGGTAAGACGAAAACCAGCTAGCAACAGCACCTCTAATCCCATATTAATATATTTTGTTTAGTAGAATGTCATATTGCACACAGTCGAATGCTTTTCTTAGATCGCAAAATATAGCAACAACCGTTCTTTGTTCTTTATATTCAACTCACTCTAATATCTGATTATAAAAGTCCAATAAAGCTGTCGTAGTAGATCTGCCTTTTCTAAAACCATGTTGATATTCGTTAAGGATATTAAATTTATTCAGAAAAATATTTAGGCGATCCAACATGCAATACTCCATGATCGTCGAGATGCTTGATGTCAAAGCAATTGGTCTATAGTTTGCTATCGTCTTCATATTACCCTTTTTGTGGATCGGTTTCACAGAAGCAGTTTTGAGAACATCTAGAAAAGTACCTTCAGCGAATGATAAGTTAATTAGATACGATAAAATATCAGCCAAGTAAGCCCCAAACTCACTCATTGGCAAATTATCTGGACCGCAGGAAACCGCCCCATATATCGGTATGTGTATTGAATTGTTATTTTTGTTTCTTTTGGTACTTTCTTTTTGCTCAGGAAATTCTTGTATACCGCGTCATATGTTTTGATCCATTTCCTACTTCGGTTTCTTGTGTTCTTTTACTTTTTATAATCATTCCGAAACACTTAAACTTTTCTACTTGTTCCAATACTTCTTGTCCAAGTGTGATGTTTATTTTCTTTCTTTTTTGGGAGATAGTGTTTATCTTTGTTTTTATATTATTGACTGGTTACTTGTACTCTTTGAGTATATCTGCCCAGACCCAGAGAATATCCTTTTTAAGTTATTTTTCGTTTTTAGCTACTAATACCAGATCATTCCTGCACAAACATGCTTGGATTTTGATATCCTATTGTATATTTTGTTGCTAGCTTTCAGCAACAAAGTATGCAATAGAATTATAAACTCGACAATGAGACTTAAAAACAGTTTCGTGTCTTATACTACTTTTCGCCGTGTATATTTGCCTACAAGATTTTCTGACATTTTGTTACATACTCAGATTTTATTATTAGAGATTTCTGACTATCTCGTCTCCAGTGTATTAGCATTTACCACTTTGTTTTCCAACGTGTTACACATTTTCTATCTGTTTACCATATCAAATGCCTTCCGCGTGTATATAAATCCCAAACAGAGCGTTTTTACTTTCTCTAGAGCTTCTTATATGACTTCCTTATTTATATAATAATTATATATAATCGTATACCTTTAGTAGTTCATGTTTAGTAATTTTAAAAATGGGTAATAACATGAAATTCTAGTAGCACTTCTGTATTTACTCAAAAATTTGCCCTTTTTGAGCGGACAACTTGAACGGATCTGTTTTGGACATTATTCATTAATTGTCTAATAGTTTCCATTTCTTAAAGAAAAACAGATTACATGTAGATGTGTTAATTTTGGTCTCTAATTATATTTTTTGGAAATTTGTTTTTGTCTTGTGTTACCTTTTTGGAAAATAGTTAAGTTGGTACACAGATAACTTGCCTTTTTATTAAACAACTATCGCACCTTAATATTTCTAATGGATGTAGAAAGAGAAAAGAAAAAGATTTTTCGCTACAATTCGCGCAAGAACTTGAAGCTAATAAGTCGGACATGGGTTTCGATGCAAATTCTCTTGGTTTTCTTATTGCTTTCTTTGGAATAAATACCATCCTATTTAGTTAGAAGTTATTTAGTTAGAAGTAGAACTTGCTGTTTCTGTCGATGTAGTTTTGTGGTTCAAGAAGTCCTTAGAAAATCTGAACGATGGTGCTCGTAGTATTGAAAATGTTTTATTTCTAGTAAGGATTATTAGTCATTAGTAAGTTCTCCACTTTCCGTGCACTTCAAAAATTAGCAGAGACTAGACAGACTTGTGTTTTGTCGACTCTTGGGAAAACCAGTAGGGAACCTGGTTGGACGAACCGACTCTCAATTAACTAATAAATACGAGTCTGTGAGGTTTCTATTTTCGTGAAAATGAAATTTTCGTTTAATTTTTATTGTCGATTTGAGCAAAGAATGTTTTTTATGTAGGAAAATAGAAAAGATCCCATTTCGAGCGATCGTAGACTAAGATAAACATGATCCTGATTGACTGATGATGACTACCCCCAAAATGATTGACAAAATTCATGATGTGGTATTAAGTGCACAAAATAGGTCAGGCCACAAACATATCGCAAGGTACAGCAAATTTTAATTTTAATATGGCGAATATAATATAATCGTGTGGTCGACTATGAGGCAGTGTTGACCCTTTTCCGTCGCAATTCTGAGAAGTTTCTCCATTTGTACGTAACTATGGACGAAACATGGATACACTGCTGTATTCCGGAGATAAATGAACTATCAAAGCAGTGAGTTTTTGGGGGTGAACGGGTTCCGAAGAAGGTGAAGACGATGAAACTGGCCGGCAAGGTGACGATCTCGGTTTTTTTGGGATACACGCGAATTCATTTACACTGATTACTTGGAAAAAACGCAACCGATAACTGGAAAATATTATGTGTCGTTATTGGATCGGATGAGCGAAAAAATCGGGAAATTGTTCTCATTTAAAAAAGAAAGAAAAGGATCCTTTTCCTTTTTTTTTAAGACAATGCACGGGTGCATACATGTGCAGTTTCGATGGACAAAATCATGAAATTAAATTCGATTATATTCGATTTAGTACAACATCTACTGTATTTACTGGGTTTGCAACCATTGGCTTCTTTTAATTCCTAAATTCGAAAAAATGCCTCGGCGGACAATGGTTCACGTGGAAGAAGAAGTTATTGCCCGAACAGCTATTTTTTGGAGGGCTTAAGAAAAAGGATTAAGTAATGGTAATTATTAAAATGAAAAAAAATGTCAACAAATCTGTTGCAGTATTAGGCGTATAACCTATCCTTCAAATAGAATATAGAAGTACATTCCAAAATATACGGGATCGTGGCCCCATTAAGGGTTAAAGAGGAAACAGCAACAGCAGTTTAATGGGAATGTTATTTATAAATTTAATATCAAGCAAGACCATTATATTTTTGTGAATTTATTACAAGAGCAATAAATTCACAAAAATATAATTGGGCACTAATGCATTACAATGTCCAATAACGTATGGACAGCATTGTATACACGCATATATTAAACCATGCACGTATATAACTTTCATCGTCTATCACCGGTTACTGAGAATTAACACACAAACACCTACTATACGTATACATACTAAACAACAATATAGCAATAATTAAAGAAGACACGCTGACAGTATAAAACACGATCACTTTTGCTATATAAATCGTAGATTAATGTCGTAAAATCTTTTCGAAAAAAAAAAAAATCCGCGGCCTTGTGTCTGATAATAACTAAAAATATGCCTCGTGTATCCATACGGATATTGGAGTGGAATATTCCTACGTACTACGTATACTTTGCCATTTCGCTATTTTCCGCAGAACGCACGAACCGATTTTTTCCTATTGGAGCATGAAATTATGTAAAATTACGTAAAATCGTTCAATGGAGCGCGGATCGCACATCACGTACCGGTACATAGGATGGATGTTATTGTGCCCATCAGTGATTTTGAGAAAGGTACACACATACATAGGTAGATAGATATAACGTAGGCACGGATAGTTGTTATAGACAACGGACTGGTTAGCCATAGCCGACCTCAACGGTTTTGCGCTCGTTAATATTCCATAAATGTGCTCGTTTATAACACGGATCTCGTTCAGGCTATATTCTGCAATGCAAAATTTCGTTCAAAGAGACGGATATGAATATTTTTATCATCTTGAGAAGCTAGTACGCATAATGTAAAAATAAATATATTGAAATATCCTGTCTAATATTGAACAAACAGTCTAAGAATATACAATAAGATCATAGAGATCGTAATATTTTTTACAACTACATCTGATAGATCCTGCCAAGTTTGAAGCTTGAAATTACACTTGACATATTTGATAGTAATAATGTTTAAAGCATAACCTAACAGATTAATGTGGTAGGTTAAGTCAATAACAATAAAGCTACTAAGATAAAAGAAAGAAACATTCCTCAATAAAAGTAAAAGAAAAATTTAGCATACAATTACAGTAAATCCTCAAATGATCTGTTTCAGTTTACATATATATTAACAGTTATTATCTTCCACAAAAGCACACTGATGAGCTGTATCACGCGAAACGCATATCTGCGCTTGGTGGATGGTGCCCTTGGTACGACGACCCTGGCCGAAGCCTGCTACTTTTGCCATTACTAAACCTGCAGAAATGATTACTGTCCATGTGCTTCGTGCAGCAAAGGCTAGGCAGGCCCGTGTCGTTGACGTTTGTCGACTTCGGGGAAACCAGTAGGTAACACGAATCTATTCTCATGAGACGAACGAACATAAGTCCGTTTAGTTTCTGCAAATTGTGTTAAGCGCAACTCGGTTCTGTAGACTTAGTTATTACTAGAGACGGCCGCGAGACGAACCCGTGTCTATTCGTTTCATAAGAAAGGGTTCGTGTTGCCTACTGGTTTCTTCAAGAGTCGACAAAATACGAGTCTGTTTAGTCGCTGCAAGACAGCAATAATTTCACCTACCTAAAGTAGTGAAATAAGGTTATGTTTAGTTCTTGTTTCTAATTGTGGCAAATTATCATCGGCACACAATCAGTATGTCCGATGTACATATTGGTTAACAAATCATTTGCGACTAGCGAAATAGGAAAAATTGCGGTTAAAGGCCATACCTTGCAATACTGAGCGCCGTTTGTAGCGATCACCAGCATTCAGCTAGTTAAAATGATTGCTTTCCATTAGGTGTTCGCGGAAAAATCTGGACCACATAGGAACATTTTTTTAATTTCTTTAGTTTTAAAGTAATTGTATTTGTAGTTTGTCAGTGCGTCATTAGAAACTAGAAACGTTCCAAAATATTTGTCACGTCGTATTCGCATCAATAGGTTATTTAAACATTTTAAATGTCAATATGGTCATTATTTGGCCAAATATGAAAAAAATGTCACAAGAGAAAGTTGTTTCCATCTACTTGGAGATTTGAAATACAAAGTGTGTGATTTAAAAATGTCAACATTTCTGTTTTTTTAAGTTTTGTTGTAAATACATATTACATATCTTTTTAGGTATATTTTCTTCATTACTATTAGTTGGAAATCAAGAGTTCGTATTGGAAAAAAGACGGTATTTTTATTAAGAAGGTATATTTTCCCAAATTAGAAGAGAAATAAATATTTTTACCATATAACTGTCTTAAAAAAAGTTAAAAGTTATAGGGGCTATTATTTCTTCTTATAATCCACGATGCTTGAGAATACACTAGTAAATTTTGCAACAACATGTTTTAAGCTATACAAAGAAGAAAAATATATAAGTTACTTTAGTTTGCGGTAAATGCGACCAACCGAGACATGGCAAATATTTTTAATGGAAGACATCCAAATAAGTTTGTTTTACATTCTACCAAATGTGCCAACAAATTTAAATGAACAACCTCGTAGAACAGGAACAAAGAAGATAATGATGAGGAAAAGTTGAAAGAAAAACAAATACTTTGTATTTAAACTCAAATTTATCAACATACTGAAGATCTGAAATATTGATGCCAGGTTTAATTTTTGCACATCATTCCAAAGTCGTCGACAATCGTTTTACCAAAGACGCAAAACAATTTTAAGGGAAGTTTTATGGGTTTCTTGAAACGGTTTTTTCGATTATAAAACTCATGAAGCTACGAAAATAGTCTAAGAGAGTTCTTAATTTCTCTATACAAAATGATTTAATTTGTGAAAATAACCACATCAAAAAAATTAAACCTTCTCTTTTTTAAGACAAACCGTTGTTTTCCAACTGACACTGATTAAGAAGTACATTGTGTATTTTTAACAAAATATGAGAAAAACTAAAGCTAAAATATTTTATTTACACCTTAATTTTTGAATCTTTTTGGTACATGAAAATAATTTTTTTTTTCATACTCGGCCATATAATTACATTTTTGAACATTTGAAATGTTTAAATTTATACGAATACGATGTGCCAATTATTTTGGAGCATATTTTAGTTTTTAATGATGTACAGACAAATTACAAAGGCCCTTTAAAACTAAGGGTACATTTCCAGCAGCAACGTGGTGAAGATCGGTGTCTAAACTTGGCAATATAGCAAAACTAATGCGTAACTGCGTTACTGTACTTGATGTGAATACTGGGTTATTTTAAATTTTTAAACAATATATTTATTACGAAGTACACAAGAATAATAACTGGACCTAGTTTTATTGGAAAGAAGCTCCCGGTTTCGCGCAAAAGCGCTCATTCTTGGAATAGCTGAAAACCTTTTACTAACAAAATATTAGATGGCGTCAAAAATTAACATGTATAAAAGTTAATTTTTGATGAATGAATGAATGAAAAAATTAGAAATTGCGAGTTGTAAAAATTAAAATTGGAGCAATATCAAATGAATTGAGTGAATACATAAGCTTATTCATTATTTTAAATTAATCTTAGAACAATTTTTTTAAGTTATTTATACATAAAAATAATTATTGGAACGATTGAAACTGAATATTTACAATTATTATAAAACATAAAAATTTTCAAATTAACAATATTTAACAATTCGATAACTTTTATTTAGATTAATTTAAAATAATTAATAAGCTTATGTATTCACTCAATATGGTTTGTATATTGTTGTGTTCTACTATTGCACTTTTTAAAACTTACTATTATTACAATTTCTGATTATTTCATTCATAATTAAAACATTTTTTTGCTTAATTATTTAGATACGTAAGAACATTTATCAAAGAATAATTAATTGCAAATGTTGATTTTTCACAATAAGCGTTCTTGCTCCGAACCGGTAGCTTGTTTCCAATAAAGAGTTTGTGAGATTAGGATCAATTGTTATCCTTTTTTAGCTAATTATGAATCACACACAGGGTCGCTATGGATTATTTAGTCTATTTATTACAGGTGTAATATGATTTTATCAGTTTATAAGTGTACCTTTATTGTATTATTAATAGTATTACAAGTTAATAGATTGAGCACTTAAATTGTTCTAAAGCATTAGTACTTATTGTTAGTGACAAATACAGGTACAAAAGAAGAAAGTATTAAATAGGTTTATACATATGTATTTAAAATAGTAGATTAAACGCATCAAACATAACGTAAATTTACCATACAGATGAAATTTGCAACCTTAGTGGCTTTACGTAGGCTGTAAATCTTTTCCAACGCGACCGATATTAAATACTCTTTTTTTGAGCTACTTGAATACAAATATGATGTAACGAATTTTGACATTTATCGATCTACGCGTGTATAAAAACTCATCATCGACATCGGCGTCTGCAATGCCATGATGTCTCGCCAACGCTATGAATGAAAAGGAGTATACTCGGAGATAGATGAATAGCGGGCGGTGGGCGTTTAACGGACGCACTACCAACACGTTGTCCCCCCGAACCTCACCGCAAAGTGCGATGCAAAGCTACACGGCGGCATATACCGTATACATATATGCATATGGGAATACAAGACAAGAAGAAGATCGAAACGAGCATCAGCAGACGAGATAAAGAAGAAATCTCGAAATAGCCGGTGTGCCGCGGAATAATTGAATGTCGCAATAACATTTGCATGCGTGTTTCCGTATCGTTCCCAACCGAACGGCCGATGGATGGAGAGGTGCGCCCGAAAGAGGACGGTGGTGAGCTTACGTGTGTGGGTGCGATTCTTACCGGACACTCGGACATAGCGCAACGGTTGTACTAAACGAATGTATAGCGGCACAAGAAAGTTATGTCTCTACAACAGGTAAGTGCAAAAGTATTCTTATGTGGTTCATCCCGTTTTGTTATGAACTCACGGAGACATGTATTCTTCGGTGCAACGAGTCCATAACGCCACAAGGCCGAGCGCCCTTCCTGATATATTCTTTAACAATTCAACTCAAACTTTCAAAATGTAATTTCAAAATGTGACTAATAGTATTTCTCTGGAGAAAAAAATTTAAATAAAAGAGTTAGGCAGAGCATACACCCTAACTAAAATTGAAACAAATAGGGAAAAGAAGAATTGAAAATAAAACGTCCATGCAACGATTTTCTACGAGAATTTATATAAAAAATAAAGGAAAATGTAAAGTTTTGAATTTATTACATTGTTTTTCATGTGTTGTCCTGTAATAACTGTGTTTGGATCATTGAATATTAGTTAGGCTAGACTTGGTGCAAAAGATCTACTTACTTAGATATTTAACCACTGAAATGAGAAACATGAAGAATCTCATGGGCTTACTAATGCCTGTACGGCATTTACTTTACCTGGAGAAACAATATTCGGATAGAGCTCAGTTCGATTTATCGACAACATACTGGCAATTGTAACGACTTGATTGGGTACGTCAGTCGCATCCGAAAAAATAAAAAATAACATATCAGTATTGCAATGATAGCAAGGACTGTTGCATAGTATAAAAATATTGGCACACACTGCACAATTAAGATTCACAAATTTTTATCGCTAACTTCTACCGGGATTAAAGACGTAGAATTATTCTCATAATACATATGTTGGACTTTCTTAGGTATGTGATCGACATCTATAAAAGAGTAGTCATTGTAAATTGCTGGATTTTTTTTATGAATTTAAGCTCTTTATTGACCCTAATTTATACTTAAAGGGAATTTAACTAATCTATTAATTAAGAAATTAATCGCAGCCATTTTCTGTTGTCCGCAGCGGTTAGAAACGGTCATAATACAGGTGGTGCAGGGCAACGGGAAATTTTGAACGTTACAGTTGTCAGCACTGTAGAGCCGGCAGTTGTTCGTAACGTCGCACAATTGTTGTGAACGCATTGCCATTTAGTAATCATGGATCGTTGGACTGGTGCGGAACGTGCAGTAGCTGTGAGGGCGTTTTATAAAAATGGTGATAGTGCGACTGCCGCGCAGAGAATATTTCGATAGCATTACCAGCTTCGACGGCATGGACGTGTCCCATCTGCGCATGCGATTACAACGTGGGTGCGTAATTTTGAAGAAACAGGATCTGTCTTGAAAAAGAAAGCTCCAGGTGGTATTCGAACGGTACGTACCCCAGAGAACATTGGGGCTGTTAGAGCTGCAATCGAGAGAAGTCCTCGCCGCTCCGTTCGACAAAGAATACAAAGAATACTGCACGAATTACATTTCCATCCCTATAAATTCCAATCCCTATACACACTGCTCGACATTCGATGGCAGCAGTTCGTCAATTGTTTGGAAGACACATTATTTCACGTAACGGTGACATTGAATGGCCTGCGAGATCCCCTGATCTTAGTGTGTGCGACTTCTTCCTGTGGGGGTATCTTAAAGGCAACACGTACACGACCTGCAACAATCCATGAACCGAAGGAGAACATTCAACAAGAAATCACTGCCATTCCCCAAGATTTGCTACACAGCGCATTCCAGAGTTTTCATAATAGGCTGTTAGAGTGTGAACGCCGAATGGGAGGACATCTTTCCGATGACATCTTTAAAAAGTAAAGAGACACTTTTGGACATTTTGATTGTAAAAACATAAATGGCATGCTGCATACATGCACTTTCATTAATAAATTACTAGTTTTATAGATTTATTCGTGTAAATGACGTTATTTCAAAATTTCCCGTTCCTCTGCGCCACGCTGTATATCTAGTAGTATTTGTTCCCTTTCTATAGATTCTGTAGAAAACGTATGTCTATTTTCAGTTTTTTTTTTTAGTTACTAAACTATCTAGGAACGGAAGTTGATTGTTCACTTCTTTTTCTACTGCGAATTTAGTAGTTTTTAATGTTGATATTGTTAATAGTACTCTTCCTAATATCAAAGACCGCGGACATATCATTTACATCCCGAAGCCAAATTCTAAGAAAATACGCGTTATACATCTTCATACCTTTTTCAAGTTTACTTGTAAACAAGTCGAATATGAAGGAGGTCAATGAGCCAGTTGCTCATTGATGCACTCTTTGCCCATAGTATCATCTCTACTTGATAACAATTGTGACTCATGTAAAGTCAAGTTAGTATTTTGTAATCTGAAATGTTAGCATTATCGATTTTGTCGAGTTTTAAGACTTAACTCAACCAAATACTCGCAAATCGGTACGATGGGAAAGAAGAAATACCGAAAATTACTAACATTTCCCCGACTTAACCGACGAAAATGTAATAATGTATTAATATTTGGCAGAACGCCTTTTTCGAAATGTCTTATAGTGCTCAATGCATCCTCCGCCCATCGGTCTCTCCGCAATCGAGTAATCGTTCTGTGTCAACACTCCTGCGCTATTTTCGATTCATTAGCTGTTGCATGTAAATCATTTTGATAGAAGAGAAATAAAGATTCAAACTGGCTCAAAGATTCTTTAGAAGGTTTGCTTAGATCTGTTCAGAGCAATGCTTCAAAATCAGTTAAAATAGAGCGATGTTTCGACAATCTCTGTGCGAAGTTATTTAGGAAAGGAGTTCTAAACTAAGACTCGATAAAAATCCTAAAATGAGACAGGTTTCACGTTGCATCTCCTCTTGGTTTGTTTATTGGAAAAAGACATTTTTTTAGCTTTCGTTTTGACGCTTACAAATAGTTTAGTGCAATCTCAGTTAAATAATCTCAGTTAACATTTCCTCTTTTTATTTCGAGCATTGTATCTTCCGCCAGATCGTATTTCTTTGTTTTTATCTGTATTTCCTTCTTGCAGTAGTAGACCAAAATAGACAAAATGTTGCTTTACGAAGATACCTTGTTTACAATATATGTATAAAGCAACATAGAATCTTCCTTTTTTACTGTACAATTTAACTGGCATGCGGGTTTAGCAAAATCTTAATTTGGCTATTCAGAAATCCTATCTATCATACAACTTAAGAACGAAATTATATTTTTCAATCCACCTAGTAGTTTTACCATTAACTATTACACAAAAGTATATTATGATAGATGATTGCTTACAAGTTTAAAAAATTATTATTACTATTAAGTATATTTAAGTTAAGAGTTCAGTATAGAAAAAAATATATAAATACTTTTTCTCAACACCGTATAGGTTTGACCTGTCTCTCGCTGCTTATGTCAATGATATTGCGGGTGACGAAGTCGATAGAAGGGACCGCAGGGGAAGGAATAAATTCACTCGTATAAAACGTAAGACACGTATATATATATATATATATATATACGTTATACATGAGCATACAATCAATCTATGCATGTTCGTAAATACATCCTATGATCACAATAGATGGATAATAGACATTTTATTCTAATCTGTACATAGTTTTATGTAAACGTTATATAACTAGTTCTTCTTGGAACTGAAATAGTCTTTAATACGCGATGAACTTAGGAAGTAATATTTGTTGGCAAATACAGTTGTTTCCGAAAATCTTTTCCGCTAAGGGTATAACATTCGTGAATATGCACAATTGAAATATGTATATCCAATTCTGGGAGACGATTAGTCCTATTCGAAAAACTTAGCGGATAAATCGTAATTACTAAAACTCTAGGTCCATTCCTATGTATGTGAAAGGTTTAATGGAATTTGAAAGGATTAATAATGTTATTGTGAACGGAACTTTGCAGATTTTGGATTAGGTAGTTATAAATCAGAAATGGTTATCAACTTACTTATTTTAAAACATAACGATATACTTTTTATCAGCTTAATTGATTGTACACATCGAATGTAAATAATTTGTATCACGGCACCTTATCCTGAAAGTCATTTGTTTTCGGGATATTTACAATATTAGGATTTGCATGGCATTTGTTGAAATTACATATTTAAGAACGCAATGAAGATCAATGTATTAACTTTTTTGAAACGAATTACTCCTCATCGTCACCGTTACTAAGATTTATACAATTTCTTCTTTTACACTATTGGATTAGAAAAGAAATTTTAAATAACTGTCAAGTAGTTGTCAAACGGCGTGAGCTCAAGTAAAGACAATCACTTAACATGGCATACTAACGTAAAACAGGTCATTAAAGAAAGAATTATTAATATTTCGAAAACTATTAAAATAGGTATATCAAAGTCTAATATGAATCGATGTAGAATTTTTTTTCAATCTAATGGTGTAATTAAACATACCATGATCGATTTGAAAAAGAGGAAGTTTCTCCGGTTTGAAAATATTTATATTTGGAAACAGTTTATAAACAGTTTGTAAAAATTTTGAAACAATAATGATAAGGTATGGTAGGCATAACCTTCCTAGGTTGGGTTCACAAAAGTAAATACTGTAATCTTCATTACATTCTTAAATATTCAATTTCAATAAGGGCGGTGCAAATGCTCAAATTTCAATATATTCGCAAATATCTTGATAACAGTTGGCTATAGCGTAAAGTGGTTTAATACAAATTATTTACATGCGAAGTGTAATCAATTAAGCTACCTTTTGTAAGTGTGATGACGGCCCAACGGGGTGCATAAGTTTTTTCAAGTTTATGTTATATCTCCTTTTTCTATGTTTCTTTTTCTTATATGTCAACTTTTTTATTTTGCATCTACAGTATGTTTTCTTTTAGTTTGCTTATTGTATAGATATGTCAGCACGAATAAGAGGCTATTGTTATTATCACTAATAAGTATCTTTGAGCCATCCAGGGGCGTACAGTACAGCTGGAAGCTGCCTAAAATTTAACGTGTGGAATTACGTTTTGTTAAAACTTGCAGAACAGTGTTGCCATAAATCCCAAACTTTTTTTCATCAATATCATTTACAAATAAGCGTAAGCGTAATAACTCTTTTTTTAATTTTATGATACAGCTGATACCATTCAGTCCTTTAGTGTATGAGTTGTGCGTGTAAAGTGCGAATAGAGACTTGGGAGTGTATCAGACCCACTCGGAAATTTGTTGATCCTAACAGGGCGCAGACACAGCGCTTAATTTTGCCCAGTCAAGTACATTTACAATAGCAAAGTTGGTAAGCACTTCTGGTTCAACCTGATTCGGTTCAAACTGGTTCGTAGGCGAAAATATTTTAAGTTAACGTGTCTATTTGCAATTTTCATACAAACATTGAAAGCTGATTTGGAATAAACAATTTCAAAATTAAATTCAAAAGCCCTCATTTTAACGAAGAGGACGCGTATAAGATGCCAATAAAATTGATGGAATTGAATGTAGATTTTTCTTAAAATAACATTTAAAATTTTACTCCCATCCATTCGTCAATTTGATTTCAGACTTTGTCCATTGGACGATTTCAAAAATTCAATTCTCCAGCGTGACGGCGACTATTTTAAAATTTATTAATTCGCGGCGTATTTTAGCTTAATAAGTACCTGGCAAAATTTGATCTCTGGAAAATTATAAATCAACTTTAAATGTCATTTAGGAAATGATATATCTGATTTGAGAGCATTCCTATTAATCTAATATGCCCGGTATCTCTATCCGTATAAATGATTGTCGTGGTCTCATTACGAGCATTTCTAACGCTCTAATGATAATGTGAATGTCATTTTAATCGATGAGGCAGCGATGCGTATAAAAAGCAATATACAGCGAAACGTTTTAATGTGTACCTACATAATATCTATGTACGTTCTACGTATGTGAATACGAACACAATGAGACCAAAACGATTCCGAACTCGGTGAAAATTACGGCGTTACTAATAAATTAATAATAAAAAAGTGTCGAACGACGTACTGAAGTATGCAAGAGCGTAGCGTACATACGTTGTACGTGCATAAGTACAACTAAACGACACGATAATCCGTCACTAAACACTTCATTTAATATATATATATAGGAGATGCATATAAGGTTATTGAAAAGAAACTTACATTTGAAAACGTCATAAAAGACTAGAGTAATAAAAAACAATATATAATTAAGGAAAATTTTAACATTTAACTCAACAAATAGGATTATTTGTTAAGTTAAAGGATTTGATGTATGCCGAATTTCTGACCACTTTGCTTTTGATCATGATTAGCGCTTTTACTTTTTTTAGTGTGATGACAGTTCGGCGGGGTGAATAAGCTTTCAAAGCTTGTCATAACCTTAGCAGTCTTTTACTACGTAAATTGTGTGCGTAAAGTGTATCATTGCCTTGTTACTAACATCCTCCTCTTAATGGTGACTCGGAAGTGCACCGAACAACTGAGATAATTTTTAAAACAAGCGTTACTTTTACACTAGCAAACCATCCCCAACCGCGATTCATGAGAAAAGAAAAATAGGGAGAAGAAAAACAAAAATGTGTAGACTTGACACAGATTTTTATTTTTCTTTCAAACAAGTCGTGAGTACATTTCGTTTAAAATGTAACCTTATTTGGAATAACCCTATACATTCGCGAATACCGTAAAAATGCTTCGTCTCGCGCGAACTACAGGGAAATTAAAATAAGAATGTATGTACGTATGCATATGCGGACGTAGACAGTATAATAATGTAGTAGGTAGCTATCAATTAATGTAATATAAACATTCACAATTTTCAAACGTTAACAACGCAACGCCGAGTGGAGCGGTAATTTCGCGTTAAAGCGTTTAATAAACTCGCCTCTCGCGGAACAGCGTGAAAGTATGCAAAAGGCCTGTCGGCCATCTCATACATATAATATTCCAATAATAATTAATTCGGAGACAGCGGAACGATGACTTATAAACAACAAAAAGTAGTATCGCGGTCAACATAAAACCAACGCAATGCACTCATAGAGGAATGATTAGTATCTAATCAAAACGAAGTGTCTATTTTTTTATTTTGAAAAATATGAATGATTTCTACTTTAGCGTTAATGAAGAAGTAAGGTAGTTGAATTTAGTGTGCATGTTGAAGTGCATTTTGAATGCCGTCAGACCGCCTTAAATCGATAAAAAAATTAAATTTTCAAATGAAAAACAAATGATTGTATTTTAAATATAAAATCCTGCTAACAACCAACTCCTCGGACGGGCTACTGTAAATACCACATCTTCTTTTAGTATTTTTGTGACGTCTATAAGAAGTTTAGAGTGGGTACTCGCCACTTTTATACACAGAAAAGTTGTATGATTCTAAGCTGCTCGTTTACCTCTTTCTTCTTTCTCGAGACTCTGATACTCTCAGAGTGTCTGGTGTCTTTAGCCATCTTTCACCCATTTCTTCCACTCTTTCCTATTTCTAGCTAGTCCTCTCATTCGATTATATTTCTGCCTCTTCTCTGCAAAGTCTCAAAACCTATAATTTGTTGGCACTAAAAAGTACTGCATACTTTTAAATAATTTATCTGGCAGAAATGTATCATTCCATTTTTATTTTCATTTCTTTCTTACCATTCCTTACGTTCTCCTATATCCATTATTATTTTCTTAATTATAATTCATTCTCTTAGTTTATCTAAGATGTCTTATAAATCCGAATAGAACTTCGGCATTGTTGTTTGTTTTGTACTTCCACTGGTACATATATTTGTCTGATCGTTTCCATGTCTTGTCGGCTGTGATAATTGATGGCTCTAATAATTTCCTTTACTTCTTGTCCTATCATTAGTTTACGCCGTCCACGGAGATTTTATTTCGCCCAATTTTCATTGCTTCTTCATTTTTCATCTCCTTCATAGTTTTCTCCTTGATACATTTGCTTTTCTCTCTTTCGTGTTGTTGAGCCCTTATTTATGTATATTTTGTCTGGTTTCAGCTCCCTAAGTTTGTACTTATTTTTCGTAATTTTCAGGTCTGGTTTTATCCTATTAGTTATTGCTTGGCTTAGAACCTCAGGATCATCTCTGCTTATTTGGGGCCCGTTTACTATTACGTTATTATTTCCCCTTTTTCACTAGATCTCATCTACTCCTGTTATCTCTTAATTTCTTGGTTTTCCTTTTAGGATGTTTCTAGGATAGGTGTTTCTAGGACCTTTTTCTTCAGTAGCTTGTTCTCACTTGATCGACTACACCCTATTATTTGTTTTTTTTGTATGCAAAAGACTATGCATTGTAGACAGCCTTTTTTTTTACTTGAAGTGGTTAGCACCACCGATTTAGTTCCCGCTATCCACTGTCCCAGCTGTGCGAATTTTTAATTTCGAATATTGCAAAAATATTGTAAAAGTTTTGCTTTTTATTTTATTATGATTTATGGAAAACTTACTGTTCACAACGGTTATTGCTCATACTTCCATTATCCCCACATATGCCAAAAAGAATTTCAAGAGACATATATTGGCAAAACAAAAAAATCTGTCTGAATGCTCTCGTTTGGCACAATTAACATAGAAGTGCGTTCGGTGTGTAAATGGTTAAAACTCAGTAAGTAATTAGAGATAAAGAAATTAAGTAATAAATTGCTTATACGTAGTATAAATTATCTTTATGTAGTGGTCTTTCATGATGTAAAGTTATTCTGTGTGAACGTTTCAAAATAAACATAAGCGTTTATTACTCCAATCGCACCCCACGCGCCAACGCAAAATCTTATTAAGGCTAGTACTTTTCTTACTAAATATAGGTAGTAGATTACACCAAATGCGTCTTTAATATAAAAAACATAATAAAGTAATGGTAAGTTAATATTTTCGGTGTTGTAAGTTTTACTAATTTTATTTATTAATTTTTACTATTCGATGCCCTTGAGTTAATCGTTCGTTATCTTAAAGCGCTTTTCACAACACAACAATTTTTCTTGTATATTTTTTCACTATAAAAATTTAGCAGCCATTACAAACGTGTTGCGTTATAAGTTTTTTCTAATGACTAGAAATGACAAAGGCAGGTGGAATTATTTCTTTTTTGCAGCAAGATTCGAAGATAGATAGATTCGTGTCTATTCGCCTCATGGGAATGGATTCGTTCGGGAATGGAGTCTCCGCTAAAAGTAATAATCCCATCCGACTTTGTCCTCTGTAGTTATAAGTACTTAGATTCCTATTATTTGTTGCTATTATCTACTCTCAAAGTAGCCGGTTGGCTACTTTGAGAGTATGAGAGTATAGTGTAGAGAGTATATAGTGAGTATAGCCCCCGTATCACACGGATAAACTAGTCTTTGTATAACACTTAGCCGCATTGTTGCGTCTTCCTGTATTGTTTTCGCCCACCATACCACCGATCTATATGTCATTGGTCGATTATATATTACCTTCATATATAACCAGCATCGTTTTTGGGTTTAATTTCCATGTTCTTCCACACAACCTTCTATACTTTCCTAAGGAAATAGAGGATTTGTTGGTGGTTTTAGTGACGTGATGGTATTGACTCTAAGGCTTGTCCTGTTTACATCAGTTATCTACTGTATTTAAGGTATTTTACATTTGTTCCGATATTACACCTACACATTTGTATTGTACTACTGTAGCTAGATCGTTAATACTTATATGCTAGGCAATACAAGCCTAGTTAAGATACCTTTGTTGTTAGTTGGTTAGAAGGAGTGTCATCATTTTGATACAAATGTCTCCTAAATGTGCCGGTATTACGCGTTCTTCCAGGATGGTCCTTATCTAGCAACAGAGCCGCCAACGTAGTGATGGCATTATTAAATACACCCTTAATGTCTTAAAGGCCAGTTATTGCACACTCGTTTTCTTCTATTGACTTAGAGATTAGTTCATTTAGGTTATCTATTAACCTGCCTGGTTGGTATGCGATATTGACGATTGCTGAGTGGTTGTGTTGTCGACAGTCTTCAGTCCATTAACTGCTCCAACCTCTTCAATAGAAAGGAGGACAAGCTAATGGGTGTATAGGATTTCTGTGTTAGGTCAGAAACATGAAACATGACATACGACCTTTGTCATACTCCACTAGGTTGGCATATATCTCCATATTAATACAGCTTTTGAAAATATTATTTAGGTGAGATACTAGCACCTCGATTACAGCGCTAATGACAACTAACCTCATTGAGGTTATTTTTATAACATTAAAACAACATTTATTAATTTAACAAATGTTGTTAAATTAACAAAAATGCTTGGCCCGAAATTAAATATGTTGAAAATATGTTAAAAACTTTATCAAAGCAATTAGATAAATGCACTTCAAATGGTTTAAAACGGGAAAAAAAGGTATTCATGTTAACGAAAATATGACAGATTCGATTTATCAAGTCAAAAATTAAATTATATTAAAATATTATGACATAAAGCAAAAGAAGTTAATCTATTAAATTAGAAATTATAACACGGTTGATCAGAAGGAACTTTGTTTAGAGGTGTTTGTTGTTTTGAAACACTTGGCTGAGGTTCTGACCAACATTAAGAGTAACAGGTAAAGGTAATTACTCGGTTATGAATGAATGAAATCTCAATGTGGGAATCAATCCAGATGCATGTACTTTTTCTACGAATCAAATACGATCTGATACGATGTAAATTACATGCAAATTTTAATTTGAACCAGTATAAATTATTTCCTAAGTATTATTATTGATTTATTGACCAAATATAAGCTGATCCAAAATAAATTGACCAAGTACAAATTTTAGTTTGACAGCAGTATAAGTTGTCTAAAAGATAAGAACAAAATAAAATAAGGACCTAATAAAAGAAAAGAAGCTACTGTATTTAGATCCAGGAAAATATTAATGTACACGATAAAAATTTTACAATTCCCAAAACATTTAAGGAAGCTTCAATTTGTACTTATTACTCATGACAGAAATGTCGGAAACTGCCAAAATCAAAACTACAAGGGATGATTCAAACCAAAGCTAATGATGAACCAAAATTATAATAAGAAAAGAAATAATATTCAGCGATTCTAATGACTCTAATGAGAGTAAATAACAGACTGAACTAAATAAATAACAAAACTAAATTAATTTGAAAATTATATTGGTAACACCTTAACAGAAAACAAAACAAATATTACATCTCAATTAAAGTTTATAAATTTATATTAATTAAAATTTTAACGGAAGCAACAAACGGAAATAATATTCTAGGAATTCAGATAACTACGCATCGGTCAATCGTCAATCATCAAAATATTAGGAATAAATATCAGTGTTTATGAATAAAGTCCGCTACTTTCCGTATGCTTCAGGAAACTAGCAGAGACTAGACATGCTGGTGTTTATACGTTTCATGAAAATGGGTTCCTGTTACCCGCTGGTTTCCCCGAGGGTCGACAAGACACGACACTGTCCAGTCTTTGTTAATTTCGTGAAGCACATGGAAAGTGAACAATCAACAAACTGACAGTTTTTTTTCCTATTAACCTGCTTTATTTTTGTATCAAAGATTCGATCCGATGAGATTCCAAACGTAGAGTTTTGTCTTTGTCGACCTCCAACGATTTGGTTTTGTAAAAAACTTTGTAGATGACGAGTGAGTGCAAATTCAAAATCACTGCATCTTCAATTTTGTATGTTATTCCAATATTTATCCATATTAAAAAGAAAACAATTTAGAACACATCTGAAAATCCCCAGAAATAATAAAAAAATCTGAGGCAACAGCGATAAACGCTACAGTTAAAAAATACTCCCGGAACCACATTGATGACGAGTACGCATATGTCCGTGAGTTAGTGTACCTTTTTCTCTCCTTTTGTTGCGTTTACCGTGAATTATTCCATCAATACCATGAGGAAGCTATTTTAGCATTATTTTTTTGGTTAGAAACCAATTTAATTCGTTCCCATATATGCGAAGTCGTTTGCATTGGCAAATCCAGCATGGTACACTTCTATATATGTAAGTACGTATACGCGGTTGAATATTTTCTGCTTCCGTTAATTGTGTTAGTTATTAAATTTATTGCGTTTAATAGCTGCCGAGAGTCCAGAAGAGTGGATGATTCACTCAGTTGCTTCGTAAAGGAGAAATTACATCTTAAACGGATCATCGAATTCATGTGGAAAAGCATGAGGTGCACGCTCGTTTTTCATCTTATGCTGGCCGGACTTCGTTCTTCGTTTGTATTCCGCAGCGAGCGTTGAATAATGTAAAAAGTGAAGTATTTAAACGAGATAAGAAACAGGTAAAACGTCTATATTATTATTGCTAGTTAATTGCGCGCTTATTTATTGAGTGCGAACGTAATTAGTTGGTCTGTGGAATTTACTAAAAGAAAGCGTTATTAATGCAACAAAGTAACGCATTTTATTTTACTTGCTTTACATAACATGCTGTAATTTTAGTAAGTGCATTTTAGATAAATGAAAGTATTTATAGAGATATAGCAAATTGGATTCAAACATTCCGTCGCACTTTTGCTCACTACATCTCCTTCTAGGAGGTATTCGCGTTGTGACTGAAATTAAGTTAACATCTAGCTGGCAACTGCAGTTAGAAGACGTTGCCAGTACTATACCGAGTGATCGAGTTATGTTGGCATATAAATTTTGTAGTATGTGGAATGAAACGTAAAACGGTAAATTTGCTTTTTCGTATTAATTTTTTTATAACAAGAAGCTTAAAAAATTATAAATTTTGGAATCCAAAGCCTCTTTATTTAATTCTTTAATACGTTTTGTTTGTCGTGGATTGTATTTTACTTCTTGTAAGTGAATCCAACACCTTAGTATTGCTATATACTATATAACTGGCACTTATGTTTTATTTCGCAATGTCTATTATTGGATTAAACATGTTCGCATAAACTTTTCTCAATGCAAAAAAATGCCAAATTTAGTTAATCCAAAGCATAGTACTCCGCTTTGTCCAATCTAATATCACTGTTCCCAGGAGTTTCTAAGCGTCTTTCGAAAAACAGTTTACATAAACTAGTGTAAGTTGAAGAGTGATGTCAATGTTTGAAGTTGTAAAAAGAGGGACGATTGAATATTGAAAATCCGTATTTTTCTTTTATTGTTTTTTTAAATCGATTATGAGTTTTACGCCGGCTTAGTGGATGATTGTGAATATGTTATTGAATCCACTAGTTCACATTTTAATTTGTTTTGCGTATTGCAAGCTCTTTTTAATTGGCGTCCAGTAGTGCAATAACATTTTGAATTATGATAGGTAGAGAAAGTCGGTTAGGATCGAGGCGTCGCTTAGAGCGGTACGGCAACATCCTATCATTATCTAACATAATGATAGGATGGTGCAATGCCTCGAACCTAACAGACTTTCGACTTTAATGATATGTAACTAAACTTTAAAGTTAAGTAAAAAAGTAGATATGTACGGAGACACGTTTAATAATAAAACAAGGAAACAAATAGCAATACAAAAAACTAAATTTTCAGGAATATACGAGTAGAGCTCAAGTTACCACTATTAGGAAAATAATATATCTACGATCCTGAAACTCGTGACAAACAGTTCAATCAGTTCACTCCGCCTTTTTTGAGTTTCGACCGAAAATATATGCACGGACGCTCATGTAAATTAATTGTCGAATCTGAATTTCCTGAACTCGCAGGAAAAATACATCAGCAAACGAGAATCGACTATGTAGTGGATTCCAACCAACAATTGCAACAATACATTGTAAAAAAAATACCGTCCTTTTAGTTTGGTCTAATGAAGCAATTCTCGTGAGAATTTTACGCTGATTCTCGTTCTGCCCTATTCCTCGCCTTTAGTTCTCTCTAGTTCCTTATTGGAGGGCAAGAGGGTGGTTTTACTTGATGCCGCTGATGACCGCTTATGCATTCTAATTGGGAATTATCCGCTCTCGGGAAACCTAGAAACTCATTTAGTGCGAGTCGATGGAAGGCGGTTTTCCTTATACGGTTGACCCGCTTTTCTTCAAGGAAGAAATTATTCTGTCCTTCTTTGCTTCGTTGAGTAACTTGATGTTATTCACTTCTATTTTGTTTTTCTTTTCTATGAGTAAAATAAGCTATGAGAAGAAATAAATTTATTTTCTTGTATTGATTTTCCTTTTTTTTTCGGCTGTTATCCGTTCAAGCTAGAAGCTAAAACATTCGATCCGTCTGCGCCGCCGTTTCTCCTTTTTTTATATTAATCCTTCGCCCGATTCCCCAATGTTTTTTTCTCGTGTTCTCTCCCACGATATTTATGCGTTGCGTTAAGTTGTACAGTATACGTACGTTCCAGCCGCCGGCTACGATGACGACGTCGGACGATATTGCAGTAGGTATAGTGGCAGCGTTACGAGCGACGCGGTCTGCGTGTGTTGTTCGGGTGAACGAACGTGGAGAGTATTCGTTTCACGTCTACCGGGTTACAGGGTTTAAGGACCGTGACGCAAAACGTCGCGACGAACCACCCGTCCGCCCTTCATACGGTCCGTGCCGCCTTGCTTTTGCTTTGCTTGGTGCATATATATATACATATATACTGTAGGCTATATGTTTTGGAATTGCCATAATCTGCACTATTGATAATTGATATTAATTGGTTTAATGTAAAAGACAGATATAAGTAAAAAATGTTGATTTCCATAAAATTATGATCTGTGTTACTTCTGCATCTTTACCTATGATTGCTTATAGATCCGACATCTACAGGGTTACTGCTAGAATTAGTGATCTTATCTAAACATCGCAATTATGGACTTCTGTATATGAACGCTTATTTTTTATATACACGAACACCATTAATCAGGTTTGGAAGTCATTATTACCACATAATTGTCGAGAGCACCAACCTTATAAAACTGAAGTTTCAATGCGCTACGTATTTCGCCAATCATCAATAGGAACCAGTGAATTTTACAAATTCACTGATTGATGGTATTTAAATTGTTGGTATATTTAAATTGATGGTAAATGGTAAAAATTGATTGTTGCGATGAGATACAATACTTTTATTTGAAATGTTTCAATGCAACCAATATTAAAGACAACCTAAATTCTACTCGGGGGGAGCCGGCTCCTTCGTTTTCAACAATAAATATTTAGTGGAGGAGGGCCGTATGAACAGACAAGATGAACATCGAAGTATTAGATGACCGACAACTGAAGGTGCGCGAACTAAGAGGCATTTTAGGCACTTCAAAAATTTCATACATCGCTTATTGACTGAAAACTTGGACATGAGAAAGCCGTGCTTCAGACGGGTGCCGCGATTTCCCACAATGAAACAAAACAGCGTCGTTACGATGTTTCAATCGAGAGTTTCAGCGCAATAAACCTGAGTCTCTCAGCTCACACCTGAGACGAAAGTGTTCTTTCGTCTCGTTTCGTTAAAAAACGGACTGAAAAGACTCCAAAGAAGGCGAAGACTGTTCTATCTACTAGATAGGTCCTGACGTCAGCTTTGCAGCGTTTGAGTGATGAAATCAAGAAAAAAATCATTTAGTCATTTGGCGAAAAAGAAAGCGTTTTTTCATAGAGACGCCAGTTCACAAATCCGTTATCACCATAGCTAAAATTAACGAGTTCGAATTTCGAATTCGAAACGCACGCTATTCGGCTTGGACAATTTTTCTTTCCAAACTGAAAAAGATTGCTCAGTGATGAAAGATTTGCCATCAGTCAAAAGCTGAGGTCCGCGGTTGAAGACTATTTTGAGGAACTAAACGGTTCTCACTGTAGACAGGGCAGCGAAGTTGAAATATAAAATTCGTGCTTGCTTAATTTATGGTAAAATCTATATGAATGAATATTAAAGATTTAATTTGTTATTATTCGATTTGTTTAGATGATCCACTTGTTTTTGAAATCTTGAAGAGATATGTAAAAATATATTTCCTTTTCAATAAATGAAGGATATAACGTCCGAATACCTACATAAAGACAGTCAGAGCGCAGTATATACAGCGCGGCAGCCAGCATAAATTATCGGCGCAACTACTGTTTATCGTGATCACGAATTATCCGAACAGAACGACCAGACAACCACCGAACAGATCGCCAGATCGCTATCTCTTCGACTCCCTTTTTATCTATCCCTCTCGCTCACCGTCTCTACCCCGTGCGCACCTTTTGTTTCTCTATTTTTCGGTGCTCCGGTACTGTTTTGCGGTCGTTACGTACGTCGGCCGATTCATAAATAATAAAACGATATTCAGAAGAGTACGACGATAAAGTACATACATATACAGTGACTATGTACAACTATGCGCACGTGGACTAGATATAATATGTACGAACATCCTGTAGATACATACTTATCGGTGAAACCGTGGATAGTTGATGTTACGGCATCATTTACTAATGCATGTATCTATATTCAGAAATCATTTAAGACGTGCGAGTATGTATATTATTTTTTTGTTATTCAATATATCAAGAGGGGTTCGTAAGTGTGCGCCACGAGACGCTCCTGCGGACACAGGCATACTAGAGCGAACGTTTCGAAGCTAAAGAAACTTTGTAGAATATCTAGAATAGATTGTTTCCGTAGCTAGTAGAACTTTTTAGAAAGATATGGAACACTCTCGAGGCATATAAAATACTCCAAAAAGTACGGAACTTTCGTAAAGTTTATAGAACTTTTTAGCAGTCTTATAGCATGCAATTGGACGTGGTCGAAATTTTGCGAAAGTTCTAAGTAAATGAGGTGGCTAGTATAAATACGGTGTCGCCTCGGTGAGACAATTCAGTTCCTAAATAATATTCAAAGAGTAAACATATAGGACGAAAGGTAGATGGTTCTAACACGCTGTTGTTTTACTGTATCGCTGTATCTGTTTTCGAAAACTCGTAAGAATATGGAAAGATTTCTATTAAATTTAAGTAAGTCGACAAGTGATGGGGTGACAAATAAATGGAAATGTGGTAAATACGATAATAACAATTTGAATTTTGGTTTCACTTCAGTAGAAGTAAATAGAGGAGAACGGCCGCAGTGTGTGCTCTATTTAAAAATTCTAACGCTCTAATGTATGTTCCTAAGTAAATTAAAGCGATATCTCGAGACCAATTACTCAAACATGGTTGAAATTTCTTTAGTACGTAAGTTACAAGATTTACCAATGTCTCAGTACCAAGCTTCCCATCTTTTAGGTCGCAAAATTAAGTTCAGGATATCACTATTAGTCAGTCATCGAAGAATCCGCTATATAGCTCACAATCCCAGTGATCAATTAATAGAAAAAATGAAAGGCACGGAATTGGGTCTGCAAATTGATGAGGCCACTGACATTAGCAAAGACACACTCTTTTTTTGCAATGTAACTTGTCTGGACGGATAATATTATCGTTGAAGATCGTTCCGCAAAACCATCAGTGGAAGCGGAGAGGCTGTAGACTTATTTGAGATTCTTGACAACTTAATAATTGAAAATAATTTGGATTGGAAAAAGTACACCGGTATGTGTACTGGTCGAGCTCGATGTCTGGTCGTTATGGATATATACGCTTTGTATGACTCTTATTTTCCTTTGTTATTTTCATCAATAAATATAGTTCGTTAAGTCAAAATGTTTTAACGTATTCAGAACGTTCTACCGCAGCTCTTTTCTCCTTACATTCAGCGTATCCAATATTTTTCTTGTTCGTACAATTATTATTAGGTTGTTGAAAGGAGAACACGTTAACGAGTCATTGTACACGTGAATCTACCGTTAGAAATCTCCCCCCCCACACCCTCCTCATTCAATTCCATTCGTTTTGTTTCTTGTCGAAGATTTCACAGAATCAAGCAGGGACAGTCCGATTCGCAATGGTCACAACTCGATTCGTAGAAATGGCACAATAATAACTAATTTAACGCTAGGTTTTGCCGGTTATTTAATAAGATCTAGTCACCTTTTCTTTTTTCTCCTTTTTACTATAAGAATGACAGGCAAAAGTGTATAATCTAATTGAAATGTCATCCTATATAAATCGTTTTTCAAGTATTTCTTTGTTCGTATCAAGCGTACACAGACATCGGTATTGTATATGTTTTTCTTTCTTTTCTTCTTCTGAAGTTGTCCACGATAATAGGAAGACGATGATGTATTAGAATAAATTTGCTAAAGATTTGTTTGTACAGATTAGCAAGTAGAAACATCTGCAGCGCATGCATGTAATACGTGTTGTAAAGTGTTGTCGGTGCGAATTGATAAACAATTAATAATTCAACTTGCCCATAAGAAATATGTAAGATGCCAGCGATCGATAAGTCATCTAACAAGCAGCGGTGTTAATTACATAGGCGCATAGGTTGAACCGTTCCTGCGATAATCTGGTGTATCTCTTCTCGAATGCAGTATATACAGTATTGGATATGTGCTGTTGGTCACCAGACGTTTTTCCTTTTCGATTGTCAACTGCGTATTCGAACTAATACAGTTACTTAGATCAAACGTGACAAAAAAAAAAGTTATTTGTTAAATATTATTCCAAATATTAGCACAATAGTCAGTAATTCGCGTACAACGGTATTGCCGTACAATGTAATACACTGTGTAATGCCGAAATAATAAAAATGGATATGCCTAGGTCCGCCGCTAACTTATACATATCTCCTATAAGCAGGAGAGAATTATCGCCATCTCAAGGTATACACGACGACAGCGTAGCGCCCGAGTAATAAAGTGCTTGTCGTCGTTGTTCATCCGCATATATTCAGACACACAACACATACCTCTCTCTCCCGAGCGCTACAGCTATGGCAAGGAACACGAGATGCGACTGGATAACACACATAAGCAAGTTTGTTATTAGCATCAGCCACCTGCGACGTAAGCGACTTGTTAACAAGGCCTAAATGATTAATGTACTTCTGTATGTAAATATCCGAAGGAGCAAAGGATGCTCCTTTTTTTTGCCTATTTTTCTCTTCGCCGTTTACCGCCAATTTCTCCGTATTATTATAGCACACTTAAAATTGATTCATGTATACGGATTATTTCATCTAGAGGAAGATGAACATAGGAGTACTACGGGGTATAAAAAAACCGATCTATTTTCTTCATCAATAATACATACGTGCTTTCTGTATTGTTTAACAGCTGAAAGACCTGTTTTGCTTGCTGCTTCCTTGCTTTTGGCTTATTTTAATTACTTTCTACACAGCTTATATTCGTGAAAAATACAAAGCTCCCTGACGTACGGATAACAGCGACCTTATTATAATACGTTTAAATATTTCATTGCGACATTTTAGTAAATCTATCTGTAATAGCGTCGTTTACAAACAGACAAACATCGATGTTCAGGTGTTTTATAAACTCCTAAGTTCTTTGTGGTTTGTTAGATACCTTACCAAGGATAGCGAAGATTACTTCACACAAGTATTTCATGTGCTTGATTCGAGTAGCATTGCTTCCGTTTAAGGATAGATCTCGACTATACGCTAATTTTAAGTGGAATATACTTGCGTCTTCTATTTGAATGTAAACTTCGAAATAACGATAGTAAGGTAAATTTGAATAGAGTATTTGTTGAGTATATTGATTTTCTTCAAAGAATATCGAAGAAAATCAAAAGAAGAAGGATATAAGAATATTTATGCGTGTAGTTTCGCAACATTAATTAAAATCATTAAACAAACGAAATAACAATTAACTGTGACTTTGAAAAAAGTTCGTGTTCTACTATTTCACAGATATTAGTTTCAACAAATCTCCACTAATTTACAAGTATCTACTGTTAATCTGTCACTATCTACAATCCTAAGACTTGTATACAAGGGAATACCAGCAACTTTAAAATTTAGGCTTCGATAAAACTCTGTCGGCTGAATGATATATCACGGAAACACGTGATTTATAAAAATTGTCTTATAACATAATTTGAAGTATATTACATAACATCAAGGATTATCCAAGTTATATTTTTTCCCGTAAATAATTTGCATAATCCGTTAAGCTATGCAATGTACTTGCTGATGTTTCGTCGAGAATCTTTCATCGTTTCTCATCTAGTAATGTAAGTACAAACGTAGAGTATATGTATGCGGCAGTGATCGGCCAAATATCAAAACCACCGGCGGGGTTACGGGTTTCTCCGGAATAGGAAAAAGCTTGCTGTCGTCCTCCGTAGGTCGATAAGGCCTCCAAGTCACGTCCTTAATCCTGACGCTACTATATACGATGGTACGACGACGTTATACCTCGAAGGCATGAGGTGGCGGTGGCAGTATCGTGCGTCTGGCAGGCCGCGACGACGTGCGTTGACCTGAGGTGAACTCTTTATCGTTGTCGACGTCCCCGAAATACGGTGGGATAGAAGTGGAAAAAGAAGAAAGCGATAAGACGGGCGTATAGGAAGCAGCAGCAGTATCGGAGTAACGACTACTTTCGCAAAATACTAATTTTGCGAAATGAATGTCAACCGCATTTGTTAATCGTCGAGATCAATTTTGTGTTGTTTAATGTACACTTCTCAAAAATCGAAGCAGATATTTGAAATAAAAATAATTTGTTATTGTTTTTCTTTTGGGGCTTACTAATTTTATAGTACGTATATACGTGAAACTATTGTAAATTAAAAAAGTATTATCCAATATTCTTTTGATTATGAGACAATGTTTTTAAATAAACCATATTTCTTTCGTTTTTAATATCCTCTGTTTGTATATGTTCAATGCTAGGATGCTTAATAGGTTCTCTACTGATTGACTCGTACCCAGAAAAACCGATTTATTTGCCACAACAAAATATATTTTGTCAAGAAAACTTCAGTTGATTCAACAAAATACACTCCGCCAAAAAAGTATCCCATAATTTAGTTTTGAATCATAAAAGTATCGCATAATCTTTGTTTGTAGCATAAAGTTGTAAATATACTTTAATGCGCTCTAAGATATAATTTCTATGATTGTTTAAATAAAATACAGGTCAATTAAAAACAAGAACTCATACTTGAGGTTTTTATTAAAACAAGAAATTATAATTTTGGAAAGAAAAATGTCATAACAGCAGCTTTTAATACTGAGTATTGCCACCTCTGGCTCTTATGACCGTTCGCATACGGTTTGGCAGAGATTCGATTAACCTCCGTATATAAGCCTGATCCATATTCTCCCACTCGACACGGAGAGCATTTTCTAGTCCATGCAGGTCCGCTGGGGCAACATTTTGGGTTCGTATCCGTTTGTGAAGGAGGTCCCACACGTGCTCGATAGGGTTCATGTCCGGACTTACCGCAGGCCAATCTAAAACTGGAATACCAACATCGTTAAGGTATTCCTGGACGATTATTGCAACATGGGGTCGTGCATTATGGTGCATTAACATGAATTCGTTTCCTATAATAGGCGCATATGGTACTACATGTTCTTCTAAAATGTCCGTTATATACCTGTGGGCAGTCAGTGTACCTCTGTCTACTGCTACTAACTCTGTACGATCTGTTAAACAGATGCCTCCCCAAACCATAATAGAGCCACCAGCGAAATTAGGTCTAGGTCTGATATTACACTGCGAATAGCGCTCACCGTCTCGTCTGTACACTGAGATACGCCTATCTGAAGTGTAAAGACCAAATCTTGACTCATCTGTGAAGAGTATATTGGCCCAGTCATTAATGTTTCAATTTACATGTTCTCTGGCAAACCTTAAGCGAGCCACTCGGTGGTTCCTAGTGAGACCGTTCGTTCTGCAATTGTCTCGCAGTTACATGTCTTCGACGTAATGCTTGTAGTAGTAAATAGCGGTCATCTTGGCGAGTAGAACATCTTGGACGACCTGGTACAGGTCTTCTACTGTAATTGCCTGTTTCTCTATATCTGGCTACGGCTCTAGAAACACTTGACTGATTGATGTTCATCAAATTGGCAACGTATGCTTGAGATCGTCCATCTTCGATTAAAGCAACTATAGCAGCCACTTGTTCTGAAGTTAAATTGCTCATTTTAGTTTTAAAAGCGTTGGTACAGAACTCTAACTTCGCACTTTAAAATTTGTCCGTATAGGAAGACCTTCAATAAACAACTGAACAAACCTTACACATATGCATTTTTCTAAATGTGTTCTTTTAGAAAAAAAAGTAAAAAAGCTATGTTCCATGATTTTGTTAGTGTTTTTATAGTTCACATACACGAGGCAAACTTTTTGTGAACGTATAAAAATATCTTGGTTTATAGATGCCCGTTTTTAGTTTATGCGATACTTTTTTGGCGGAGTGTATTTCAAATTTTCAAAAGAATTTCAAAAATTCAAAAAAAATCTAAAACTCAATGTTGGAACAACAAAAATATTTTGTCAAAAAGTTTAGTCATTCTAATCAAATTATTTAGTAAAGAACTGTAACTACAATATCATTTTGTTGTTCTAAAGAAATATTTGGCATATTCCACGTTTTCTACATCGTTACCGAGAACAACTTTATTGAATCATATATTTGTTTAAACAAAATATTTCCTTCAAGTTAAAGTACGGAAAGCCAATCAGGAACTTTCCCGTAATTCTTAAAGAAGCACTTCTTTACGGTTTGCATAATGCTTGCAAATACAGCGTCAGATTAGGCGTTAATGATCATTAGCAAGTGGTACATTTGTGATAAGGAGTGCTTCCTGAATTCCAATTGAAGTTTTGTTTGTATTATGACAAGTTTTCGTGATATACTGTGTGATTGGGGATTTGACGATTTGATTACCGTCTTTGAAGGTAAGTGCACATACAAATAATTAAAAGAATTTTTCTTTTCCTTTAGCTATGTTTATTCTAATGACATCTTTGTTAGTGCTTTAATATATCGAAACATTTGTTTTGTAAATATAGAAAATGAAATTGGCATCGAATGTTTAAGAAGTATGTCTGAAAATTATATTCAGGAGTAAATTCCCCAACTTGGGAAAAGAATAAAATTTAGCAAGAAACTAGAGGAGTATAAAGGAAGATATCTCTTCAACTTGTACTGTAAGTACAAGTTTACAAGTGTTAAATATTGCAACATATATATTGTACATAGTACGCTCTGCAGGTATGGGTACAGTACTTCACATAAGTATTATCATACTTTCAAAGTAGTCAAATACATCAGTGGCGTAGAAGAAAAAGCGTCTCTGTGTAGGCGGGGTGTATTAGAAATGCAGTGACCTATAAGTTTTGTTTCTCTTTCCACGAGTCTTTGTTTACTAAATGACTATTTTCTGAAGTTACCAAAAATTACATTTTCTTTTTGGTATTTTATTTAAGAAAAAAATATATAATCAAAAAAAATTGTAATTATTTTAATTTTATAATTTTATAATTTTATAATTTTATAATTTTATAATTTTATAATTTTATAATTTTATAATTTTATAATTTTATAATTTTATAATTTTATAATTTTATAATTTTATAATTTTATAATTTTATAATTTTATAATTTTATAATTTTATAATTTTATAATTTTATAATTTTATAATTTTATAATTTTATAATTTTATAATTTTATAATTTTATAATTTTATAATTTTATAATTTTATAATTTTATAATTTTATAATTTTATAATTTTATAATTTTATAATTTTATAATTTTATAATTTTATAATTTTATAATTTTATAATTTTATAATTTTATAATTTTATAATAATATTTTAAAATAATACACTGTAGTAAGTGCAATTAAAAAATTTAATATACGCACATTTTAATTGGACATAAAATGTTTAACTGTTTCAACTTTAATACTTGCTTATGTTAACATTGAATTGATTTGATTTAAATTATTGATTAATTACTACGTACTATAGAAATTAAAAGACAACCGAATGCGTTTCTGTTATTTTTGCCAATTTGTGATTTTCTAGATAAACAAAGACAACAGCTCGGAAATTAAATACATTAGAAATAATAGAATATTTATATTTTATTTTGAATTAAATAAGTAAAAAATAACTAGTTTTCCTCACCTTTCAGAAATACTTGCAACGTTCCTTCGTATGCAATCCCGATACAGACAAAAAAGTCAAATTCTGCACATTATGGTCTTTTAATATATACATTCGGCGTGTATTTTCTACATGAACCGGCCACCAAAATTGTTAATGGACTCATTCACTGATAAAGTAGTAGCGAGTTCATTCGGAGAAATGCAAATATTGTAGCAGTTCAGATTTAGTTTTCTTGCAAATATTTTCAAAGGTCTAATTAAGATGTGTGTATATGTTTTGAAGGTATCTGAGGAAGGGACATCGCCAGTAACAGCACTAAGGAAAAATTACCAAACGGGTCACCAGCTCTTTCGAGGCTCACGTAGGCTGGAATCTCTTTTTGATTCCGGAGCACATTGGATTTAGAGATGCTCTTGTCAGAAACCTCCAAAGGAAAATGTGTGCTTAAAACGTATGAATTCAAAAAGAATCCTCTCATTCAAGAGCAGAACAATATTAGTGTTGAAGCAGCGGAAGAATCAGCGCCATTACATCTAGGTAATAGGTCTTTTATTTTAAGTGACTACACATGCGGAATATTTTAGTCAACAACGGTTATCAAAACTGACAGATATTTGTTGTTGTTTTTTTTTTAAATAAACTGGTTTGATAAAAATTTAGGAATCAGTTGCTTTATTAAGTGTAATAAAAATTCCTTTGAAAATTTGTGATAGGAAAGCCACTAACATTTAATAAAGCTACAGATTCCTCTGATAGCATTCTACGGCTAAAAATAAGAACGGAACCATGTAAGGATCTAATTTGTCATTGCAAATTAACGTTTTCTAATCAGCAGCTACCACACCGACGAACCGTATCAGAATTTGTAAATGAATGGATAGCTTTAACCTTAACGAACGGTTTTACGTTGGTAAAATATTGCTAAAATGCAAAAATTGTGATAAGTTAAGCTATTTATATGCTTTAAATAAATTTTATTATTTCAATGCTTTTGTTTCCTTCTATTCCTAGTTAACCTCTAGTCAGATATTGAATATTAACAGCAACTTAACGCGAATAGTAAAAATCAAGTTCATAGAGAACAATTACATTTTGTTAGTAAAACAGGGTTACTGTATGTCTATTGCAAATTAACTAATTAATACTCAAAGCTGAAAGAAATACGTCACGTCAGAAGGTAATGAAGCATTCGTAAGGTTAATCAAAATAGACAAATTGACGTAGCGTTCAAAAAGAAAATTTTCGTCTCCTGTTTTGATTGCTTAATGTTCTCTATCTAACATAAAGCTCATAAAAATGTGGACTAGAAGTTATTTTATACGTAAATAGCGAACATTATAGTTCAAAACCTGGATGAAAAGCTAACGTTGGATGTTTCGTCAATTCATCTATGCCTACTAAAGTAAACTGAAATATTAGGTTGGCATAAACAAAACAGATTATCAGCGTAAGTATATAATTTCATTTGTTAAAACTAACCAGATTATTATTGCAATTCATTTATATACTTAAGTCAATTATATAAAAAACACCTGCAATTAAATAATTCATTAAAGTCGCCTACATCAACATAATAAATGTAATGGGACCATTTGTTTTATGAAATAGGGGATTTACTTCAAATAAACAAAAAATATGGTATATATATGACCATATGATTTGTATAATTCAAGTATTTCGTTTAGTTATATTAACTGTATATATCCTTAATTTAACTAAAATGTGATGAACAAATAATTTAGTTTAGGCAACGAAATATTTATTGCCCATATTTAACTCTACTATTTAGTAACTTGGAGCAAGTTTTAATACTGTCAAGCAAATCGGTTTTTCAGTATATCATCTAAATCTTAAAGATGTTATTGCTTTAAAATGTGTTTAGAAGTCGTCCAATTTGAACAACTAGTACGTTGGTTAAACTCAACAAGAAATTGTTAACCTGTAAGGAGTGCTGCATGTACTAATACTAGTAGAGAGAAAGAGCCGTAACCGCTGCAGAAAATCATCTTTTAGCCCTTATTGCATGAATGGAACAAGGGGAACAATGGCAAGAATGTTCGTTTACCCGGAGCAGTAAACATAAAGAAATCGTTGGGCTGCTGAACGTGAACAGTGGAACCTGCAAAAAGGGAGATCATGTCTGTTCATTAACGAGTCTAGATTTCGTTTGTATGATGATTAAATTTTGATGTGCAGAACGTAAGTACAGCGATATAACGAACATTTGTGTGCATTTACAAAGACATTTGTTTTGATGGGCATACAGAATTTTTTATTCTAATTAATGCGAACATGATATCGGTAAGGTACTGTTCTAAGACCGATGTGTTTGCTGCGACTATCGGAGAAAATATCACTTCAATCGACGATAATAATTGACCTCGCTCCCCCAGGGTAGTATACGATAGCATGTTTTACGAGACATTTGGTAAGCTTGGTCTTTCATTATCAGTTTAACTAAAAGAATGGCTAATAGAATAAAGGCACTACGGAGAGCTAAGAATGCCCCATAGTAGATATCAAAATGATATTACAAGGAGTACCGCTTTAGAAATAAATGAAAGCCAAAATAAGAATTCTCATTATTGTACATTTCTATATTTTTTGATTTACTTATTATTGTTGTTTTATTTTTCTTTTTTCTTTTTTATGTGAGATTAACGTGTTTAAAATAAATCTAATAATAAATTAGCAAACACAATAATCTCCAGTTTTATTAAAATTAAGAATTTATTACAAATTACTCACCTTAATTTTTGAGCAGTATTAAGGTTAAATATAGACTTTATTTTTTGGTTTAAATGAATGTTACCTGAGATAATTAATTTGAATAATACTTTACTACTTGCTCTATCGATGCGTTCGTCTTCTTGATCAAGTATAGAATTTGTGTTTGTAGTTTAAATTCATTCAAATTCAATTTGTTAGCTACAAAATCAGATTTAAACTTTGGTATTCGCTTCCTCAGTTTCGTTGAAAGGTTGAAAAGGTCCAAAAGTTAATTGCGGCTGTGTCATCCGCGAAAAGAATAAACGTTTTATTCGGATCATATACTCTATTTATGTATAGTAATAAGATTATTAACTATATAACTCTATAAAGTATAAAATTGTATCATTCTTTAGAAGTTTTTCAGACATTTTTGAAAAAAAGGACGAGGTAGTTGATATGGGCTGATAATTTCACAATACTCAGTTCTTCCTTTTTTAAAAGCAGACGTTGCGGTTGGATAGACACCTTGGCTAATACAACCATTAATTAAGGTTCTGAGTGGATAAATTATTTTATTTATTCAGTTTAATATCTTGATATTAATACCGTAAGCGTATTTACTATTGGATCATCTACATTTTTCTGGTATCGGTATAAAACACTTACGAAAAACAGTTATAAAGACAACTCAATATTATGAGAAGTACTACTGTTAACAAAGGGACTAAACTCAATCAGTGATTATTATCAATATTGTCGGTAACTCTCACAAAAATGTCAGATGTTTAACATCGGCATTCAAAATATCGAATATCTTGTTCTTAATTTTGCGAAAATTATTCACAGTATTTTCATAAGGCCCGTTGATTATTTTTATGCTTAGAAATACATTTATTATAAGAAGAAACCTTTGTTATTTTGAGGAGTTTTCCTTAACTAAATAAAAGCTAGTACAAGAATTATACACTGAGAAGAATGAATTTATTGAATCAACACTTTTCGCGTAGTCGACTTTTTAAACGTTCACTCAACAAACTGAGAGTTAACTGCTGAAACTGAAATGAAAGAGAAACTGAATATGTTTATGCAACTCAAACAATTCATTATTTTTAATATTTAGTATTTTGTCGGCTAATGTCTTCTCGTTTTATTTTATAGTGTTCTCATCGCAGACACCAAATGTACCTGGAGTTATTTTATTGTGAAAAAAACCTGCGACACAAGGTAAGTTACAATTACAAAAATAAATATTGTATAAATATACAGTAAATGCATATGTGAAATACCTTTTGGTGTATAACAAGTGCTGGTATAAAAATATAAGTAGTTGCATCCATGCTGTTTCCCAAAACTTCTGTTTCTCTATCGTGTTTACACCTGTCGCAAAATGAAAAGTTGGCAAGAATTTAGTTAGCATCAATATAATTCTAAATTATCCTCGCTGATAGCAATTTTAATGTTCGACGAAAATCTTGTTTTTATATCAGTTTGTGTGTAGAGTTCTTAACCCTTAGCGACATCTAGACAGATCCGAATTTCTAACAGGATCGACACTAATTTTTGTTGTAAACATTTTTTTATTATAGACCATTGTTTAAAATGTTCCAAGAGGAGTTCCAACCAGGTATTAAAAAAAAAGTTAAATCTGTTGACACAACAGTTGTTATCTGTTGACTCATAGGGGAAGTTCGATGATAAATATAGAAACAAAGAAAATTTACAAAAATATACAAGCAGTAGTGTGTAGAGTAGGCAGTGAGACTACGTAATTACAGAACAACGTTTCATGTCAGTATCTAATATTTCATTACTTCATTCTTATATTTGATATACTATGTACAAGCTGGCGCAAGAGTAATGTCATATTTGAATTGGTTGCCATTTTGTTATAAATGAAAAAAAAAGGGCTCTGCTTTCATATAAAGTTTATTTGAACGTGTAAAATTGATGAAATTAATTGAAAAAAAATTATATCGGTCAAATGGCCACCTTCCGACTTGATGCATAATTGTACTCGTTTTACGGCATTTTGAATTGTTGCTTGCAAAACATCTGGCTTCGGATTAGCGATTTCTGCTTCAGTGTTCCATAGTTGCCTGAGCTGCGTGAGCGGTTGCTCCGTCCTGTTAAAACTAACAATAATCGAGACGCAATGCAGCAATTTGCTGCAAAAAATAATCGTTTAGCATCTGCTTGTAACGCTCAGAATTTACGGTTACGGCAGTGCCATTGACATCTTCAAAAACCTAAGGACCAATCACTGTTTCACTGCAAATGCCGCACCAAACAGTCACTTTCAGGGGATGCAATGGCTCTTCTTGCATTTTACGTGGATTCTCTGTGCCTCAGAAACGCAAATTTTGTTTGCTGGGTTAAAATACTTAAAATTTGTTAAATAAGAAGTAACAATAATTCAACCTTCTTGAGGTGTGTATCGCTCCATGGCTTGTTAACAATTAATTAAAATGGTGGCCAATTCAAATTATGACATTACTTTTGCGCCACCTGTTATATAGATATTTGCTTTATGGTTACAATGTTACATTAGTTACATTGTAACATAGTCATATAAAGCCGCTGTATGAAGACTACTCAGATGCAGATAAATGATGTAGTGCATTGCCTTGTCTGCCCGCATTTAACTTATCTTCAAAAAAATTTCCAAAAGTTATAAAGGTGATAACTTTTGGAAAAAAAACCTCTAACTTATTTTCCTTTATAGGTAATGAAGAGAACGCATTATTGGGAGAGATAGTTACCGAACATTGATGTCATCGTATAATTTATAAAACGGGTTATATATAAACATAGTTTGATTAATAAAGAATTTGGCAGGAATTTATGTACTTTATTATATTCAAAAATATGTAATTCATCTGTAGAAAGTAGGAGTTCTATAATCCAGAACCGTCAACATCACTAAGTTAATATTATGTAAAGCTTGACTCAGTTAATAGATTGCTTTTATAGAATGTTATGGTCGGTTTTGGTAATTCCGTTAAGCTTAACATAATGTTGAAAGAACATCACCTTTCCTTTCAATCCCATGAAATAAGTTGATTCAGCCAATTCAAACAACTACATTGTTGGTTGGCCGAACAGTTTTTATAGGTGCAAAATACAAAATGTTATTGTTGAATCAACGTAAATTCGGTTTTTTTTTCAAGATATAGATGAAACTTGGTTCAAACTACAATTTTAGTTTATTCAACCAGATACATTTAACTAAAATAAAAGAGTTGAATTAATTTGTTTTTTGTTGATTTTTTTGTTGATCATTTTTTGTTGATATAACTATTTACTTTTTTTGGTGTACTATAAATAAAGAGTCCAAACGATGTGCCCGACCAGTAGCGTCGATGCGAGAGCAGAGTGGGGTAAACTCCGCTCTCGCATAAGTAGTAAAAATAAACGATGCATTTAGTTGCCGTTCTAACGTGTTAAAGTATACGTTGAAAGTGTTGCGAGGTCGTAAAAATAATGCGTCAAATCGGTTGTCTGCTACCGTAGTAAATAAATTTATACATCGGTTTCCCGATTTAATATATGACGGTAAGGCAGTGAAATGTTTAGTTTGTGAAACAACTTTATTATCTTGGAAAGCGAGTCAGTGTCAAAGACATATAAATAGTGACAAACATAAATTGAAAAAGATTAGACGCAAATCATATAATGAATTTGTGGTTGATTTAACAATGATGCTAATTGCGACCAATATAGCAATACATAAAGTCCAACACCCAATGTTTCGCCAGTTTTGGAATAAATACAATCCTACGTGGAAATTACCATCTAAAAATACGCTACACAATTACATACCATCAGTGCGTGAAAGAATTGTAAATTTTACGAAAAAAACGGTGAAAAATAAATACCTTTGGTTGACAATGGACGAAACTACAGATATTAAAAAACAGTCCATCCTATCCATTGTCGTAAGGACGCTGACCCCACAAGGATCTTCAGACCCTTATTTACTAGCCTGTAAACGAATACAAGATTGTACTGCCACGGCGATACGTAGTGTATTAATAGAAACACTACACAAATTTGAAATTTTACCGGAGCAACTGTTAATGTTAGTTACCGATGCTGCCGCGGTTATGTGTTCCACAGCAAAATTACTCAAAACGATTCAACCAAACCTGCTGCACGTCACATGTTTGCTTCACGCTTTACACCTTGTAACAAACATTATACGTACAAGTTATCCTGATGTGGATGATCTAATAGGACAAACGAAAGCGGGTTTTCTTAAATCTCCGAAACGTATTCGCCTATTTCATTCGCAGTGTCCTGACATACCCGAGCCGCCGCAACCAATTCTTATACGATGGGGTACGTGGTTAGAAGCAGCATTTTATTATTATAAACATTTTGAAAAAATTAAATCAGTAGTTTTACAACTAGACGGCAAAGAAGCGGCTGCAATAAGGCTCAGTCAGGTTCAATTTAAAAATCCTCAAGTTGCAGCAAATTTAAAAATTATTTACGACAGTTACGTTCCAATAGTGGATGCAATAAAAAAGTTACAGAACAGTGGGCTGTCCTTGTCGGACTCATTAGCAATTATTGACCACATAGAATTAGCGCTGCATATCCTTGATGTTGAAAAAAGTGTTTGTGTTCGTGAAAAATTTAATAATGTATTAGATAAAAATGTAGATTTTACAAAATTACGGCAACTTTTTATGAATACTGAAGATACGTTGTACAGATACAAAGAGCACTTTAACTATGCAAATATAACATCTCTCAACGTCGAACAATCCTTTTCGGCATATAAGCATTTATTTACGTCGCTACGTACGAACCTTTCCGAGACTAATACAGAAACATATATGATGGTCCAATTACTTCATCGCGCACATCCGGATATTTCTGCAACAATGTAAACATGTTAGGTAAGTTATTTATGTTTTTTCTTAACGTTTTGTAAAGTGATTCAATATATTTATTTTTAAATAAGCGCATTGTTATTCTGGTAAACTCTACACGCAACGCCAATGCTCGGGCACATCGTTTGGACTCTTTAACTATAAATGAGTATTTTTTACCATTCGTGTAACATTACTCAGCAAAGGTGGAAGTTTACTTTACAGTGAAACGCACCTGGTAAACGTACATAAACATACTAATTTTAATAAGATTGCTTTTTAATACGTAAGACCTCTTGATAAGTTTGCTTCACTGGTTAACGTGAAAGAGGCATTTCACCAAATGTCTAAAGCCTATAAGCGTGGTGGTGTTTCTGTGAAATCCAGTAAAAAGAAAATTCCTTATTATAGTAGCCCAATTTTATTAATATTAATACAAATTATAATTCTGTAATGTGAGAACACCTATAACACTTTCTTTAGTTAACCTCTTTTCCACGATTGAACGTACCTAATATTTTCAATATTTTTTCAGTACGTTCATTAACGTAACTAGCTGTGTCTTCCTATTTTGTGTCCACCAGTCTGGGTGAATTTGTGGAATATTGCGAGCGTTGTGTTTACTGTTTTCTTAAAGATTCTCAGTTACCTACTAACATACAGTCTGGAATAATAATCTACAATATAAATATGTAACATAAAATGCAACATTTAAAATGAATAGAGTAGGTAAATTTGAGTGTGTATCATCTAGCAGCTAACCAACGGACTTTTGCAGGCGAAAAATTAGTGAATTCACTGCCACCTGGAACGTACGTAATAATAACAGCGGAGTACTCTGCGTTGTTTTTATTAATGCCGAAGGTATGTAGAGAAAACAGCTATTAAAGACAGTAGAATAGGTTCATTAAGGATTATCCGGATTTGACTTATGACTAGAGCTCCCCAACTGCGTGGCGCACCATAGGCGTCGATAAGGAACATAAGTAAAGTACATAAAAACAAAAGAAATAAAGAATTTTAAAACGCTTACTTTTGTAATTAGCCGTATCCAATATAGTGGGTGTTAATGCACAAGGAAAATAGTATTAGTCAGCACACGAGGAGGTAGGCACGTTAAAACTGTTACCGTAAGCGCAATCCGATTTCTCAAACATCTGAAGCATTAGGAATGTTTCCACAGTCGTTTCTTTCAAGGATGTTCGTCGTTCTGAAAAAATGTTTTTATATCTTGAAAATGAACGCTCGACGTCTAATTATGTAATACACGCGTAATTAAAATAATCTTTGAATTTAGTCACCGGATCAGTAGAGTTACCTTCCCAAACTTGTCTTAACCTGCTAAAATTTGTATCTTTCTTCATAACACTTTCAAAATTTCTTGTAACGATATCATTTTTTTTGTTATTTATACAGTGTAGGAGTGTATTAACGTCATCTAATATTTGTACTGACTCCGTCAGGGACAGTGCACTATTTTGTAATTTATTTATTGCCTCAAGTACTTCTCTATAATTGTTGTAAACGGTTTGTAAATCTGCTTCAACGGAAATATCTTGGAATTTATCCTGGCTTTCCTTAATAGCCGCAGATTCGTTGGGATTGAATTGTAAGACGACTGATTTTATTGCCGGAAGTATTTAAAATAATAAAACGCTGCCTTCAGCTATGTCCCCCAACGCGTAAGAATCGGCTCTGGTGGTTCGGGAATACCGACACAGTGTTTATGAAATTCACTGGTACGTTTGGGAGATTTGAGAAACACTCGTTTCGTATTTGTTATTAATGCATTTACCTCAGGGAAATTTGCACGAATAGTTTCAGCCACAATATGCAGAGCATGAAGTTTACAAGTAATATGTAACATCATCCCATAATGTTCTTGAAGAGAACGACCTACACAACGCATTGTCGCGGCACCATCGGTCATGAAAATTAATACTTGAGTAGTGGCAATTTCAAATGTTTGTAAAGTATCAACGACTACGCTCTCGATAGCGTTGGCAGTACACGATTTTAGTCTTTTACTAGCTAATAAAATTCCCTTTGTAGGTTGACGAGGTTCCAGTATACGTACAATCACATTCAAAATAGAATGTTTTTTACGGTCTGTCGTTTCGTCAATACATAACCACAGTAGTTTATTTTTTATTGCAGATCTGATCCTGTTTTCAATTTCGGTACGTACACTTGGCACACATCTCCTTAAGCTTGTTTCCGACGGTAACTCAAAGTCTGGATTATATTTATTCCAAAATTCACGGAATGGTTTCTTCCTGAGTAAGGAAAACGGTAAATTACACGCAGTCAGCATATAAAATAAATCAACTATAAATTGAGTTGCCTCAGTCGGTGATACACCCAGTTTTTTATTTTTGTGTTGCTGACTATTTACATGTCTTCTACAGCCATATTTATTATTGCACATCAGAGGTATATTACAAATTTTACATATAATCTTACTTCCATTATATATTAAGTCAGGAAATTCTCCACAGAACTTTTTCACTTTGTCGGCCTGTGGGCGTTTCTTACTACGCGCGTCCGCCATACCGTCACAACCCGATCGCATACGGTAATAAACTACCGAAATGCGATGCGAGTTATTTGCTTAGATATTACATTACATATCCCCCCGGCCACGCCCGGCGGTACGCCTTCTGACTTGCCACGCACTTTGGGGAGCTCTACTTATGACTGCGTACAAATCAAATGTTTAGTGTGCGATATACATCTAACGTGTTGGTCACAAATATTGTCCGTCTAGAAAGTATCCGGAAATTATTATCTTTCTTAATTTTAATATACCTATCTCTTTTTTATTATATCTTAAGGCATCGAGTAAGTTGTGCCGACTGCAGGCCATGGCAAAAATCATATAATTACACCAGGTGGCAATTATTGTTGGTATTGGTATTATTAATAAGCTTGATATTTATAAAATAATGATGCAAGTTAAAAGAAGAAAGTTGGTGGAATAATTGTGTAGAAAAGGTGTTCAGAACGTTAAAAAATTAGTGAAATTGACTGAACTGAAAGATAAAAATAGGAGAAATATGAGCCATCGACCAGTTTCTGGAACACCGTGTAAGATTGGCGAAGGCAATCTAAACGCTTTAGTGACTTTAGAACCAAAGAACTCGAGTCCAGGGTTTCCAAAACTGGCTAGCAGATTTGGAAATCAATATCAAACAAGAGTGTGTCCAGAAACTGTCCGCACATCACTGAGAAGACAAGGTTACTTATCAAAAAAAACTAAAAGAAATTTCTGCAATGACACCTCCAAAAAGCAACGAAGAATATATTTTTGAGAACGATTTTGAGATGATAATTTAGTGATATTTTTATATCTGACGAAAAGTGCTTTCAGCTTGATGCAAATCGTTTAAAACTCCTATCAAGACAAAATGTTAACGTTCAAATTTCCAAATTTTTCCACAAAAATAATGGTTAGGGGAGCAATCTCTCAGTGCGGTGCTATACGCACACAATTTATTTACCATCTGTGCGTGTACACTTAGATCATATGTGGGCAACAACCGGCCCGCTGTAAGATTTGATCCGGCCCGCGAGACATTTTGAAAAGCTCAATTAAAAAAAATATTACACTACTTACAAATACTCACTCCAAATGAGGAAGATCGAGTGATATGGGGTTTGTCACTTGCTCCTGCGGAATCAAATGAGCGAGCAAGCCGAGTGGCGGCGATCATCAAAGAGTGAGGCGGCAAACATCAAAGCCTTTGACATTTGCCGCCTCACTGGCGGCGCAACAGAAGATTATTGCTTCTCAATGCTTGCTTTCTCAAATTTGCTTATATAAGCAAAATGAAGGAACTGGAAGCAAGGAAGGTGGACGGCCCGAACTTTAGTTTAATTCTCTTTGAGTTAACGAGGTGATAACTTCGACAAGCGATATCCTAGAGAACTGCTACTGCCGTCAATTTGCTTTGTGACGTTGTGTGCATCTTGAGTGCTTACTAATTATATTTTGTTATTAAGTTTATCGAGCGAAAAGTAAACGGAAATAATGTCTGGTGGAAAGAAACGAAAAGTAGATGCAGAGGGTCGCCAGTTTCAAGAAAAATGGACTGAAGAATTCTTTTTTATCTTGCCCAATGGTAAGCCTATTTGTTTGCTGCGTAATGAATCCATTTCAGTGCTGAAAGAATTTAATATAAAGAGGCATTACTCAACTTAGTATCCTATGCTGCACTTACTGACAGGACAAATAACAAAAGACAAAATCCAGAAGCTTACCGCAAATTTGAGAAAACAGCAGCAAATATTTTATAAACAAAGAATACAACTTCATAATGTTATGAAAGCTAGTTTTATAGTTAATTCAAAATTGGCAAAGTCATTAAAGCTATTTGCCGAAGGAGAATTTATCAAGGAGTGTATATTTTGTGTCCTAAAAAGAAAGATGAATTTGAAAAAATTAGTTTGTCAAGACAAACGTTGCCCGACGTATAGAAATGATGGCTAATAATATAAAAACAAATTTGACTGATCGTATGGCTGGTTTTGAATCATTTCCCATAGTATTAGACGAGAGGACCGATTTGTCTGACACAGCTCAACTGGCTATATTTATTGGAGGTGTTGATAAAGAGTTCACTGTTACCGAGGAATTGCTTGCTTTATAGCTGCTAAAAGAAACCACTACAAGAGACGACATTTTTAATGTCCAAGTTCAAAAGATATTCACAAATTTTAGCTTGCCATTGTCAAAATTAGTTGGCGTATGCACAGATGGTGCACATTCCATGGTCGGCTTACGTAAAGGTTTCATCGGAATTTTGTATGAAAAAGCAACTGAATTAAATGTGCAAAAAGATGATTTGATAGTCCTTTATTGCATTATTCACTAACAGAACTTGTGTTCTAAGTCCATTCAACTCCAGAATGTTATGAATGTGGTAGTAAAAACGATCAATCAGTCAGTTCAAGACGATTTTGGATGAAATATCAGCCGAATATGAGGACGTAACATATTATTGCGAAGTCAGATGGCTAAGCAAAAGGAAAATGCTGAAACGATTTTACGAGCTTAGAAATGAGATTTTATGAAAATAAAAAATAAACCACTATCTGAATTGAGTGACCCAAAATGGATATGTGACTTGAAGCTTCAAAAACAGGGACAGTTAATAAATGATTTGTACAGCCGTTTGAAAGCGTTTCAGAACAAAATCCGCTTATAGGAGGCACAGATGCGGTCTGGTAACAGTTACCATTTCACCACGTTCTCTGCGTATGAAAATACTGCTTATGCTCAATATGCTGAAGAACTCAAATTACTGTCGGAGCAATTTTCGGACAGATTTAGCGATTTTAAAAACATGGAAGACAGTTTCAAGTTATTTGCTAGTCCAACAAAAAGTAATATACAAAACGCTCCACAATACTCTTCCAAATGGAGTTGATCGAGGTTCAAGAAATCTCACTCCTAAAATCTAAATTTCAAGACATGGAGCGATTTCTTCATAAAATACCTCGAAGAAGATCATTTTCCGGAGCTTAAAAAATTCGAAAGCAGATTGATTTGTGCGTTTGGCAGTACTTATAAATGCGAACAGTTTTTTTCAATGATGAAAGTTAATAAATCAAAACATCATATAAGGCGATAATATGGAAAATTTTGTACGTCTGTGTATCGGTGGAATTAATCCAAACATCGATGGATTAGTTTCCCAAATTCAAACTCAAGTGTCCCATTGGTTTCATTGTCGCTATTTAACTTTCGTAGTTTATAATAATTCAAAATTTCACGATTTAATTATAATGTTGTACCTACTTTTTTCATTTTTTTTTTATTTTAATGTATTGCATTGTAATAACATTGTCCTATTGTTTCATGTCTGATATCTATCGCTAAAAATTATGAACACTACTTTAATACATGTCACAACATGCCAAAGGTTACCTATACTTGATTTAGATAATAAAATTAAGGCTGAACTGAAAAATAACGATGTGTATGGATCAAACAACTGACTGTAAAAATGTACTTAATGTTATGGTACGCAAAATGGAACCAGTCATCTTCAATTTTGTAAGCTTCTAGACGAATAGAAGATTGTACTACCCAATTAATTTCGAAACTGGTGTTAGGTACATTGGAAAAGTTTGAAATATCCGGAGATCGAGTCTTAATGTTTATGACAGATGGTGTCGCAGCCATGTTTTCTGTAGGCCGGTCTTATGAGCAGCAGTGTGGTAACTTTTTACATGTTACATTTAAAATTCATGCTTTGCTTTTTGTGACAGAGACGTTATCCACAGGCGGATGCGTTAATTGCAAGTACAAAAGCAGCGTTCCTGAAATCTCAGAAACGTATTCGCGAATTTCACAGACTAGATTCTTATACCCCTGAACCATCACAACCAATCCTTGCACGTTGAAGAATATGGTTACAAGCGGCATTTTACTATGATAAGTATTGTGAAAGTATAAAGAAGGTGGTCCCATTATTCAATCCGAAGGAATGTGCAGCTATCAAAACAAGTCGGTAAAAATTTGAAGATTTTCAGATTAAAAGTGATTTGCAAACCATTCACAGCAGTTACATGGGAGTAGTGTAAGCAATAGAAATTTTACAAATTGTGAAAGATGTTCACGAACAGTTTTGTTCGGAACAAAACGCAAAGAAATGGGTGTTTACACACTTGGATAAATTTGTGAAGGTTCGTCTACAGATACGTTAAGTTGTTTTAAAGTTTTTTTATTATGCAAATATAACATCGATAGATGTAGAGTGATCGTTTTCTTTATAGAAGAACATATTTTCCTCACGGTGAACGCGTTTTGCAAAAATAACTTTGGAAACCTACCTTATGTTAAAATTATTTCATCTTTACAAAAGTAGATTATTTAAATTTGCATATACAAGATAGTATATTATAGAGCAATGCAGTTGTACACCAATCTGATACGATTAGCTGATTATCGAGTTGCATCTGACTAAGTTATGTGCGTTAGGTAATATTCACCACACATTTATTTTCTTCATTTTCTAGGCTGACTTTATCTTCATAAATAATTTAGTACCCATATATATGTTGATTATTATTCCAAATGCGCAAAATCAACTCCTTACAGTAAAATTACCTTTATATTTGTGAGAATATCATCAAGAAAGGGTATTTTTGATGATCTTGATGATCGTAAAATTCGGTTAACAATACTTCTTGCATTAAGGTACTCTTCACGACTTACACTCGTAAGTTTACCTACTTTTCTTACAGTGGCAAGCATCACCATCTCAGTCGTTTATACTATTGTTATTATTATTATTATATTACGCAAGATATTTTGTAACGGTAGAAAAGCTTAAGTTTATTGTGTGTAATGGTTTCTAAAAACATCATAGTCTTAAAATCTGGATTCAAATGTGAATCGTTAACAAAGGACCAATCAACATTATTTAATATTTTATGCGGACAGAAAGGACTATCATATGTTATTGGAGTGTAACTAATGACAGCTTTTCCACTTTTTACATCTGTTGTTTCCAGAATTACAGTTATGATGGCAACTGTGTGGTCAGAAAGAAGTGTATCGATTTTGTTGGATTAACGAAATAATTGTGGAGGTGAATAGTAAGTTGTGGTACGGTTGATTGATTGATTAATAATGTGATCATATTTATATAAAATATAATTTCAACGTTAATATATCAGAACTGTTATTGAAAGGTTCTATTGTCCTCTATATAAAGTCTATTATTGTTAACAACAACAGGTACATCGATTTCGTCATAAAATCCTAAAAGTAATGCTGTCCATCTAGAATCGACTTAAGTCTTACTGTGCTTCGTCGAATTAAGATAAACGATACATATGTCTGTACAAATGAAGACAAAGTTTTCAATCAATTTAACTTTACTTGTGTGTAGGTACGATAGGAAGCGGAGAAATAACTTCTTCTCGTATTTCGTTTTCTCGACGAGTGATTTGCGTCTAGTCGGTTCGGTCGAACAAGATGCATGTGACGTCGCGATTAGTATAACTAAACTGGATGACTTTTAATCAAGCGCTGCGCTGGCTGGTTGGCCGTGCAACGGTGAGTGAATAAGTAGCTGCCCAGATGTATGCATGCACATACTACGTATGTACGGTAGGGTATTTGCGTCCCGCGCTAATACCAGCGAGCTGCTGTCGAAGCTATACGTCGTCGATATCTATGTCCGTTCGTATGCGAGTGCACAAGTTCGTTTGTGTTAAATGTATGTGCGACGTCCGCCAGACCTAAAGGAGATACTAAACTGATACCAGCGACTTAATTCGCTCCCACCGCACTGCATAGCACATACGATCAACTAACTATACGACGCGGTCCGTATACTCCCTACATATGCTTGCGTGCGAACATGAATAACAGTGATTAAGCTGTACGGAGCGAATTATGTATTAAATAAAACCAATATACTCACACCGAGATACGTGTTGGTCATACAATATGAGCACACATATGTACATATTGTATTTATCCATGTATGTAAATAAGTTAATAAACGAACGAGCAAAGTGTTATCCAACTTGTTCTTTTTTTATTTACGGAAGTATATATTTTAAATATTGTAGAAACATGAACGTATTATACATTGAAGAACTCATTAAGCTGAGTCAACCGAATTATACTTAACTCAACTGAAATCTATGTTTGAATATGATCAGCCAAATATGTTGATTCGAACAAAATATTTAGTTGCCGCAAGCAAATCTTTTAACAAAACCCATTTAGTTCAGGATGTACTGCTGCCAAGCTAATTTATCTACCATACGAAAGTTTGAATGATGACGGTAAACGGGTTTATTCTAAGAGAACATATAGAATAATACGTGATGTATAGAACTTTTTCATATCATATGCAAATCACGATCGAAATCGTTACGTTTAGCATCATTGTTTGTTACATATTTTTCCAGAATCTGATAGGGAAACTGATTTTTTTATACCCATTTCCATAAAATGTATATCGTTCTTTAGTGAAGCTATCCAGAGAAGTTTTTCTTTTGAAAACGTAGGGGCTAAAGGTATTCATCGAAACGAAAATAAACGTCATTATTGTAAATTTCAGCCTCTACTCGAAGTAATTTCACTTCACTTCACTTCATCATTAACAAGTTAAACAAGTATAAATAAATATTGGTTAGAGTTTCAGCATAAAACAATTCACACATTCAACATTTCACACTAACTGTAAGTGTTTAAGTGTTTTCAGCAGTAAAAAATATAATATTGAAAGTCGTTAAAAATTTCGAAACTAAAAAGAAATTTTCTGTAAAAATTCTTAAAGCAAAAGGTTACTCTCGGAATGTTAGTAGATGTGTAAGTACAAGGAATTGCTTCCAGCTGATTGAATTGAATGTATAAGTTTAAGTTTTATTGAATATCTATTTAATATGCAAATGCTTATAGCATTTTGTCGCAGCACCCTCTGCGCCTTAACATAAAAATTCTGGAATGGTTTCTCTGTTTCTTTGAGATTCTGGATGTCCAACTTGAAACATTTTAACAGTACGAATTAAACATGACAACGATTTCAATTGCTATCTTGTAGATGCCATGAGAATTTTGGATATATTGCTAACTTCAAGAAATACTGAAATAAAATTTTGGTAATTGCTGCAACGCCTCATATCACTCGTTAAAGAAACAACGATTATTCGTAAGAATCTTAAATTGTGTCAATTATCTCAAAAGCCAATTGGGATAAGGAATAGGAAATTTTATGAAGGTAAACATGAATTGAATAACGGCATTGAAACGTAATAGTATACGGGATTTTATTTAAGATAAGTAAAGAGTAGATGGACACGTTGTATACGATTGGTTTGATTAATATGTATATTAAAACTGGGTAGTTTAACAATTTAATACAGTTCATGTTTCGAAATTAACCAAATACCAAAATTATTATTATTATGCGTCTATTTCAATGGCCGCGTTATATTAATGTTAAAATTATAATTTTCCGTAAATTTGTGTAAAAAAGTTTCTATTAAATTATTTTTCTTTGTGCCATACTATTCTGTGGTTACAAGCAGTGGGCAAACAATTTATAATTAAAATGACAATATGTGTTACATTTTAATATTATTTTACACTACACTTACAGTGTAGAAGCGATTCCTGTTTGAAGTACATACATCACATGCTTTTATAAAGTTATGATAGTAACGCCTGATTTTATACAATATGTACTGGGTATTTTCCAAAACCCCCGCATATTTGGGCATAAATTTTTCATTTTATTATCGATTTACTAAAGTATTGTTTAACATTACTATATTATTGTCTAAAGCAACTGCCTTCATAGGAAACATTGATTATTTGTAGCTTCTAGTGTAGTTTTTTTTAAGATAGTCCAAAATTAAGTATTTTCAATAAGTAAAAAAAATATGTAATTTAATTGGGCTTTTAAAGCATATTTGTTGGTCTCGTCAAACCTTCCTTTTGGAACGGAACAAATATCTCATGAAATAAACTCAAGGAAGTTTACTCAAAATACGGCATGTTATTAATTTAGGAGCGGTATATCTTTAATTGAAAGATATCGATTCTTTAGTGCAAATTGCATCCAAGTTATGTATGATAATAGTTTGGTTACCACAATTGGTAACTAGCAATTTAAAAAATAAATACAAATATTCAAATGTTACTCATTTTGCTTTGGTGCTGGCAAATTGATCAATTGGTTTTTCAGTGTTCCTTTGATCGCAAATATCATTTTCAGTCGCAATTATTAATACGTCAGCTAGCTATTGCTGTGTGAGAATTTTGATTGAAGATATGTCTTTTTTTATGAAGTTTCAATTTCGAAAAGGATCGTTCTTCTCCATTGCCAAACTGTAACTGGCTGTCTTAGTAAAATACTTAGTACTATACAAATATATGTATACATATTACGTTTCTGAATTATTTCCATAAATATAACTTAATGAGCTGAGGGAATTTTCAAAATTACTTAGCTTCAATTGAAACATATCCTTTAGGTATGTTAATTCGTTAAATAATTCATTGAAACATATATTTCTGTTTTGCATTTTTTAAGTAAATTGCTAAATTATGACATTTTTCCGGAGTGTTTCATGATTTGTTTAAATTATATAGAGATTCAAAACACTTGTTATCCGCTGTAAAGTTTATCTTTGGATTTGTCTTTACGTTTGCAACGAAACTGTCGTTTTTGTTATCTTTTCGCACAGTCGATTCACTTAATGGCGCAAATTTAACGTATACTAATATATTTGCTAATTCTGTAGAAACTTCTAACAATTTTACAAAACTTTTAATCGTACGACGATTTCTAGCCATTTTTAATAGTTGTTACAGCAATGCCTCTCTTTATATTTGTTCCTATCGTATGATAATGGTTTTCATGTAAAGTTTTAATATATATTTTTAAAACTGTCCATTATTTAGTTGCAGAAAAAAATATAAACATCTTGAACTATTCCCAAAAAAATGTTCATGTTATCCTTTTGTTTCTTGCGTTATTTTCTTGTTTTTGCATTCGCGGTTTCGAGAGAGTGATAGTTTTTTTAATGACATTACTAAATTACTTTGTAATATTAATTTAAACTAAAAATAACATAAAAATTTATCTAAGCAAAGATCCTGTGTTGCGAAACAATAAATATATACATACAATCAGAAAGATGTTCGTATTTTCTATTACCGTTCGACAATCCCTAGATCCCTAGCCCTAGACGAAAGAAAGTGGGGATATATTGGCCGAAGGCGCGCACGTGCGCAACATTCTAAGAACCCAAGCAATCAAAACAATACTTAGAAATCCGTTCAGATACAAGAATTCTCAATTGTCATACGTCGCATCTGCGGAAACTGGAACCGCCAATGGGTATAAGCTAGACTATAAAATTATAAAAAGCAAGAAATACTATTTTAAATAACTGTGACTCTAGTGTTTTTTTTTATCTTGTGTAAGTGTTTTCTGGAAGTTTTCAAACAAATAAAAAAAAAAACAAATGAAGAAATAAGGGTGAAATACGTATTTAACAATTGATAAAGATTTCGGCAGCTTATTCGTTTAATGGTTTAATGTTGGTTTCTTAAGAAATGAATTTAAATTAGTTATTAATGGTGTAGAACTGTTTGAATACCCGTTACTGATTTGCTGGGAATATGGAGTCTTTAGATAATACGCCTCTCTGCGGCGTTTACCTCGCTTAGCGTCCAGCGCCGCCACTGAAGGATATGCAATAGATAACACTGACAAGAAAAACTGTGAATATATACATAAAATATATGTTAAACCAGTATGAAGAGGTTTGACTTGTCCTGTTCTAACTCTATTCTCTAGTTAGAATAGATAAAGAAAACCTCATTTTTGTAGCTTGCATAGTTTAGCAAAAAAATAAATAAGTCACACGTAATTGGGGTTATTAGTGACCCAACTTATTAAATATGCTACTCTATTACCTTTTATTATTTCTTTTATTATTTTAAGTCTAAACATTTCTTAATAAAAAAATGTTTTGTAACGAATTACGAATAGCGTATGGTTGTTTCCCGGATTTTAGAAAAGCTTTGTATAATTTTCTGAAAGTGCCGTACTTCCCTCTGTGCTTGTACGGTGCCTCCCCGTTATTTGTTTCTTCTTTTACAGGAATTACCTGTCTTTCCTACTTTTCCCTGTGTTCGTATAATTTGTATAGTGATCAAACCTGGAGGATCGTTTCCTCTAGGTGACAGAAACGCGGGAAATGTTTTGCTACAGTGGTTTGAAGAATCCAAAAAGTAATACTGAAGGTGATCAAGATGTTGCTGTATAGCGATGAAAAGAATTCCATTGAAGTACAATCACAATACGAATCCGAAAATGGGTCTGACGCAGAAAATACGTCTAGTGGTATACATAAGCAACAAAAAAATGTCTACATATAAGTTTCTTTCTAGTTTCAAAAGTAATATAAATGTCTTTTTTAATCTGCAGATAGAAAAATAAGCTTGAAAAATGGTACTTAGATCCACAAACACGCCTCGATGACCACTACGAAATGTAATGCATCAGGAAGGAGGGTCTATAAGATACGCAAAGCGAAACGTGGACATGTTTTGATACATTTTAGAGTAGTTTTTAGAGATTGTAGACTCAACCATGGAGATTTATTGAAAATTCTGAATTCCGAATAATTTCTATGTTTTGTTCGCTTTGTTTACTACAATTTCTCGATATCTGTGTTTTAATAATCCCGAAACTCGAAGAAAATATCGAGATTTAGATGAATTGTCGCCAATTAGTTCTTTTTTTGAACTCTGGGCACTTACATTATTAGAAGGTGTATATATCCCTCACGAAAATGTAATCGTCGATCAGCAGCTGCTTGTAATTGCCAAATATACAGGATGATTCTTTAATATTGCGAAAAATTTCAGGGACAGGTTCTTTAGATAAAAATAAGAAAAAAAGTTCCCATTAGCATGTGTCCGGAAACGCTTCGTTTCCAAGATACATTTTTTCATTTTTTTTTTGTAATTTTCTTTTAATAATTGTTATTTCAAAAGTCCTTTTAACTATACGATTAGGGTATTTGTCGTGATAGATGATTAAATGTTCTTATCGTGTTCAAACAAAATAGCTCAGTTTGCTTGGAATTTGGAATGCCTACCACTGTCAATAATTGTTTTTTGCCAATAGTTGATTACTGTTTGTCACATTGTGAGTGCGGGAGTGAGTAAATAACTACTGGTTTCGTGTTTTAAAACATATTTTCCATATTTCTCATAAAAGAATGAATTACACAAGTAATGAATTGTGCCATATGCATTTTGTTTATGGTCTTGCCGAGGGTAATTCGTTAAGGGCTAGGTGTATTTATGAGGATGTTCTAATGTTGTAATTCCGCATCATACAATGTTTGCTCGTCTCCATCACCGTCTCAATGAAAGACGAAGCTTTAAAAAAATCACTGCTAAAAACGGGCAACCTCGTACAGTTTCAACTCCACAAATGGAAGAAGAAAGTGTAGCACTTCTTAAGTTTACTTCTTCGCTGGTTTTCGTTAATTCCACCAATTTAATTTTTTCATTCATTATTTTGTAATATTTTGTATTATATTATTTTGCATTTTGTATTTTGTATTATGTTATTAATAGACGCTGTAAATGTTGAGAGTTGCAATAGACATATTTGTTTGATGTAACTTGCCTGGAATGTAAATAACTGAATTTGATAAGTAGTAACTGTTTACGAAATACGCCTTGCATTTATTTTGCATTGATGATGTACAATGCATTGCATTGTTTCATACAAAAGACAACAGAAATAATGTTAGATTTAGTATCAACTTAGCATTGATAGATTCAGTACCAACGTAACATCAAAGGTAACATCTTTGTTATACTCTCTATATTTTGTAATAATCTGTGTTTGTCGAACCTCAAATAAATTTTTTTAACGGTTGAAGAAATTACCCCCGTTTATCATGTTTAACAAATTTTGTATGTAGTGAAACTTTTTTTGCAAATATTGTTACTTTTAGACTCCATTGGAACCACGTGTAACAAAAAAATTCTGGCAGGGGCTTAAAGTAATTCAAAACTTTAACTAGTATCTATAGTTTCCGATAATATGAAACATTGTAGCCAACTGTTGAAACAATTGAATATCATAAATCTTTTTTCACGATAAACATACGTATAATTTTCGAAATTTCATGGTCCCCAGAGCTCTACCATTAGGCCGTAATTGACAATTTGGGCTTCAAGTAGATTATTATATATTAACAAGAATGAATCGATCATTCCTTATTTACTTCGGACCCACCTGAATATTACGTACCGATTAAATCATCGGTAATAATTTGCGCTAATTAACGACGCGTTTGATTTTTCCTTGGTTCTTTTGCATGGTTCGTTCGTCAGTTCGTCGCGAACGGGGCACGCATCTTTTCGTGTAAAAAAATTAATTCTCCAACATCCGGCAATTTATAATATACCTGTGTAGCTGCAATACTCGAACATATTCGAAACTAAAAACACGCCAGGTGGGTTTTTTCGAGTCAGCCAACCCGTTTGATTGATATTCAATTATATCGATTGCGGTTTCTTTTTGTTGCTGTTGTGTTCGTTTTTCATTATTTCGTTCGTTGTGACAGTTCTGGATTAAATTCTATCGTTTGTTGTTCGTTTCTAGATCCAAGGGAACACCTCAATTCTGTACCGGAACAATTAATGACAAGCCGAACAAAACTATTGCAATCCACCTATTTGTGGTATAACGTGTATTTCGCCGTTAACTGCCTTTACAAGCGCTTTGATCGGACGCTGAACGCAACTCAAAATATCGAAAAAGCGAGAACGAATAGAAGACAGGTAGGAGCGTACAGAAGAGACGTCAAACGATGGCTACTAATATTTAGGTGTCAATTAGATTAAAACATATAATTTGTGACATAAGTACAGAAAGATATGTATGTAGGTGTTCAATGCTGACGATGTTTAGATATTTATTAGATTATAATAAAGCTGTATTCAATTTCATCTATTGTTTTTTTAATTTTTTACATGTGCTACTATGTTATAGATATCTATAAATTTGTTTTTCTATCCATTGACTGGTTGGGCTAAAAATGTTGATCTTAATCACAAAATCAATTTCAATCAATTATTTCAATTAGAAGAAACGGGTGATCCATTTCAAGTGCAATGATTTCATAACATTTCCAATTGCCTACACAGGCACATATACTAGATATGAGGGCCGGGCTTCTATTGCTTCGATTAGTTCTTACCGATTCTGGTTGCTTGCGTTTGAAATCTAGCTTCGTGGCGGGACACTATTCATAATTATATTTTTATATCTAGCTTCTTAATAAACGTAAAATAATAAAATTTTATATACATTTCCACCTATTCAACGAATAGAATTAAAATATATCAGGCTGCATGGGAAAGGATCCTTTAAGAATGAGTAATTGGAGACCTGTCGTGCAACGATCGCCAAGCTGAAAATGGATTTCATTGTAGACACCATGCATAATGGACCTATTTGGCCTAAATGTAACTCCATTACAAAATTTTTTTAAATAATTTTGATAATTCAAATCTTTATTATGATGCCAATAATAAGGGAATTTTTTTTTATTTTTGAATAAACACATTTTGGTTGATCACTAAAACTAAGATCAATCATTGGTATGCATTCGCTATGTATTAAAATCGAGAGTACTTACCTAGCAAATAAAAAAGTTCTACAGATATCTAAGCCCTAGCTATTATTTGGACACATTCTTTGAGACGAAGACGGTTCGGTTTGAAGAGAAGGCATTGGTAAAAGGGGTGCTAGCGTCCTTTTTAGAAATCTCCGAGTTTCTCTTTTTTTGTCCACTTGTCATTTCTTAGTAAATTGAACAAAATTGTACTTTTGGAAGCGTCTTTCCAAAATTTAATATGTTAAGCAATCTTTTGCAAATTGTTTTAACGGTAAGGTCTAAAGCTCTAGCTTGCCTGCGTTGTTCCTCAGTTCAGTTTCTCAATTCTATTTGTATATCTTGATCTAAGTTTTCCGATCTTGGTCATTTGCTGATTTTAATTCTCTAACTCTTCTCAACAAATCAGAGAATGCTGAAAGAATTTTTCAAAACATATCAATGCTTTTTGAAAGTATTGTTGCAGATTTTTCACTTTGCACTTCTATTTTTTTTTCTTTTGCACTTCTATTTTTTTTTTTATAGAACACGATAAAATCTGAAACTCTTTATGATTCGTTGATTCCAGGGGTAACATACTGAAGTATTATTAGGCGGTTGGAAAATTAATTTCACATTTTTGAACTATAATGCGTGAGGATGGTATCTAGCGTTGCCCAAGTATAAAAAGATTTTTCTCTTTTAAATGGTCATTCTTTTACCCAGTTGTAATAATTATTCAGACATAATGTCTTGCGTTATTTGTGCCTTTTTGTTTGATCCCTAAGTTGCTGGTGTGATCGATAGCGATATGTTGGAATACTCAACGACGCACAGCTTTTCGGTCACACTTATACGAAACATAATTGTGGTAAGCCTCTTCTTAGATAATTTTCAATTACCATATTTTTCGGAATCTTCTGCACCCCGATTTCTTCGATTTAGCCTTTATCTTTACCAGGAGTCCTGTTATGGAAATGTTCTGACTTTTAGCTTTTTGCAAACCAATCATAGCATATTTTATCTATATATTAAGACCTTCAAGTTTCAAGAAGTTTTCTTTTTGATCATATATCAATAGCCAAGAATCATCCTGGCTACGATTTATTACGAACTTCTTCTTGCCTGTTTGCCTATTCTGTTGCTTGCGTTTTTCCTATATTAATCCTATAATGTACGTAAATACAATTGTTTTGGTTAGTGCCTGAATAAAATTGCTATGTATGTATGTACTGCCAGAGCATGTACTGATAATTTTTCTTTATCTAACATCACCTAATTATATTATCAATCATTTTCTTTCTCGATGCCATTATGTGTGTCTGGTTGTGCTCGTTTACAAGTGCTTAATGACCCGCAGGATTATGGTTTAAGACAAATGAGAAACATCATATAAAACAGAAAAGCTTACCAGGGCTACGCGTCCGCTTATGGAAGATTTTTCATAAAGTTTGTGGGAAAATTTAATTCCCATATATATGTATATACAATATATATATATATATATATATATATATATATATATATATATATAGTATGTATATATGTATATATATGTATAGTATATATATATTTGTCCTGTGCCTTTTTGAAAGAATTTACAATATATTACTAATAAATACTAAACAACAGACGATCCTGAAAATTGTAGTATTCATCAGATTACATTATCAGTTTTCTTTGACACGCCATCGGCGGCAGAGGTGTGTACGGATCGATTGATATTCAGGATACGAATGCTTTTCTAAACGGATTGAAGGAATCTCGTACAGCTGTTATATAGCCTATCAAACGTCCATTATATACGACTTTCGCGACAACCTCTCTGGCATTTGCCGAGACGTAAGAACACTCGCAGCAGCGAATATCACGTATGTACCTATACGCCGATGAAATATTTATGGAGAGGCACAATATGCGACAATTGCATCGGATCACACGCTAAAATATACATGCATAAGGGAACATAGACGCACGCATAGATAGATTAAGGTTAAGTATAGCGGCAGCGTTCATACGTTGTTATACTACATGGAGGAAATGCACCACATAGGATAGGAGTTGGTTTTCAGTACTTTCACGTCATGTCTGAGCTGTCTCGCATTCGCCAACCATCAATTAAACGTGCGTGCGTCTAATGGTACGCTGAGAAATTAGGTGAAGTAGGCAAGTTTCTAAATGCACCCGCGTGCACATACGTGCGCACATGATTAGCAAAAAAAGATGACGGAAATCAACGAGCACATAATGCATGCACCGTTTTTTATGATTAAAATACGGAAATATGTAAAATAAAAATTATATACGTTCATACAATTACTTTTCGTAATCTGATTTACGCATTTTGCTACTCATTACTATATCCACTTTACCGGCTGGTTGTTAAGATTCTCCCGTTTGACTCTGCTAACTATACATATATCAACAATGTACACCGTTAATCGCGATTGCATTCTCGTAGTTTGATGCTACAAGTTCGTTATAAATGTATAACGAGCACATCGGCTCTTTCGAATAAACAGACTGTCTAGTCAAAGACTTTAAGTTCGTTCTAACTTAATCGCTGATACTTATCGTCAACTTAGCTTTAGTTTTTGGTGTCTTTCCAACAGCTCCGAAGAAAACAAGAGTAGTTGCCTGTTCATAAGAACTTCAACTATCGGTCGATTGCAATAATACCTAAGTTCACTAATGTGTTCGAACATATTCTCTGCGTTTATATATACTCAACGGTTAAAGATGCAGGCATCGCTAACTTAGCAACAATTTCTCAATTTGTAAATATATGAATAGGATGATTCAAGTCGACGTAATCTACATCGATTTCCCTAAAGTATTTGTATCCTTTGATCACGATATTTGGCTTGAGACTTTAAACTGTTTTAGATTTTCACTTAACCAGCTGAGGCTAATGCATTCTTATTTGAAGGATTAATTACGTCTTTTACCATGAATAGAGATGGTACGAAATTGTGTTTACATCAGGTATTGCAAGGGTTCAAAATTAGAACCGCTTTTACTCAATCTTTATAAATTTACTTGAGTGCTTTATTTATCCGGGTTTGGCATACGCCGATGATATGAAGATTAATTGTGCAATTGATGAGAGGTTGCTCTTGCAAAGTAATCTGGTCACATTTATTAGTTCGTGCGAGATAAACAAATTAAAGCTATCGAGAGTTTCTTTGATGCGCAGTCTTGGTGAGATGTTCGGCGTTCGTTTGAGCGGTGTCAGTCATATCGAACAACTTTGCTCGATCGAAGAGCAGTTTTTTACGCAGATCGACCATGCAGTTAATAGATCTAGACCAAAGAAGTTAAAAGATCTAGAATATGCTAGTCTTATATGGAATTCACTTTGTATTAGTGTCACAATACATGTTAACATCATTGTTGTTCGTCTGTATCAAAAATTTTTGACATGGAACGGAATTTTTGCTCCAGCTAACGGCCTGAATATTCTTCACAGTAGAGTCTATTGCGAATTTCTACTATCTGGCGTTTCATTAATGGCATCTGGGCATTTTGCGATGTTCTTCTTCCCAATTACACGTACAAATGTACATTCGTAAGCTCCAGTTTCAGCAATCTTCATGAATGTTAATTTATATTTTTTCTTTCTTTATCAATTGTTTTTTTTTTGTTTGTTTATAATTTACAGCTGAATTTGTACTATGTTAAATAAAATATTTTGTAATTGGGTGCTATTATTATTACTATAATCCACTTTGAAATTTGATCACTTTTATTTAATAATTCAGTCTTTTCTTCACTGTTGTTTAATCTTCATTCTGTTTATGTATTAGCAATAATATCGACCATCTATTCATATATTTTACATACAACACCTGAATAGATGGCATTAAGCCTGCAGAAACGAATGCGCGTTTTACGAAATTAGCAGTTTAGTTACATTAATTAGCAGTTTAGCAGTTTAGTAGTAGTTACATTGGTTTGTTCGTATTATTTTTATTCGTCTCATTCTCATGAGACGAATAAAAATTAGTCTCTAATTTCGTGAAGCGCAACTCGTTTCTGCAAGCTTAGTTCGCATTCGAATGATCGTGCAATAAATCACCCTACGTAAAGTAGATGTGCATTTCTTTATATGCCGTCAGACTTTCTCATATGCAATTTATCTATTCACGAATTATTCAATACAAAAAATTGTTATGATGGACATTTACATTTTACAACTAATAATTTTAACAGTGCTTTTTCAAAAAAAAAAGAAGTGTATTCGTTAGCAGTAAGATTGAAGAATATATAGAACGCGAAAAACGCGTTTAATTTATCTTGCGGAATGCTTGCGCTAGTCGATCGTCGCCCGACAGAATTGCAAGAAGCTTTAAATAAGACGTGTACATATATTGATAGCGTTCGCGGTGGCAGTTGACATAAACCGAAATGACAGCGTTGTAAACACATCGCCTCTGGATGTGGAGATGCCAGGACTTCTTGCTAGCTATGCTACGTCTATACGACGCGTGATAACTGACGACTTCTCCGCTGAGCCTGCGAATAAGGGAAGCTGAAAGAAGAAGAAGAAACGCTTTCTTTTCTTTTATTCGTTTTTGTTTTTCGACTGACCTAAAGTGGGTACTTCTACATGTATACAGATAGATGTACGGAAGGAACGATGGATATACCATCTATGTAAGAAGTCTGTTTTGTATGTATATGTATGTGCAGCCGCATGTTGTTTTCTGTCAAGCCAACCGCTACCTCACCTGGTACCACACATACATATACACTAGTCACTCAATCCGTTCTCTGTACGTTGGTAAATTATGCGTGAGAACCGTACGCGCGGTTTGCTCGCGATGAATATCTGGTTCAAACGTGATTTTTTGCTTAAAAAAACATAATACATACATTTACACAACCGATCTCTCTTGTCCTGGTTTCTTGACAGATGATTTCCCTAATAAGTATTAGGGAAAGGTACAGTAAAAGTACTAACGTTTCTATCTATACAGTATTGTCGTGCTGTTATTCCCAGCATTGGTCAGTTGTAATTAGCACCGCGCGTACGTCAATTATTATGGCTACAGTGTGCCCCCTCGCCCAATGTTAACTTCCCTCCTGTGACCTCCGACTTCGGTTTTGGAAACAGAAGTTCTTTCTCTAAATTCGTGTAGTGTTAAGTATATAATTGATAAGCGCATACGCGCAAATCCAAGCTTTTAAACGATTAATTTTGGTGGAGAAGCATTGAGTTGGTAAATAATTGATCAAAGGTGCGCCTTCAAATCGGACCAATAAATTAGCACAGCACTTCCCCGTGGTTGTTCTTCCTGTTTCCAAATAATCAATTAAGGTTATGCCTAGCGAATTCCAAAAAGCTGTCGCCACAGCTTTTTCAGCTGATGGAATTGTCTTTGTCTTCCTTAGTCTTCGCACGTTTATTATATACAATAGGGCGATAATAATCTTTATTGATCATTTTGTCCAGCACTCAATTAGACGACGTTTCTCATCAAAGACGGACCAGTATCTGATAGTAGCCGAAAGTGCATAGTTCTTAAAAACTGCGTCCAATTCTTCTTTCATTTCCGCACGCGTTTTCTTGATTGGTATTGTTCTTTCTTAATTTTACAAATACATAAACCTTCAACAGCTCTCAAAATAATACTATTTTACGAATTTCTCGAAATTTTCACTGACATCGACTAAAGAATGGTACTCAGCCGGTAATGCAGATTTTGGCATGAAGCATGATACATTTCCCATAAATTTTCTCATAAATTATAGCCAGCCAGCCACACGATTCCTCGCATACATATCTTTTCTTAAAGGAAAAATAAATGGTCAAATCAAAATGTGCCTTACCTACATATTAAATTACCGTATGATGTGTACATACCGTAAATCAAAAAAGCCACACAGGAAACCAAACATTAAGTTGCATTCATATTTCTTACGTGTATAACTTACAGCCATTTAAAATTCGCATACGCACCTACCTCCTTATAACGTGCCAGTGGTGCGACCATTATCGTTTGTTAAACATAAACAATCAATCAAAATTAGCTATTTCATTATGCAAATTGCGCCTGTAAGTATAGGTGCATACACATTATATCGTTCTGCATATCTATTTCATTCACACAACAAGGGCAACTACTCACGCACGCACGCTTCATTAAAAAATACACGCATACTCACATGTCTCCCCATTCCTTTCTTGGAAAGCGAACCGCTGTGCTGCTATAACACCTTGATGCATCAGCCGACAAAAACCACCGTAAACCCGTTATATGCAAATATGCATAAATATGTGCGTAATGTTCGAAATTATAAGAGAGTAGAAGAAGCAATGGGGACTACAACTACTTGTGTAAGTACTACAAATTCAGACGCATGTGTTTATAGCCATAATCGTATTTAAAATGAGCAAAGCGAAAGACAGACGAACCGGAAACCATTAATCTGTATCCGCTCGATTAGTGCAATATTAATAAAAAAAGAAATTCAACAATTTCTTCTAACAATATTAGTGTTGCATATAGTTCATTTCTAGGAGTTTATCTAGATGGAATTCTCACCTGGGAAAGTCATGTTAACGCCTTATCATCAATAATTGACTTGATACGATCTTTAAGATAACAAATTAACAGTTAATTCCCCAAAACGCGTTGGCTATATGTGGATGACTGCAGAGACTCGTTCAGATATTTGTGAATTCTCACAACTCCATGCTTGTACATTTTTGAATGTATTACTATGATTCACGATCGTTACACTAGACATAATGGTAATTTACGATCAAATTTTCATAGGTTATTTAAAGCACATACGGAGTAAGCTACTATGCTACTAAGTATTAATATTATTCCAAACTTTATTCGGGGATTTACCGATTTCTTCGTTTAAACGGACAATTAACAACTTTCTCGAGCTTTCTCTTCGGCCGATGAATATCTGAGTAGCAATAGCTTGATTATTATGATATGTATTTGTACACTTTGATTTATACTATTAAGCAGTATAATAGTACTAATCAAGATTATTATTAGTTGTTTTATTGCTAAATGAAGTGTTGGTAGTAGTAATTGCGATGCGTGAAACTTTAACTTTTGATTGTTCATTATTACGGAAAACTATTTCTGTTTTCCTTCAGAGGTATAAAACATATTTGTTGGTTAGGCAATTACGTTGTTAGAACAAAAATTACAAAATATCCAACAATTAAAAGGATGCTTTAATTTTTATTTGAAAGAAAATTGATTCGAGTTCAGCTTATTCTAGATTAAATTAAACCGAACAGTTCTTGATCTGTTTCACCGTATTCATTTCAAATCTGTTGTGGTTAGCATTACTTTCTTCGTTAGATTTAGCAGCGTTGTGAGTGATCCCCCTACATAGGTCTCGGCGCTTGTATTTCTACAAGCTGTACTCCTACCACTGCACAGCACATGGACGGCAGTCTCTTTTTCCGCTTGGCAGAATATACATACTGTTTCTTCTGTTAGTAGGTCTGCTGTCATTGTAAGGTTGTGTCCAATCAGAAATTGCTTGGCCTATCTCTGACTTAGAATATACTTCCATCAATCTTAAGATTTCTTATCTTTCTATTGTTTAATGGTTGCTTTAACTACCGTACATGCTATTTCCACAGAGTGCCTTTGGGAATTTTTAGCAGTTGACGAACCTGCTCGGGCTAATTCGTTAGTCATTAGATTCCCCCGAAGGCCTTCGTGTCCTGGCACCAAAGTTAAGGTAATTTTAGTTCGGCTTCCAAGCCTATTCTCCAGCATCAGTTTGGAATTCGCGTATGTAAAGTCTAACGCTTTTATTACTGCTTGCTGTCTGCTTAGACAGCGATAGATCGATAGTTATCTTTCCTGTCCTTTTGTTCATTCATCTCTATCTGGTATTACCATTTTATAATACTTAATGAAGCTGTATTTGGGACTGATGGCGGCACTGGACCTGCTACATTTTATATTTATATAGTTGAGTTCCTTTTTCTGTTCAGTTTCTACTAACTACTAACTACTAACAGTTTCTGATGGTTTGCACCGTTCATTAGTCTTAGATCTGCTACATGTATAAGCAGGTCCAGGTTTAAGATGACTTCCAAAGCAGTTGCTGAGGTGGTGTTCATGGCCTCAGTGGCACGAACATGGTAGTCTTTATATGCCACTTAGCCGCCTTGCTGCCTCTATCTGCAGTTTTCGTCCACCACACTATCGAATCATAAGTTATCATTAATCTGGTTATTTTCATGTATAACTACAGCATCATTTTTCGGCTGAATCCCAACGTTTTTCCACACAGTCTTCTAGATTTGTATAAGGCAATAATACATTTGTTGATGGTTTTTTCGTTTATTTTAGTTTTGCTAAAAATAATGTTATAAGAATTTGGCATCGTTTGGTACTTTATCATATTCAATCAACACAATAAGTATCAAATTCTCGAATTCGAATTCTCTGAAGGGTGTAAAGGCATTATTATTATTATTATTAAACACATTACAATTTGTCTTTTTCTCGCATTTTATTTAATGTTGAGAGTCTGTTTATTTTTTGTGTCTGTACTTAAGTACTTTAATTTATCAGTCAGTTTTCTTAACCGTATAATCAATACGTTGTATCTTGTTTATCTACGTTGTTCTAATTTGCTTTGACAATTATCTAGATTCACACATTTTTTCAGTTGTGCTGTTTCAACCTAAGTTTGTATTTCATTAATTTTGAATTCTTCAAAAGTAAATCAAAGTAAACTTTTTAACTGGAAATTTATTTAATCATAAATTACCTGAACAACAAACAGATTCAAAGTTAAACTCTAAAATTAGCGTCATTTGTAGCCATTATTTAATGGTGTTAATGATTTTTACTATTAACAAATATGTTTGTGTCAAAATGTATGCCGAAACTATTTATTTTTGGGGTAGCATGTATAATGAAACAACTGAAGTTGGTTTCTGATGACATTTTACCCCACTTACGACACTATGACGTGAAAATTTTGACGAGGACTGAACGGACATTAATAATTGATGAGATTACATTTAAATATGCATACAATTTTCACTAAACTTTGTAGTAGAAAGATTTTATGTTAATTTACGATTTTTTTCTTAATCTACAAAGGAAGTAATTGTCCACTTTCACCATTATTGTCGTTGATTGGACACTATGTCCAGTCAACGTCAATTCACCTACCTATCCACATTATGTTCCAAAGATAATAGGCCAGAAAAAACAATTTTTTTGAAATCTACTACTACTGGGACCGTTATTTTCGATAGTCACTAGATAAGATGTGTGGGTAGTGCTGAGGACAGACGTAAACATTGCAATACTTATAGTCTCTTTGCGCCTTAAAATACACTATACGTCTTATGGACTATTGTCATCTCTTTCTATTAACAGAATGTTTGTATACATACATTTCTTATTGACACAGGCGCAGTCGCCAAGATGTTACATAATTTTTATTTTAAAAAATTATTTGTTTGGTTTTATGATATTGTTATAATTTATTTTTTTTATAATATTTATTAGTATAAAAAAGAGTTCTTTCAAGATCTGTTTAGTACTCTAGGCTGGCCTAGGCTCTAGGCACTTGTATCAGTTCTATGTAATATATTGTAATGGTTCAGGTGTTTTAGAATAGTGATCTTTCTATTAGGAAGAAACGGGAAGGCGAAGTGTATTGTAGCAGAGAAAAGCAGATGATTTTGAACGCGTTTTGCTGTTATAACAAAGCTTTGAATGTTTCTGCTGCCATCAAAGAGACTGGATTCCGGAGAGAGAATAGTGTATTCACTGCGTAGGCAACAAGAACCACTAGAAATACCACTGAAAAAAGAGCCGAAAAGGAAAGGAATTCAAAAGAATGCTCATACACAAATATATGGTACATAGTTTTTTCTTAAGTAATGCTTCTCCTACGCTGAAGTCTGTCAATGTCTGTCAATATGGATGAAGATATTTCAAACTTTAAGCGAGCAACTCTATATAAGTTATTGCCATTGTTTGCTATTGGCTTTGTATTTGAAAAAATTGGAAGACCAAGTATTATGGATGAGTGAGATAACATTATAAGAAAGGCATAGTTATTTGAAAGACATGATGAGATATAGCATTGTATACACGGATGAATCATGGGTCAATACAGGACTCTGCTAATAAAGTATGGGCTGGATAGGACTGTAAATTCGAAGCGATAGGTAATTGGTAGAAGGTGTGTTGACAGGAATTACAGCACCCCGTGGTCATAGCGAAAGGCTTGCATTAATTCACCCAGATAATGAAAACGGTTTTGCTGCTGAAGCAAAATTTAGATTTCTTTGAAAAAGAAACGCGGTAGATGAACATGATGAGATTTGCGAATATATTTATGAGAAGTGGTTTATTTATGAGAAAGATAGTTGCTACCGTCTTGTTAAATCATTTTGCTATTGCAATGGACAATGCGCCATATCACAACCGAAAGTTGTTGAAAGCACTGCCAACATCAAATTGGAGAAAGGACGATATTCGTTTGTAGTTGGCAAATAAACATATTCCTGTAGAAGTAGGAATGTTAAAGCGAGACTTGATTTATATATTATCACGGGTTAAACATAACTAAGACAAATAAAAAGTTGAGAAAATCGCTGGAAATTTAATCGTACTTTGCCTTCACATCATTGCGTGTTAAGACCTATTGAAATGGTCTAAGGTCAAGTAAAGCACTACATCCGCATGAAAATAGTACGTTAAAAGCCGCAGATCTCATGCTATTAATAGAAAAGGGTTATGATAATATTCCTGTGGAACAGTGGAGAAATTACGTAGATCATGTTAAGAAAGATATTTATCATTATATTGATCTTTATTAAATATAATTTTATGGTCGATCTTAGAACTACTGTGAAACAAGAACGGTAAGGAGACATATCACTCATATTTATAGAAAACGAAGAAATTGAGAAACTAAAATATTCTTCAGTTATGGATAATCTAATAAATGCCCTCGACGAGAAAAAGGCAACAAAAGCGTCTACTTACTCACTACAGAATATTTTTTTTTAGAGTTGAATTTTTTTATTGTTGTTTTTATTATTTTGCAAATAGTGTTGTTTATTCGAATGTTTTTGTTGATTGTTTGGAAAAGGATTCCCCAAAAAAAATCTGATACAGGGCCCGCTTAAAGCCAGCTACGCCACTGGCTGCGAACAGACTATAGGCGAAATTGTTCAAGAGTCTTTGGAAGTGTTGTCTACATTGACACTTATATTTTAAAAATTATTGCCATAATGGAAAGACCAAACAATACAGACATACGGTATAAATAAATATACCATCGTTTTTAATCAAATAAAAATGAAAAAACAATTTTACAGACCTTTTCGAAGTTGTGTAGTTGTCATATCTCAACACTGTGGCAATTTTTCAACTGCAACAGACGCATAAGTAGTACTTATGCGTTAATTATTTATTAATTTGACCAATTAATATCTAATATAATAACTATAAATAATACTCATAAATTATGAGTATTATTTATGAATTATTATAATTATGAGTCATAATTATAATAATTTCATAAAATCACTTCATAAGAAGTAAAGGGATCTCGTGTTGAGTTAGTATCATGTGCTCTTAAAAGACTTTACTGTATTGTGCAATGTTTTCGAGATATATAAGCAAATGCACGCAGGATTCAATGAAATACTTTCACTTTGTTTCTTAATACGCATTGGGTCGACCTCTAGACGCAACTTATCTGTAAGTGCTTCATTTTTCATATTTCTATTTGAGTATTCGAATTTACTACGCGTTATTCACAAATTAATGTCTTGTCTGAGCTGCACAGATTACTTTTTAAAAACGTATTAACCGGCAATGAATCATATTTCCTTCTTGTATGTTACAACGTACGTACGAGCACGGTACGAATAAGGTGGAACGGCCCAGAACAATCATTATTGTGATAAATTGTGCGGTGCAACGCGGTGTAACGTCTTCTTGAAAAATCTTCCACGTCTCGACGTTAAACGCTATTCACACAACATAAATATAAATTCAGATTTAATGATGGTATGCAATTAATGAGCGTAATTACGGAACTGTGTCTGTGCGGTGTGTATTGACATTGCTCGCATATACACTATTACGGTAAACATTCACCAGATATGCACGCAGGTAGAAATTTGAACGTATATTTTAGTGGAACATTTTGTAACATTAATCATGTGCAGTATTTAGTGGGATAGTAACATTGCACAAAATATCACGAGTTAGTAGCGTTGACATGATGAAGCTCAAATTGTAGTAGTTAAAAGTTTGTTAAGTAGGTATTTACTGGATTTACACATTAACCTGAAACGCTCTTTTCTCCTTATTATTAATAAATGAAAATAGATAAATAGAATACAGTCTGAATTAGTTAATTAGTACAGATGGATGATTTAAGATACAACAGTACTAAAAATAACATGTAAGATTATCATATTGCGGACCGACGACTGTCATTATGCCATACATTTGTCGAGCTGCTGCGTACATGTGCCTTAGATAAAGCGATATACAGTCAGACGATACTACTTCTGCGCCTTTGTTACTTCTTTGCCTTTGATTAGAGACGCTCAACCTAAGTGTAAAATATCACAGGCGTAGATGCATCGAATGGAGATCGTAGTTTACTTCCTATTATTGGAAAAACATTAAACTAAGATAAATAATGTCTATGGCTATATTTTATAGATATCATGTTGCAAGTGATTTATTAACATTGGTTAGCAAAACATACTCCAAATTTTCTGATGTGAAATGTATTCACTTACTTGTCAGAACATCATAAGCTTGTTTCTAAATCATAATTTGCGATTTGTTAACGGTTTCCTTACTTTTGTTGCACAATCGTTTCAATAGGCAGACATTGACGAATCCGGGTTGCGGGTAAAAATTGCATCGGTTTTTTTTTTACACCAAAATCAGCAGAAAGATTCTTTAACTTTTATTTATTTATTATAACATGTAACACTTTAATTCTATATTTTGGTTTTATTGTTACTGATTCAAAGCATTTTATTTTTTGAGGCATATTACGAAGATGTTCTTTAATAAAATGCAAATTAGTTTATAAAAAGGGATTTGTTCATCCTTATTAAAATTGTTTATTACATCAGTAACTTTCTCCAAATTGTCTCCGTAAAATGAAGAGGCTTCTAACCATGTCTCCCTTTTTGTTATGATTGTCATTCTATTATCTTACTGGTTATTAAATATAGCTTTATTGAACGATCTATATACAAAACATCAAAAATGACGTGAATTATGCTTCGCCCTAACGCATCCTTAGTTTCGTTTATGCTCAACCAGTAGTAATCGTCTTCTACATCGGTTTTAATTTTGTTTATAGATTTTGGGAGATAGTTTTTTTATAACTTTTCATAATGTTTAAAAACTGGATTATCTAGTTTTCGGAAGAGTATATTTGCAGAGATCGTCATAAAAATTATCATTCGAGACAGCAGAATTGCCATGAACGTCGGCTTTTAAACGATCCGTAAATCTAGATTTTTTGGAACACTACAATAATCGAACAAATTGTGCAACGAATCTCTGTGTCGTTGACAATTTCGAAATAATCATGATCCTTAATCCAAGTATTCATCAGCTGTTGGCGGGACGTTTGTAAGGCGACAAAAAAAAAACAAGTTAATATATCTGCACAAATTAAAGAAAAACAATAATTCCAACAGTAGGTGATGACAAGAAATCAAATTTGATTAAAATTGTGTAAAATAGTGGGTAGCTAGCCACACAAACGACACACTCTCGCTACAGATAAGTATCTCTCTTCAGCATGTACCTGAGTAGCGGGGAAATTACGCCGAATTCGTAAAAGTTATACCTCGTGTTTCGTAGCCGGGTGCATCCTACGGTTTATGGAACAAAAATTGATTTGAAATTCTTTCGTGGCTCGAAAATTCCGTAATCGCTCAACATAATATTATAGATAGCCGACACAAAGAAAATAAAAATGTTTTAATTCTTTTCAAATCAGGGATAACGCATGCTCTTGTTCAAACAAAATAACCTATGTTAAACACTTATGCTGAAGGAAGTTGCTTGATTTTAAAACACGGTCCTTAATATAGAAAATGTAATTACACTCTTATTAAAATTATGTCGGACGTATTAAATTTAATGAGTTAAATAAAGAATTGCATATAAAGATATCCTATTCTTTCACAATTACCTACAAATAATTAACTCGATGTAATAACTTCATTCAATTTGTAATATTTAACACTTCGTGGGCTAGACTTTAAATTCAATTCATAGCAACTAGTTATTTACGAAAAAAAGTGACTCGTGTAATTTGAAAAATTCGCTCTCGTTCTAGCAAATATTATATTGGTCTAAAATAAAATTAGTCTTTCCATAACTGGTTACGTAAATAACTTGTGATGAATTGAATATAAAAACTAACCCATGAAGTATCAAGAATTACACATAAGTAGAAAGTTTAATTAAATTATTGGACTGAGTTAACTTGTAACTGTGTACAGCAGTATGTGTCGTTCTTAAAATTTTCACTCGCTTTTATTTCTTACCGCGTTATATTTGTTGAAGGGTAAGCATCGTGCGGTGAAATTTAAGTTTTATATTAGAAGCTTCGTATAATAAACGTTTCGTATAACTGGCATGCCCTGCGCAATAATATCCGTCTCGTCCTCCGTGTACCCGTGTATATACTGTGCAGCGGCCGCACGCTACATTACCTAGAATAAGAAATTAATCTTCAATAAATTATTGCTTCAATTAATTTCTGCGTATGCCTCCTACGACGTCGGTCGGCACCGGCACCGATAAATCACCCGACGGGAAGAAAACGGCGTGATTTAACGCAGCTCGCGAACCGTAGAACAGTACATAGGATACTTAATATTTATTATTAATATTTAGCGTTAACATCGCTTTTATTTCGAATTAGCCAGATGCGCTGATGCGTCGCATCGCCGCCCGCCCGACCGCTTTTGTTGTGTCAATCTTAATGATAGCATAGATTAGGGGCTCCCGTTTCTCGTAAAATTCAAATCCTGGGATTCCGAGGAAAAACAGGGTTGCATTTCCGGAATTTCCCGTAATTCCTCATTAACAAGTACAAATTAATTCGCTTAGTTGTTATAGGTAACGTTAAAAAAAATATAAAAAATTCCCTGTACGAGTTAAAAGAAGATAATTTTTATTGTGAAAAATTTTAATGCAAAATAATTCATCCTTAACAAAATAAAAAAATTACGGTAATTTAAATAATATATAATTCGAAATGGAAATATTAATATTTGTAATAATTTTCTGAAAAATGTAAGTTGTCAATGGAGTTATGACCGTGGAAAAGATCTGCTACAGAAAAAGCTCTTTGTTGTGAGGTGGTCTGGTGAGATGACCATTAGTGCTTTATATAATTCTTTTTTTAGTTATCTGTGCTGCTGCTTTAAAAATGTTGATTTCTTTCAATATTATTGACATTAATTAACATCTTTTACACTTTTTTGAATGTTTTTCGATGTGTTTCTAACCGCCAAAATAACACTAATAGGTGCTAGAGGTGACGCTCCGTCAATATCTAGCTAGCCCCCGGGTGGGAGAAATAAATATAGTTGTGTACATAAGTATATTTATTGATCAACCATACATAATATCAAAATTTACATTTTTAATTTAAATCAATATTATTTATTACTTCCCTGTTCAATTTTATATTATTCTCTAATATCTACAACTTTAAGGTTTGATAAATAACAACAAAAAACAACTATGTTCCTATGTCTTAGCATGTTTGAAATATCTACATCTTTTGAACATGTTTAACAGATGGACGAGAAAATATGGTAATTGTGGAAGTTTTTAACTTGGGGAATTGAAATTTTGTACAACTGTTGACCGTAAGAGCAGTATTAGAATCCGAATAAATTTGTCGAAAATATTATACAGCGCATTTCACAATTACACTTAAAATTTTTAAATGAAAAAAAGTGTCAAAACTGGATTTTTTAAGTAATATAATCCTGCAACATTTTAATTTTCCAAATTAAACACTTTAATAGTTATAAAAGTAAAACAATAAGCTATTGTTAGAAGTAGCGACATAACGACAAACAAGCCTTCAAAATAAATTGGGAATTCAAAAATGTATTAATATATAGTGTAATTCATTTAAAGCAACAACGTTAACAGTTCTTATGTAACCCAATGCGTTGTGTTTTCAGAAGGTTTCAGAATACAACAATGTACACTTCATATACATGTAGATCGAGGCAGTTCTCAGTGAATGCCCTGTATGTAAATTCTGTAATGTTATGTACTCTGCAAAACACTTTTACTAAAAAAAAAATTAAAAACCTTAGAGAATCTTTCAAACGACTATCTAAAAAGTAGTTTTTGTGAAAGTCCATACGCCGTTTATAAACGTAACAAGCAGCGGCTTATAATGGAATAACAGGTACTCCTATTTTACGTGATGTTATTGACCTATCTGTTCGACTACGGGCTAACTTATTTGAATATATATCAACATCATCATAATTACATTTTGGATTGGTATGTGATAATTGTTACGTACAAGAACTTGTGTAGTAATATTGCAATGTAAACTTATTTATCTGTTACGCTCGTTGAGTGAAGTGTGGTTCACAAATGAGGCATTTGCAAATACTTGTAGAACGGTGATTTTGGCAAATTTGATGTACTTTGATTGTGAGATTTATGATTGTTTAATTTATAGAAATTATTGTTTCCTTGTTTTATAATATTCAATATAAAGTAAGGGACATACATATTACGAACTAATAAACTATTTATTATTATTGATGACGGTTTGTTCAGATCGCTTTAAATAAATCGCGTTCTTATATATTTAAAAATAGAAAAAGATCAGAGTCACTGTAATTTAATAATTCATAATTTTAAACAACCTTAAAATGAATTAAATACGCCGCGTTTAATTTGAAAAAAAAAACGGGGACTTGGATTACAATTGAATGTAGCTTTCATTTATTAGAGAATTTTTATAGTAGTTTCGTGAACTTCGCTTCATTAAATTTTAGTAGTTCGTGAAGGGTTTACTTTTATAAAATATATTTGCTTTCTAAAAGAATTTGGATGCATTTTGTGTTTTGTTGAACCCTAAGACCGAACGGTACGGTCGGTAATTTAATTCTATGAATTCTCGTTCTACGGAAATATTCAAATAATAACTTGTTGCGAGGAGTAAACCGATATTTTAATGTTGTTTGCATACGTAGTCTTCTTTACAATTTTTGAAGGATAATTGTTATTAGTGAGTGAAACTGCAATTTTTCGTAAAAACTTTCTCGCGAAATTGTGGCTTCGGAGGTTAAGTTGACAAAAAATTTCTCCCAGAGGCAAAGTTTGATTATATTTTTATTCAAGGCTTTTAACTTTAAACTAAAAAATTAAAATACTTTGTATTCCATTATTAGGCGATTTAATCTTATTGGCTTGTAAAAGTTTTTTTTTGCTTTGTATTTCCCTGTTGCATGTTACGTAAATATCTATTATTATAATTGCAGAATTATGTATTTCCGAGGAATAAAAGCGCCATAAAAATGTCAATGATAGAATAGAAATTTCAAATTTATCTTACTGTTTTAATCCATGAAGTCTTGTTTAATATCTAATTATCTAATAACTTAACATAACATTTCAACACGCTAAACAAGAAAAAAACTGCAAAAAATATCAACATAGCATGTTGCCTTAGATTCATCCGCATGTCCGCATATTTGTCTGTCCCGGGGTAATATCATGTACGTAAATAAATTTTTAAATATCTAACAAAACATGTGATTGTTCATTGTTGCCGTAAGAGATCTATTTACAATTATAATTTTTATGACATAAAAAGATCCTGCAGTGAATTTTAATATGTTACTGTTGTTTCATGTTGACTCTCTTTTATGAAATTCGTCGAATATCCTCAACTTAAAGATTACGCCTTAAACATGTATCATCGCAGTCAAGCATATCGTACATCAACAGCCTGTCAATTTGCATAAAACCGATCATACTCTCGCTCCTCCGCAATTTGTTTGCTGGCCGAATGAACGGTTGTGCGGTGTGCATAAACGCGGCAATTTACTATCAAATTGGCATATCGATTAACGCCCGCCATAGATACGTAAATACGTGTGTGTATCTGTAGGTTCGCATGTACAAATAAATGAGGAGAATGGCAAACGGCGAATTTAGCTACCGCCGCCGTATAGCTTATATACAGTGGTTATTACCGCGATAATTATTTGATAATTGATTTGTAATGAGCGTTGCGAGTGTAGTCGAGTTAAACGTTGATTGTTTATCTATTCTTTGCGAGTGATGCATTTATTGCGTTTTTTTTTCTTTTACCTTAAGCTATTTACCGATCGTGATATAGTCGTTAATACATTCAATAAAATATAAACCTTTGTGTATTAAATAGTAATAATCTACGTCATACGCATAGACAGATTTTTAATTTTTGAACTATAACACTTACGGGTTAATATTTGAGCAAAATAAACGGTGTGAGTAGCTTCCTTTAATATATTTGCTGGAATACCAAATAAGAGATATCTTCCAAGATGTTACCAGTAAACAACTTAGTCGCGTCTGCCTTGCTATTGTGTTAAATGTGGCAGACGTTGTACCTATTGGGTTTAAAAATAATTCATTTTTTCCTCAATATAAAAGAAATTATTTCATGGTTAGACAGATTGCGATAGTCATAAGACTATGTTATAAAAGGGAAAAATGTTTACTTTTGTCGTCTAGGTAGAATTATTTTTAAAAGCTGCAATGTTTTAAATATGTTTAAAAAATAAACAGGAAGTATCTATCTTTAAGCTAAATGGTCTTAATAATTATAAAATGTGTAAAAATAGAAAAGGCAAATAATTTTAATACTGATTTTTGGAAGGCATACGATTTCCTCAAACGGATTAAAAGTTATCTTAATCAAAATTTCACACGGAGCTCAAGATGGACCATTAATGGAAATTCATGTCATAACCTTTTAAAAAGCTAGATTATCTTCGTGTATCATGTGCTTTTTGGCAATTTTTCCTCTAATGGGCTATAATAGGGGATGAAAAGTATTGTGGAAGTCCCGTCATTTTTTGAAATTAGCAACATGGGAATTGTTATTTAGGAAAAAATTAACAAATGAACACCATTTTAGTGTTTTTGGAAAATTAGGAGATAAAATCGATGGTAGAATTTTGTATTGGAATTTTAAAATACTTAAATTCAATAAGAGGCTAAATTAGGGATGGACAAGTATCGAAACAAACTTCTAATCAGAAGCTTCTGTGTATAACATATAATCTTTCTAAATTAAAGTAATATGAAATTTTACACCTCTCCTCAGTTTTAGCTGTTTTGACGCGTCAGTTTATCAGGGCCTCCCTTTCTTTCTAAATGGCGAGGTACATTTAATGTTTCTCTAATTTCAAGTGAAGAGTCCATCACAACAGATAGTCAACAGAAACCTCCATGTTTGTCACCTTTTCTATAGTTTTCCAGAGACCCTAGTGAAGATAGAAATGTTGATGAAATGAAAAAAGAGGAAAAAAATAATTTAATAGAGTGTTTTACAGGTTTGTCCTTATTATTAAAAAAATTGTGATCTGCACAGTGCCTTCAATACAACGTATCAAAGGCAGACGCGGTGATATAATTTACGATATTCATTAAAAAAATCATAGCAACCCAAACTCAGCTCTCATTTTTTCTAAATTACGTAAACTGATGTGAACTATATTACATAGTACTATTAAGAACGATGAAATCATTCCGAAATTGCCACCAGCTCCTTAGCTATTAGAGAAAAATTGTTGCTATACAGAACGGTTGATAATAGCATAATTACAAAAATAGAAAGTGTAACTGATGGCTGTGAACGGTGCAAAAGACAGTTAGTGCAAGTTTGGTTATAGAAGACCCATAAAATGCGTCATCAAATGAGAACGTTACTGACATTTCGCTGTTCTGAATCTCCTTACCATCAATTTCCAATAGAGTATCTGTGCAATCTCTGCATTGTCATCGTTACTATTATAGCAAACAATAGGAATGGTGAGCATTAATATCCTGAAGTCATTGAGGATATCAACACGAAGCTGTAAATTTGTAAAAGCCGATATTTGACGTTGCTGTTACCCGGTTATGCGTTTCGTAATGCAACTAGAAATGGGAGAAAACAGAGAAGATATAATACTCTGCGCTTGTTGTATAGGGGATGTCAAAATTTCCTTTTAATCATCAAATTTTGTAAAATTTTTGAAATTCGTCGTTTAATTGTGCGATTAGCATTCTGCAAAATGAAAAGCTTCTTCATTAGTTGTACGTTTTAGACTATTCGATGCTTTTTCGCAGCTACACGGTATAGGTTCACTCGACTGCTACACGGGCGCTCCGAGCTGTCGATAAACGTGATATATGTGCGAGAAGTCATCGTCGTGGAAGAAGAAGAAAAAGAAGAAGAGTATTTCTCTCTCGATGTCCCGCACGCAGTAAATTCGTGCATTGTGCAAAATCGTGATCGCAAGTAGGCCGTGTGCTGCGCCGTGCTGTTCGTCCTCTTTCGTCTCGCCTCAGTTTTCGTCGTGGTCGTTGTTTTGCGATCATCGCGGGTTCCCGCGAACGTTAGGTCGCTTACGCAGGGATACCAACTGCTTTTTTTTTCGCCGTTGCCGTTCTCATTATAGTCCGAGTATAAAAACTTTATATCTAATAAGATATGAAACGCAAAAAAGCTTTTCTTGATTAACAAAAGCAACAAACAAATGTGGTTGGACAATATAGCTATGGTTGTTGTTGGATGGTAAAACACCTGTCATAATTTATTTATTTCGTTTTTAAGGGCTTAACATTGGTTCTTGGTCAAGTATTTGGAACCATTGTCTCAAATGTAGTAAATCATGCGACTACAAAACAGATATTAGCAACGTTGTTGATCAACGCACTATCGCTTTCCATCGGACAAAAAAACTTATACTAGCAACTAGCTACATGTGTCTAGGATAACTTACATTATTTTAAATAAGCTTGGCGGTTTCAACATATTTTCGCAAGTCTATGCGCAAAGAAGTAACAGAAAGGAAATAACACGAGTACATCTCCGATAGCGCATATACGTTCTATTCTCATCAACAAACGGTGTTCTCGCAACGAAAGTACAACAAATCCTAAACGTAATTAGTTTGGAGCATGATTAATGGTTCGTTATTGTAATAGAAAAGATGGGATAGTGGCGCAAGAGAACACTTGCTAGATCTACGCTTGCTGAAGAAGATGCATTTTCTGTACGTAGGTAGTTTTTTTCATCGTTTCCTAACGAGGTTGTTTTTTTCGAGGCGACGTTAAGAATAATGCGAGAATGCAAGAATTTCATATACAACAATGTAGGTACCACAATGGTAGACGAAAACAATTAAATTATGAAGCGGCAATAGTAAAGCAACATACAAAAGAGGAAAAGGATGTTTTGAATTAAAGAGAATCGTACGTATGAATATATCGTACCTTTGTGGTAGAGGCCTTCCGCCAAAATATATTTTGAAAATTAGTTTTAGAGGTATACTAATAATAATAATAATGATTTAAACACAGCCGATTGGCATAACATTTGGTAATGCAATATTAATTTCAATGTACTAGTAATATATGTTTGACATGAAAAGTTCACGGCCTAAAGATTACCTTCTCAATCGATATAATAACACATAAGGAAAAAAAGGCAATTGCATTCATCCACAATTACTCCATAGCTATATATTACTTAGACGAAGAATAACTCTTGGCCGTAGAGCGCGTAATGTATCCATCGCATGCAATCTCAAGCTGCGTGAGCTGCGTTTATGACCGTTGCAATATCCCGACGATTAAAATAACTTTGCGAAATATTGTTCGCAATATTAATATATCTATCTTACGCTAAGGTAGGAATATAGCATTATTCGAAATATTACATAAACTGGGTAAATTTTCTAGTAATTAATATCCGTACCGTTAGAGCACGTACAAGAAACAAGAATTAGACAAGCAGATAGCTACGGTCGTATCTGAAACAAATTGTAGCTCCCGGCCAATTGAACATAAAGAAGTTCGAAAGGCAATTGAAATGCTAAAGCTAGAATACGTTCCACATTTTAGGTTTCAGTTATCATCTGCTGTTTTTAATTAAATACGTATTTGAAGAGGATAAACCCAAATATTGTAAAAGTCTATTAGGCAACTTAGTTAGCAACAGAAAAAATAATTTCTTGTTGGAATCAGGGCATCCATATACATTTGATTACACTGGCCAACATGTTTCAACTTTTGATATTGGGTCATAAAATAATTTATACTAATTTCAATAGAAAACATATAGACATTTATTCTAATAAAAGGTAAATCAAGTTTGCTCGATTTTTTTTTATATTTCAATGAAAAGGTTTTTTAGATTAGATCATAATTTAATGTATATTTCAAATTATTATAATTAGAAGAAGAAGTGTGAAGTAATACTGCTCCGTCTCTTATAAGCAATATCTACAGCATCTCTTCTTAACATCCAACAGTAATCTGCTAGCATAACAGGATTCTATTTCCCCTGATACCGCTTTTCCATTCCCATGATGTCTTGGTGGAAGCACTCACCGTGTTCATCGCTAACGTCGCCCATATTTTCCGGACGAAAATCCAAGTGAGAATGTAGACTGTGCACTTTAAGGGACATATTACAGCCAGCAGCCTGAAATGCTTGTAACATATCCATTACTAAAGTTTTATAGTTGTCAGCTTTTTTGCTTCCCAAGAAATTCGTGAAAACTTGTACCATGGAGAGCCAAGCTGTTTTTTCCTTCGCTGTTAATTTGGTTTCAAAGATTTCATCATTTACTATTTCTCGTATCTGTGGTCCAACAAAAATACCTTATTTCAATTTCCCTTGTGTTAACTTTGGAAACTTTTCACGAAGGTATTTAAAACCTTCACCTTCGAGATCCGGTGCCCTTACAAAGTTTCTCATGAGCCCAAGTTTCACGTCGGGGAGGTGGTATTATGATCTTTTCTTTTTTTACCAGAGGCTGATATTGTACATTGTCCTTTCCTGGTATAAACTGTTATCGTAGTGGACACTCTTGCTTATGGTAATGTTTTTCCCTGTCACGACTGCCCCAAATACATAAAAAGCAACAGTATTTGGTGTAATCTGATTGCATACCCAAAATAATTGCAATTACTTTAGAATCTGCACAAATATTCCAGGGATAGCCTTTGTACTTTATCTTGTCTAATAAAATTTTCAGATTTTCGTAAGTTTCTTTCATAGAAACAGCATGACCTATCGGAATAGAAGGATAATGGTTTCCATTATGCAACAAAACTGCTTTTAGACTGGTTATTGATGAGTCTATGAATAATCTCCAAGAACTGGGATCATGATGTATTCCAAAAGCTTCAGAAAGTTTATAAACATTGTTGCAGTAGACCATATTACCGACCTTACTATAAAAATCAACAAAATTTTCATATCTGCTGCGAAAAAATCTCGACCTGCGTCTTCTCTGTAACCAGAACTAAGCCAATGTTGCCACTTTTCAAATCATTTTTACTTTAGGTATGCTGTTCAATTTCATCAGTTACTAATTTAGGGTAAAAACCTTGTTGGTCAGTGCTATTACAGGTTTGGAAATTAAACAAGTAAAAGAACATGTAGTTTTTAGCTGGAACAAAGAGGAAGGAGGCCAGGAATTAATACTATCTGGAGATTTCCGATGGAATACATTTCCTAACTTATACAAACTAAGTTCTGAAGTATGTAAATTTAAATCAAAAGAACCATCCAGGATTTTCTAAAATTATTCAAACCAAGCCCTGCTATTCTTATCTGAAACGTGTGTGTACATTTTATGCAGTTGAAAATGGAAAAATCTAATGACAAACTGTGATGCATTTTTACTCTTTAGCTTCCTTGCAGATGATCCTATTAAGAAATAAAAATGAATACTCCCTGTTAAATCTAGAAGGAAATTCAGCTTTAGATATAATTTACAAAAACGCCTTTGCATTTGACGACGATGAAGTAAGTATCGCATTTCAGAACGTTAGATTTACCTAGGGCATTCTATTCTGTTAACTCTAACATAGTTGCTGATACACTGCAAAATTACAGCATTAGATAAGTTTGATTGCAGCTTTTGGAATCAAATCTTTGCGGAAGAAAGCAGGGCATACTATGGCGCAAAACCTTATCTGATACAACTGAAAACAAGTGTGGAATAATCCAAGCATCGACAACCGACCTCCTAATGTTTAATATCTTTACTAACGACCTGTTAGTGTCAGGATATTTATATGCTGATCAGACGTCCTTAATTATCGGGGCGCCTCGAGAATTCCGCAGAAGTAGTTGTTGCTGACGCCAGTAATTGGTTTGCTGCTGACAAATTAAAAATGGATCTAGAAGAAAACAGAATGCTGCACAATAATCTGGGATGTAAATACAATATTTCAAGACTAGAGGTTCAAAAATGGCCTCTATATAAGTTCAAAACCAACTTACATCTCATCTTCAAACCAAACATCTCTTGAAGGAGATGGAGTGCTAAAATGTCTTAATTAAAACTTAGCACCTATCAATAATTCTTCATCTACTTTACTAGTGACGAAGAAAAGAACATATTCGAGATGTCGATTACCAACGAATTAGATTTCGCTTAATGCTTCTTCTGTTGCTGAAAACGGAATTCTGGAAAAATTGTTCTTTTAATGACATTTTTACATACCCAAGTTTTGCTTTTGTTCTGAAACTAAAGGTCTTTTTTTATTTTTACCAGTTTCATGATAGCTTTAAAAAATATCTAACGGTCGAAAAGATATTAGCCGTACTGTAAATTGCAATCTACGCATTTAATGTGTACGTTTTTTTTCTGTTCGGCACACATTTCCTAAGTAATAGGTTCAAGTAAGCCAAACGAATTTCTCACATCATGCGCTCCAGCAAACGCCATTCAGATTAATTACGCTTATCTTAGAGTAGTTATTAGTTTCCCGCAATTATAACCAACTGTAAATGTACGCAAGAAACCCATTACCTAATGCGCTAACTAATTATATTCTGCGTTTTTATGCTGTTTCCAGGCGTTTCTGCGCTGGTTGGGTAGTAATTTTCGATTGACTTCAAACGATACGCAAATATGTAGTTTTTCCTCTCTTTTATTCTCGGGTATTGCGTCAGATATTGTCCGGTGTTGCGTGGCGCGATCATCATCCACGGCCAGCGACATCTATTTAACGGGTGGATGATGATAAGTGGGATATGCAGTTTGAGCGTGTCGTCAATTGCCGTAATGCGAGTTCCGTGTTGAGATGTGACCGAACTAATTACGAGCACGCGGAATCGAACACGTTGATTAATTATTTACACGACGCGATGGCCAAATCCGATGATCTATATGCGCGACGATCGTGATCGGCACAACTATGTAGGTGATTCGATCGATAGTTTCGGTTCGATGGATTGAATTCGGGGTTAACATCACAGAAGATTATAGTACGCTATATTGCGTAAAATAATCATCTGGCCCTCTTATGCAATTGCCATATTCACGTACAGGATGTACCGTTTAATTTAAGATTGGCTACGCTGCAACGAGTACCTAAGTTGTACAGGTGTGACTTACTTTTCTGTATTTTGTGCATTTTTTGAAGTAACAGAAGAGAATAGAAGGAATTGAATGGAGGTTTCGCCGGTAAAAAGAAATAATCTCTTTTGTTTCATTAAAACATAATAAGCTTAAGATCTTTCAACAACTTGCCACATACGAAACAAGTTAATAGTAATTACATATTTTCAAAAAATTAATCTATTCTTATTGTAAATGCTGTGAATGGTTCCTTTGATGTTTGCTGTTGTCGTCATCCCGATTATGAGAAACCTGGGACAAGCAACACTCCGTTTACGCATATAGTGTAGCTTCTAAGCAATACAACTATTAATAACAATAATAATATACGTTTATTATCCAGCAAGCGAATGCCAAATAATAGATAATAAATAATATACACTACAACCAAAAAGCGCACATTAGTTGCCGCGGACACAGTGGGAGCTCTCGTTCTATGCTGTTAGTCTTTGCGAATCGAAACATAAAACAACTATTGCATCGTGAATTCAAACACGGCATAAGAAAATTTGTTCCTTCCAATACAAAAGGACAACCGATGTCATTTACGAGTAATTTCCGTAGAAATTTCTCATAGATGCCTCACCAGTAACCCACCCTATGGAGTACCTCTCTCAGTGTAACTCCCATCAATCTTAGATGAAAAGAATTTAAGAAATTTGCGATAGATATAATCTAAGTTTAGAAAGTCACAGCCCTATAAAGAATATGAAATCAGAGCCGTATCTTACTCAATGCAAAGGCAATGTACAATGACGGAACAGATATTGTTAATATGGGATTTAAATGTATTACCTCGCAATAGCGACAATAAATAAAGTGAACAAGAACGAGAACAGGTAAGTACACGGCATTTCTCAATATTCAATTTGAGTTTAAAATATTCACTCTATACCACTAGTACATCAAGACGATTTTAAAGTTTACTTGTGTCGTAAATTGAAGGTATTTCAGAGAAGTTATTAACATAAATAAGGGTAGTAAACAGCGAGAACAAAGTCATTGGAAGAGTAACCACTATAGATAACATAGACCACAGATAGATTGAGATGAAGGAGCTCAGCTTCGACAACAATATTTGATGATTGATCATGCCAAAAGCTTTGGACATGTCTATATAAATTACCTCTACCTTGCCCAGCCTATCCAAGAGTTCACCATGAGGCAATAAATGAACGGATTCTATTGTAAATGCTAACATATAATACGTTCTTATTACTCTTTGGAGCTTTTCAGTATATAAATTCTGTATGTAGAATGTCTCATGACCTTATTCACCCTCACGTTCGCACCAACTTGCGAATGGTATTCATTTTCAGAATTCTACGGTAAAATCGACGACCATCGCTTAACTGTGCCGTAATCAAGAACAGCCATTCATTTACCGAACAGTTTTATTAATATGATTATTATAAAACATGTGATTCACATCAAATATATCCGTAAAACAAGATAACAAGAGAAAAGAAAAATTTGGGTAAAAGAAAGATTACAAAGAAGAAAAAAGTTTGGAGTAGAGGAAAACTTATTGCAACAGCTGTGCTAGCAATCCGTTCCTTCTCTGGGTAGTACATCCATCCTTAACTATAAAGACCCGTGATATAATACATATTTGAGTAATGGACGAATAATCTTTTTTCCGCTCCGAATATATCCAATGAAGGCAGGTATGATGATAGTACTACATCGTCTTCCGATATTGATCATCATTTTTCAAACCCAATTAATAAACTGGAAATCAACGTAACAATGCTGCATTGATAGGAACTACAAATTTTCATATTCTATCCTTTATATGCTGTTGCAGAATAGAACGAAGACGACAAATAAATTGAAAAGTTTCTTATCTTCGATAGAAGCGACCTTTACAACAGTCGCATACCGCACATCCTTTAGCCATGCGAAGAAGGACTACTACTGCTTTACAGCTCTTTCGTGTAGACTGCAGATGCGTGTTCGTCAACCGGTAATTATCGATGTTACATTTTAGCCCCCAAACTCTCAGAAATGCAACGGGAGACGAGCTGAAAGAGGGGCGGAGGAGGAAGTAAGATAGCGGGATAGGGTGGTGGGGAAGGTGGAAAACTCCTACACGTCACGACGACAGCCTCAAATCCTCTCGTCTAAAACCGGTTAGCGGCCCACCAGCCACCACCACCTTCCTACCACCCGCCTTCTCATCCCATCGCCTAGATGCATCGGAGCGCCATCTATCGACCGACCGGACCGGTTTGTGTATATAGCTATATATATGTATGTATATATATACCGATATGTAGGTCCTTCTCTTCTCTCGTCTGTTATCAGGGCCAACTTTGATCATTAATTGATGTCGCTTCAGAATGTTTTATGGAGTAGGGTTAATGGAGATTGTAGTTCTCGACGCTAGTTGAAACTTGGACTTGGCTTACACGGTGGAGGTGGAGGCGAGCGCGTGTTGTAATGTTCTCTCGTACGCTCCGCTCTAACTTAATTAGGCGTTTTATCCGGGACGTCTACTGTATAATATGGCTTTTGGGTTTCATCCTCGTTCCTTGCTGTTCGGGCAATGCCGAAACCCTCCTTGTAAATTCTGAACTTACTCCTGGAAGGACGATGTTTCCAGGGTATAGATTTTGCATTAGGAAGTGTGAATTAGATAAGCATTTTATATGTATTAGACAGCTACGTTTTAATTCACATAAAGAATTAAATAGTATCTGCTACTCGTCGAAAACACCTATGTAGGTCTTTATTGATGGAGGAGGTCCAATTAGTCGAATGATCGTCGTATCCCAGATACATGGAAGTTGCTGTTATCAATGAATTAGAGAAGATATGATATTGTTCAAAATGATACTGCTCGATTTAATACAATTTGCGTATTAGTACTCTATGCGTTTAGCAAAGATTGCAAAACTGCCTTTGTCACCTGATAATATCAATCTAAATAGTATTTAATTTTTGTTACATTTACATTTGTCGCATATTTTATTTCTGTTAAGCACACTAAAGTCAATAATCTTATACACTGATTTCTGCCAGCGCAAATGTTCTACATATTAGCTCCTTTTTCTGTGCGTAATTTAAATTTTTGTATTGAAAACATTTAGAACTATATTCTTGTGCTAAGAGTTTCAAGCGAGGTCCTGATAAACTAATGACCTTTTGGAATACATAATATTAGCCGTTGGCGCAATTTCTTTATCGGAACGGTTTTCACATTTTCTAACATTTACAGTATATACAGGATGGCGCAGAGGAGCGGGAAATTTTGGAAAATTGTCGTCATTTCCACGAATAAATTCATAAAACTAGTAATTTATTGACGAAAGTGCATATATGCAGCATGCCATTTATGGTTTTACAATCAAAATGTCCAAAAGTGTCTCTTTACTTTTTAAAGATGACATCGGAAAGATGTCCTCCCATTCGGCGTTCACACTCTAACAGCCTGTTATGAAAACTCTGGAATGCGCTGTGTAGCAAATCTTGGGGAATGGCAGTGATTTCTTGTTGAATGTTCTCCTTCAGTTCATGGATTGTTGCAGGTCGTGTACGTATTGCCTTTAAGATACCCCGACAGGAAGAAGTCGCACACACTAAGATCAGAGGATCTCGCAGGCCATTTAATGTCACCGTTACGTGAAATAATGTGTCTTCCAAATAATTGACGAACTGCTGCCATCGAATGTCGAGCAGTATGTGACGTGGCTCCGTCCTGCTGAAACCACATGTTTTCCATGTTAAGATTAAGCTCGTACAGTCTCGGTGTAAAGAATGTTCGAAGCATTTCAACATATCGAGCGGATGTTACTGTCGCTGCACTACCATCCTCACGTGCAAAAAAATAAGGGCCGATAACACCATGACATGATACGGCACACCATATTGTGACCTTGTCGCTATGTAGTGGTCGCTGGTGTAACTCACAAGGATTGTCCTGGGCCCAATAACGAAAATTCTGTTTGTTTACGAAACCGTTCAGGTGGAAATGGGCTTCATCTGATATCCATATGTTACCAACGAAATTCGCGTCCTCGTTAATTTTAACCAATATCTGCCTACTAAACTCCATACGTGACGCTGGGTCTCGTTCATGTAATTGTTGGACAATCTGCAACTTATAGGGATGGAAATGTAATTCGTGCAGTATTCTTTGTAAGCTTCGTCGCTTAATCCCTAGCGTAGATGCATGCTGTCGAACGGAGCGGCGAGGACTTCTCTCGATTGCAGCTCTAACAGCCTCAATGTTCACCTGGAGCTTTCTTTTTCAAGACAGATCCTGTTTCTTCAAAATTACGCACCCACGTTGTAATCGCATGCGCAGATGGGACACGTCCATGACGTCGAAGCTGGTAATGCTATCGAAATATTCTCTGCGCGGCAGTCGCACTATCACCATTTTTATAAAACGTTCTCACAGCTACTGCACGTTCAGCACCAGTCCAACGATCCATGATTACTAAATGGCAATGTGTTCACAACAATTGTGCGACGTTACGAACAGTGCTGACAACTGTAACGTTCAAAATTTCCCGTTTTCCTGCGCCAGCCTGTATTTATTTATTTATAACTTGTAGCTTTTGTAACTGTACAGAAATACTATATTATAAATACATTAATTTACTCCTGTTACACATAGCAATTTGCTATGTTCTCTGTTAAATTGTCTATTAACTAAACGTGATATTAATTTTTAAATCAAAAAAAAAAACTTATTACAATAGTAGAATTAATTACAGAGGTTATATGCGTCTTTCTTTTATTCAACTCAGAATGAGAAACATATATTAGTATCTGCAGTTGTACTATTTTGAAAATTACGATACATAATTATAAGCAAATCGTTTCCTTTTGTCAACATAAACCTGTTTATTACCCAGAAATACTCTTTTATTGTAAAGGACCCTAAAAAATAAGACGACACATAGATGTGAACATCGTTGCTGATTGTACGGGAAACCCTGCATCACGACACTGACGTCCCTCGCCTATATTAATTGTAATGCGGGAACGTGTGTGTGATAAATTGGCAAGCAAGGCGTTCCGAGTGTAGGATGATGGGTCCTTGCCGGCCAGATTGCGGCAGCCGGCGAGAGTTATGAGTGTTCAATTTGACGTTTATAAAACCAGACCGATGTCGATGTCGTTTATATCCATCGCGAACGGTGTTGCGTTACGAGCAGAGGCAGCCGTAGGTATGTATGTATATATGTATGTAGTGGAGGAGGGCTAGCTGTTGTTATTGGCGGGATCTGCGCGAAACGATAAATTATGTGATCTCGAAACGGAAGGATTTCGATAATGGGTCGCTAAGGAAAATCCCGTTAGATTTACATGTATGTGCATTGTAAGCGGTTAACTACATACGTAACCTCGTTCGGTATTATCGTTAGCGTACGATGTACGACAATATTGAATAGAAAAATCAATAACTGCTTTGCATTAGTAAGATTATAATAATAACAATTTTATTGAGAACAATCCAAAGGTGTCGGCATATTCCGTACCACCATAAGTATCCGAGACAGCTATTTTGAGGATACGTCGATTTTCATTTTCAAGTAAAAGGAATTTAAATTTTAATATAGCTGGTCTGTTCCTACTCTGGAGAAAAAAATATTATTTATCATTAAAGTACCTACTATTATCACGTTGACTGCTGTATGAATCGCATACAATTCACACTGTTTTTGCTTCTCACGTCGCATGAAGCAAAGCTGATTCACATACATTTTTGTTTCGACCGCGCCACTCAGTCGCGTTTTATAATTTAACCAAATGCTTATGGCAAGTCGAAGAGTATGGTCCTGCCGGCAAATTCCTCTTTTCATCCCGTTGAAATTGTCATTGTAGTGGGTGGGCTAATGTTTTTAAAATGTATGTCCATGAACTGATGAAGTTATTTGTCTTTTATTGTTGTATTGCTTATATAAAATAAAGAATAATGTTCGAAAATATTGATTTGTATCAATAATGTTATAATAAGAAATGAGAATTCTAAAAGATGCTAAACCGAAAAGCTAAAATATCTCTTATAAATGAATAGAATGTAAGAATGTAACGATAATTTTCTCAGGTCTATAAAATAAAAGGAACAATGTTAGAAAATATTTATTAGCAATAATATAGTAATAAAATATAAACTAAAATTAAAGGAATTCTCATACATGGCAAGTAGGAAAGTAAAAATACATTTTGTATAGACATGCCGGGAAGTAGCAGGCCTAGAAAGCTGGACATTGGTGTGTTTAGACAGCTTTTTCTTCCTTTTTGTGGGAGGTGTCTCATATGCAGATGACGAAAAGCTATTATCCCTACTATAACTGTCTGATGAATATTGAAACGGTTCTTCACCAGAGGGGACCTTGTTTAGCAAGTTTTGTAATCTACTTTAGCTCTTTTCATATTCGCCCATGTTGAAATAAATGAAATTTTACACTAATTGTACGAAATATTTATCACCCGAACACTTTTGGAATAGAGCAAACTAAACCTTTGATCTTAAGTTGTATCCCAATACCTGCCAACACTAAACTAAATGCACAGTGTACGTTTGTAGTCGAAGATGTAACTTGCAACGAACAAGAACAGACCTAAACAAACCCGCAAACTGTGAATCACGCATTCACCGTGCGCCCCAAACTTGAAAAAATTAGTTTTCTGAGCCGCGTGAATCACACGCGATTCATGTATGAAAAACCTATTTGAAAAATAAAATTTTTATAAACATCTTCATATATGTTTATTTTGTGCTCTCTAATGCTACATAAGACAAAAAATATAGAGTGGCCTAGGGGACACAAAAAAAATTAGTATTGCGGCAGTCAACGTGTTATTTACAAGTACCCACATTTTAATCTCGCAAACCGTTGTAAATAGCTAAATTTTTTATTAACGAACGAAAACCGGCTGGTATTGGCTCGTCCAAAGTGGCCTCGCTATAGTAGTAGTCCATACTTTGTGAGACATACCTCGCGAACTTTTATATATTAGCTCAAACAAATTCAGTGAATGCAGTTAATCATTATATTTGTTACTTATTGTCAGAGTTAGAGTAATACATCCAGATCGGCCACATAAAACATATAAAGAAAATACAAGTTCGTGCCTTTAATTTTCTAGATTGCCATTGCTTATGATGATATTATTATTGAGTATTTCGCACGCTTTGCTATCTGGTGTTAGACAACAAGGCTCTTACAATTTATTTCTGTAAATAGTCCACTACGTTATGTATGGTTGAAATCAGCAAAATATAGTTTTTCTGGTATGATTTGTACCTAAAATAAGAAAGTTGGAATAAAAATTTGAAAACACGTGAAAACGACTTAAGTTTTAATTCTATATTTAATTTCAGCAAAAGAAATACATCATATTGTCAAAATACTATTTTACTAAGTTTTATATGAAATGAACTAGTTGAAGTTAAAGTTTTCTACCTCTTACAGTTTACGAGATCCCAATGGTGAGCATATTCTCTAGAACAACCTATGTTACTCAGTGGAAGCTCCTTGCAAACTACAAATTAATCAACAGAAAGCTTTTGCTTTAAGTACGGAATGAACGTTGCTATTGCCATACTTTGAGGTGAAGAAACACGTTAGGCAGTTAGCCCGAAATCATAAGTGAAGCCTTATTTCTAGTCGATAGTGTATGTATGTGTAGCATCGTCCAATCCGCTACAAAAGGTAATATGCGAAACGCATGAAATATGAATCTCGCCACCGCCGCCGTGTATTATAGGGTTTCCTATTCGCGTACGAGAGTCGGCGATTCGCCTCATCTTCTTCCTAGTTCGGAGAGCATACATACGTATATAGAGACGGAAGTTGACATAAATATGAGTTATCGCGGTGTATCCATCTAGCGGGCAACCCAGCCATATATCATTGATACAAATGCGAGGATGAAATTTTAATTGATCTTCGCAATTACCTTTCTACGTTCGGATGTAGTATGTATGTACCTACATACACACAATTCATAAAGGCTAGATTATTCGAACGAAAGCTCCTCGTGTTTGGTAGATGCAATGCGCACAACTTCGCGGGTAACAGTCATATACATCCTTTTAATATGCACGTTGACATAGCTATGCATATCGTATAATGAGGTCTTTCCGAAATTCAATTTTGACTTATTAATTAAGTATTTTACCAACTGAAACTACTAAATGCACTTAACTGATATCAACAAAAAAATAATTGGAGTACCTATACGAATTTCAGTAACTATTACTTAAAAAATAATGCTAAGCTAGCTTCCTCGTGGTATTGATGGAATAATTCACAGTAAACGCAACGAAAAGAAAGAAAAAGTGCATCACCCATGGACATGTTTCTGCTTACCCGACGACATCAGCGTGGTCGGAGAGTATTTGTTATCTCCCTCTAAAGATGTACAGTTAGTGCTACAACTTTCAAAACGACAAACTTGACATTTTCTGGCACCCAATAGTGCCGAACCTTGTACTGTTTCCCAAACCATCCCTTCAGCTGTTCTTTAGCTACTTAACATGAAATAGCGGCGAAATCGAAGGGAGGTAGAGATATCAAATACTCTCGAAACCACGTTGACAACGCCGGACAGACACAAACCTGTCCGTGGGTAGTGTATTTTTTTCTCTCCCTTTGATAGGTAAATTTTTGTAATTGGGAAATTCAAAAACTTAAAATATTTCAAACATATTAAACATTTACTTTGTACATTGAAAAACAAAGAATAGGGAATGTTAGTCAATCAAATGGAAGCAGCCTCAATTTAGTGTAGGAGTTTTATGTTTTTCTACCGTTCATGTAGCATTAGCTGTAAGAGGTTTGATCAGTAAGTTTACTTCGCTGGTTATAGTGAAAGGGAAATTTCACCAAACGGCTAAAGCCTTTAAGCGTGCTGGTATTTCTAATAACGGGGAAATTTTATTTTTGTGGAAAGCGGCAATTAAAAATTAAACTTTTCCAGTAGCGTAATTTTATTAACTTATTAACATTTAATGCCGTTAATGTAATGCGAGAACATTTATAACACTTTTTTAGTTAATCTATCTTCCACGATTGAATATACCTAATAGACTTAATATTCTTTTAATACGCTCATTAACGTAACTAGCTGTGTTTTCATTTGTCTGGCTGAATTTGTAGATCCTGGTGTTATGTTCGCTGCTTTCTTGTTACAGCCGGTAAATAAAAAAAATCTCTCAACATTATTGCGCAAAATTGCAGCAGGTGTATCAATTCAACGGACATCGTTGGTGTTGTGTTGTGCGTTTTCTAGAAATCGTTACGTGTAAACAAATTAATACGTAACTATTCCCCCAAAGGGCACAGTTTCTTCAAAGCTAAGTAACAGAAACTCTTAAAAATCTGTCTTTAGGATGGAGGTAGAGGTAAAGAGATGAGTCAATAAATATTGCATATCAAAAAACGACTCAACACAAGCGATTTATTAAATACATATGTGATGTTTACTGTCTCATCCCTTTTCATCATGTCTCTAAGTTGCACTGTTTCCGGCTCTTTCACCAAATCCACCAAAATTTCTTTTTAAGATAAAATTTGAAGAATAAAAAAAATAATTACCATAAATAAAAATACTTTCGTTTCCAAATATTATACATATATATTTGCTCTAATTTTGTTATGTCTCAACGGTAAGCATTTTATCATGGCAAGTATAAAACCATAGCCTTTACATAATAACTGCATGAAATTTAAGACAACAATGCAACTACAACAGAAACGTGATAAACTTTTCCTATTTTTGCAATCGCAACGTTTTCGTGGAGGTGTTCCAATTTCAATGAACGAAAGTGTATGTACGTGCGCATCCCGTTCCAAACATTTTCGTTTCCGTTCTTCCCTTTTGGGCGTCGAGTGTTCGTGCGTCTGACGGACGGACGTAGACGAGAGGGCGAAGAGCGGGAGGAAATGGGGGAGAGAGGAGTGTAGGGGTAGGAGAGGACGTTGCGACGCATCGTCCCGGTCTTCGGCCTTCCGCGACCTCCGTTACGGTGCGCAGCGGGCGAACTGCATTTCCTAAACAACGTCGCGACGTCTAGGGTTGGAACGCCAACGCCGAGACCCGAGGGTTAACGAAGGCGTGAGCGGCGCAGGGCCGAAATTATCGGCCGGTTCCCGGCCTGCCGAACCGTCTTCCGGTTGTGCGTGTAGACGTTGCGGGTCGATGCATGGAACAAGAAGAAGACGAGGAGGAAGAGTAGAGCAAGACAGCTGCGTATATACAGATCGTTAATGTTTAGCTTAACTGTTGGGACATCAGTACTAAATTTTTGAAAATATATTGTATTCGTTTATCAGGTAAGAGTACTAAAAGGTAGAAGAATAGTATTTATAACAACACTGAAAAATATCTTCAGTTTTCCTACGATTTGATACACTGGTCGAGTACAATAATACTTATACTAGTATAACCTGTGCAACTTTGAGATCTGAGTATTGAGTTTTATGGAATACAGCCCCATTTTAATAATTTTCGTCGATTTCTTTCGTTCGATTGTTTATACGATTGGTGAATTTCAAATCATCGTTAGTCGTGTTAATATTGAGTGTTGCAAATAATGAAGAATATAGGTATATGCGAGTTTTTAAGAGAAATTTAGATATATTCATCATTAGTCCTAAACAAGGATAGGTTCTTATCTTTTTCCAAACTGGTTGATTTATAATAATAGGGAAGATAGTCATTGAATTTACTCCAGGAAAATATTAATCGTAATTTAATATATATCTAAAGTTCCAGAGAGAAAACAAATAGTTTTTCCGTTGCTTTCCCACTTTATTTTAGTTGCAGGAAACGCAGAATTTTAATGAACACATAAAGAATTTATTAAAGAGATCTTCTTTTTCGACTTGGTCGTTGGACGCTTTTAATTTATTGTGAATACATTTATTTTGATCGTTGTAAATGTCGTTAGACTATAAATTACATATGTAAAATAATGCATTAACTTGTTGTTTTTCTCCTTCCAATAATCAATTGTTTGACGTGTCTTTTTTCGAATTCGGATTGTCTGGCAGCACCTAAACAGTTGACCGTTGCTTAGTTTTCGGCTCTCTTGAATACATTTCATTTTCATCACTTCTTGGGATACCGTTTACGGATTTAGTTGCACTAATTGACAGTATATTTTTTGTACTTGGTTTAAATTATTTTGATAGAACATTTTGAAATCTAAATGTTTAAGTAAAATCGAATGTACTGCGGTTTTCGATATGCCTAAGAGTACGGTCACTCATATGCCGATCCTCTTCAGTGATGTTGCTCATAGCGTCGATATTTATTAGAATAACAACCGCCTTTGGTCAACCTTCACAAAATTCTTTATCGGAAGCACTACTATGGCGAAGTACTGTAAAAGGTATATCTTCAACTCCTCCGCCAATTTAACAGTAACAAATGTAAAACTTTACGAAAGCTGTAATATCAAACCTTAGTAGCGTGATCCAGTGTTAGTTTATAAAAGGCTATCTCACCTTATCTATCTTATAAAATTGCGTAGAGTTGCCATAGATATAAATTCATTTCTTCTAGCGATATATTTTGCTAAACCATTTCTAATGACAATTATACGATGCACCAACTTACTATCTGAAATAACTTTTTTGTTACAAATCTGGCAATGTCTACTACTAGCTTTAAATGTTCTAGACTGGGATAAGATATGACGTCGCCAATGGCTAAGCTTAAGGTCAACAGTCTGTATGTAGATACGTGCAGTAAGGACGGTTGAAGCGCACCGGGCGCAACGGCAACGGTTACGGTTACAGTGGGGCAAAGTGAGGCAGGTCCGGGGTTGTCGCTGCGAACTCCGGTCGATAGGCCTCCGGCGTCGTCGTCGTCGTCGTCGCCGTCGTCGTGGCAGAGTCTGTCGTGTGCGTGCGTTAGTTCGTCTGTTCGTTCGCAGCAGACGTAGCGGCGTGACAGTCGTTTTGTTTGTTTCGTCCGCCTCGCTCTTCTCCTCATCCCTCCCCCGATTTATCCATGCTTTTCGGCCGCAGGACAAAGCAAGATGTAGACAACTTTGGGGAAGCGCGACGACGGCGAAGGATAATGCGATGGTATGAGTAGGTTAGAATTTTCGAAGCCTCGAAGGCGTAAGGGTTGTTTAGCACTGCACGAAAATAACCTTTGTTTATCCTTCTCATACTACCTCGTTGTTTATCAGTTATCTAAGTTTACTTTTGTCCAATCGTATTTGTTTGGTTTTTATTAACTCCTACGAAAAAGGTGATTTACTATATAAAAGCTTTACAGCTCATTTCATTTTAAAAGAATCGAGATTTTCTTCTATTGTTGCTTTTTCTCTGCATTATCACCTACAGATGTTTTCTATGCAATGATACTAGCGTTTATCGATATTTGTTTGAATTAAGTATCCAAGATCTCGACATTCTACATATAACTTGCATTTGGTTGAAAAAATTAACGTTGATATCAAGTGTACATCCGTAGTATGCCCCATTAATGCGTGGTATGTCATGGTCGTCATGTTTATCAAACGACATCAAACTTTTGACGCCATTGTCGTAACATTGACTTAAAAAAACGTGTAGTTGTTTTATTTAAAGCAGCACTATTTCTTATAAATAAGTAGCAATTATTATATATAAGTAGATATTCTAGATATTTATATAAGACAAATATCTTATAGTATATATATCACAGAGACACTCACAGATATACTATAATAACCTAATAGTCGTTTTTCAGGTGATGGATAACATCAAATACCAGCTTTAATGAAAATGTGTCGTGCTAAAGGAAATGTTACACGTACCCGTATGTAGCTAAAGATCTAAGTTTGCTGCGTCTTCTTTTTATTGCGAAGAGAATAATAATGTGGTGAATATAGATCATGCATGGACAAAGGCTGTTGTATCTAACTAATAAGAAGATATGTGTTTCGTGCGGACTATCAAAGAAATGGTTTTCCAAATAGAAAAGGATGATAAATGACGAATGCCGAATTTTTAAGTATTTAAATATTTAAATTAATAAACTTACACCATATTTCATTAAACAGTTATAAAACTTGTTCGTTTCTCTTTTTATTTACAATGACATAGCTTGTATAGTATAAAAATCAACGTAATGTTGTTTAAGTTCTTTAATTAACGGATATTGTAAATTAGTTAATGATGTTACTACTGAAAATAATTGTCACATTGTCGGTGTTATAGAAATACTCATATGTAAACTGTCTTACTATGATTTCAAATCGCGGGCTTACATTATTCAACAATATGTTTTCGTCTAAAGCTTAACTTACGAATAGATCACTAACTTACGTGTAGAGAGGACAAGAGCGAGTGAAATTATATTATTTTCGCCACGACTCGACAGACTCATGCCTATTCGTCTCATTAGAAAGGGTTCGTGTTGCCTACTGGTTTCTCCGAGAGTCGACAAAACACGAGTCTGTTTAGTCGCTGCAAAACAGGTTTGATTTCACTCGCATTTGTGCTCTCTACTTCTGTGATAACTAGAGTGCGGCACCCTTGTCTGCGCGAACCTTACACCTTCACGCACAGATAGTAGATACATGCGTAACGTTGTTCGAGGTAGCAGCCAGTTGGAATCGTTTACTTATTCTAGAAGTCGTGAAACGCTTTTTTATCTAATAGACGAAGTTTCAACTCATATTCGAGAAACATGAGCAGTAAATGTAACACAAAACGCTCTCTCGATGTCACACCACTTCTTCGATTTGTGTGTTATATACTGTTGACATGCTTTATACAGTCGTAATTGCGCCAGCAGAATAATAATAATGTACACCCGACATACTATGAATTAAACAAACAACGTTGGATAAACTCGTGTAAAGACCCGAGATGAACTAACATAAAAGGTGACTGCTTCGCCTTCTGCGTTGCGCGTGATGTTGTGTATTGGATATGGCCCTGATATATAAATATGCTGGCCCACTCAAGTGGTAACGCTATTACAGGCACTCTCAATTAATGCTTTCCAGTTATTTCTATAGTATTTTTATGTTTAAAGCAGCCGCAGGTTATGTTTACTGCATCATATTGAAATTCTATGAAAACATCTTTTGAGCATTTAAATAGGTTAAGTTCGTTGCTGTACCATTATGCGTAAACATGCATTTATTTGCTACATAATCAATTAGTAAATACTTATAAAAGCTTGAAACCTTTTTCTACTGGCTATTTAAGTTTGTTTAAGGACAGTGCACTAACCTTTCCCAATAAAGTGGCATCATGACGACGCATTAATGGAGCATATTAATATTTATTAATTATATTTACCATTGAACATGATGAATTGCGACATTTATTGCTTTTCATTTGCGTTTTATTCTATTATTCGAAATAATGCTGTGGTACAATTCGGTTGAACGTACTATCCACTGTGTTTTTCTTTACATATATTGTGGTTCTCATAGGCTGAATCGCTTCTAAATCTCATTTGGCCACTCATAAAATAAAAACATAAAAAAATAGTGTACAGAACTTTGTTTGTTATATCGCATTTAGATGTCTCCACAATCTGTCAATAAATGCGCCTCACTTCAAAAAATTTGAAGCATCCGCTTAAAGTAAATGAATTTAATTCGACTTAAGTCAAATAGCTTTTAGAACGCATTTACCACGATTCATATTCGTATTTTCTCAATTTCGCATGCTGACACGAACAAACCGTTTATGATATCCTCCTATCTGTCTGAAACGTTTACGACCGTAAGTACATAGTAAAAACACCACGAGGAATTAATAGGATTGAATATAATAAATCTTCGGCTTGCTTAACGGAGCATTTAGTAATACACGTAGCAACAAGAGATATACCTATTCCAGTACGAGCGAAAACACGCTCCTCGTACATACGATGTACGACATACAGATTTAAGTTTCGAAATCGCGAATTGGGTCATGCGAGCTTAAACTTTACGACGATCGACGCGAAGCGACGTATCGGTACCTACAAACGCAACCAAGGTTAGAAGAAAATCGTTGTCTTTTGCCCGTCTGTCATAGATATTGCATTATGACTACTATCGAAAGCACATAAAAATGAGCGTGGAGTAAACCTGAACGCACATACTGCTGATATTACCTCTTCGTTTGCCAATTGTCAACTTTACTTTTTTCCCATCGTACATACCTATGCACTGTACATTTTTCTCTTCTCCCCGACGACAACTAAGAAATCTCTATGAGCTACGTATTCTTCAGAATAACAAGTTTCCAAAGAAAAACAATAGAAAACAAAAGGTACATTTAATTTTCTTAAATTCATTTTGAAACATCAAGTAAGGCCGTCTATATAAAGTGATATAATTACTACACCACGATTTCTGAGTTCAGTAGCAGCTAGTTCAATATGGTTCATAAGAGATTACTTTTGATTTTCAGTAAATCCTCTTCGTCTGCAACTATCAGCTTGTCTAATGCTCTATACGAAAATGTCTTGTCCTTGAGAACACAAAACGGGGAACTGCGGGTCTGCTCGTCACAAATCCTGGTCCGTATTCAAAATTTCAGAAGATTATCTCGTGTTGTCTCACAATCATGGCGCGGATGGACAATCGTCTCTATTGCCGACGCCTATGGTAGACTGGGGTACTCAACGACAGCGTGCATATGCCTAAAGGAATGTGGTACTCAGGGCAGACGAACTACTTCTGTGCGTTTCTCTGACTAGAGATGCCCAACCAAGGTATAAAATATCACAGGCGTAGATGCATCGAATGCAAAGCATAGTTTAATTCCCAATCTCACAAAAAATATTATAAAACAATATGCAAGGTTATATTTTAAAGATATGTTAGAAGTGGTTTAACATTGATTAATGGAACATTCTCCAAATTTCTGCTGTAAAATGTTTTCGTTTATACGTTAGAACATGTGTAAATATAGACAAGCTTTTTTCAAATCACAGGTTGTGAGAGGACCGTAGTGAAACTAGAACCTATAAGCGTTGTGTTTGTTAATTTTTAATGTTATGTTCATTAATTTCGTTGAGCAATAGTTTTAAAATTGACAAATCCGGGTTGCGGGTAAAAGACGTATTGATTTTTTTATATGTAGCGGCGCCAAAATCACCATAAATATTCTTTAATTTGTTTATTATAACATCTAATGTGTTAATTCCATCTTTTGGTTGTATTGTTTGTAATTCAAGGTATTTTATTTTTTGAGGCATATCACGAAAATGTTCGCTGATAAAATCCAAATTAGTTTTTTAAGATCCTGTATCAGAGTTTTACATTTGCTTTTGCTTTGTGCATCTTCATTTAAATTGTTTGTTACATCAGCAACATTCTCCAAATTGTCTGCGTAAAATAAAGTGGCTTCTAACCACGTCCCCCGCCTTGTTATGATTGGAGAAGGAGGAAGGGAAAGTGTTTGTCTTTGTACAAAGCAACTCCTGTAGGTGCTTTCAATAGAATTCTCCGGTGTGATTAATTAATTCATTAACATTCGCAAATCAGTGTCTAGTAAATTCGGCAGCTTTGTAGGCTGCGGGTAATGCATGTAATATGCAATATATTTTTGGAGATGTCTAAGCAGTTTTCCAACTTTAAGCGTATAAGGTGCAGCGTCACTCATACAAAGCGAGGCTTTTTCTGGTTTCTCCACATTTTCGAAAATTTTATCAATACTGCTGACAATAGTTTTCGTTGTTGTAGCATTTACCCCTCTTACTATTTACTGGTTATTGTATATGGCTTTGTTGAACGATCTGTATGCAAAACGCCCTGGTGCTTTTCCCTAAAGCATCCATAGTTTCGTCTGGTCGTTCGTTCAACCAGTAGTAAACGTTTCCTATATCGGTTTTAATTCTGTTTACGACTCTTGTGTTTAGTTTTTTATGACGTTCACTTGTCGGTAATACTTCCACCCGTATACTTTGCCAGAAAATATTAAACACCAGGATTGCGATGAACGTCGGCTCTTAAATAGTCCGTAAATCGAGATTTTTTTGGAATATTACAGTAACTAAACATATTGTGAAATAAATCTATGTGTCGCTGATAAATTTCGAAATAATGATGATGTTTAATCCAAATATCGAGTTCTTAGCGGGAACGTTTGTTGGGTATTAAATATAAAAGGAAACAACGAAATTCAAATTAATATACATGAAGAGATCGAATTTAATTAAAAAATAAAATGGAATTCTGAGATTGCTTACTAAAGCTCATGTAAAAATCAAAATGATAATAAAGAAAATAATCACAAAAAAATTCGTGTGGACAAAAACAACTAAGACCGGATATTAAAAAATTCGTAGCTTCGGAAAACGAATTAGAAATACAGAGAACAAAGCTAAAGATGAAGCATGTACAACGTGTGTAAACCACCATGACTTTGTGCAAGCGCTTATGCTAGATGATAACGATCCACGATAAGGTCGTACTGTAGTCTATATATATGTACATAGGCTCTCTTTGACATTGTTTTGATGGTTGATTCTTAGCAAGTTTCTCTTGAAAAAAACCTTTTGAAATTTAAAGTGGACTACCAACTACAGGCTACTAGGCTACAATCCAGTATAGTTCTTAAAAAGGTGCCTACTTATTTCGAAGAACCTTTCTTCCGAATGAGAAGAAAAGAACGAGAGTAAGTTCAAAAGGTTATCTGTGTCTATTAAAGAATTAATTAAAAACAATTTGTTAACGAATCGCTAGTTCTCAAATTTAGTGAAAGCTCTGTTGCTTTCGTTGGAGAGATCCTAAACGAGAGATCGTCATCAAAACCAAATGGCAAAATGGTATTAAACTACCAAAAAGCATTATTATCTCTAAAACATAAAACAGACATTATTTATTTTATAAATTAATCTCAAGATGTGTGAAAACTTTCAATTGTTTAAAAATGCTAATTATTGGTGCCGTATGGTTTCCTTTTTACGCAAAAAGATCAAGCTACCAAACTTATCATTAACTATACTTGCAGTACTCAGTGATTATAACATAACCTTCGTTTTCTTTTTCATTCTTTCGCCTTCTCAAATCATATCTATTAAGGGACTTGACAAGACAAGAGTACAGCAATACTGATTGCTTACTTGACGTTCGCTTGTTGCCGTTGCAATTGTATTACGACGGCAGCGGCAGACAGCAAACAACAACAGCCAACGGACACAACACGATATGTATATATATAGAGTGATTTATGTCCGCATTATAAAATATAAATACGTACGTGCGCCTAACGAACCATAAATAACGGGGAAATGTGTTCGAAAATTTCGCTATTAAGACCTAACTGTTGTTAGGCGCGATTTTTCCCAAACGCTCGAGCGGAGCAGTCTCTTGATCGGCACACAAAGAACCGATGTCTGGTGTAGTGGTGTCTGCTAGTCTCTCTCTACGTTAATTTTAACGGTTTCGCCGTGAACTTTGATGTTGATAATAAGTCCCAATCGTAATCGGAACGTTCCGCGTAATTACGAAAACTCATCGAGTTATAATGGTCAAATTACGTTTCATGTCCGAAATTAAGATATTGTTTTAATTGCTTATTAAATGGGATTACATAATTGACGCAAATTAAGAGCATTTTAGGAGGAAAAAAATTAAAGCAAAAGAAATGGGCTCAGCCGGGATTTGAACCCGGGACCTCTCGCACCCAAAGCGAGAATCATACCCCTAGACCACTGAGCCACATGTTACAGAAATTTCATATGTTTGAATTTTAGCTTTTCTAGATCTGGTAACTTTTCTATTTGTATTTCTTTGTTTTTTTTACATAATAAAATTAGTTAAGCATTCGTTACATATTAACACGTGCTGAAGAGATATGCGTATTAATACGTTGCATAAACGTGCTTTTTCTAGGTAATTATAGTACATACGTGCTACTAAGAAGAAATATAAAATGCTGCTTGGCATTTTCTAAGCACGCACAGTGAGATCATGTGACTGGGTTCGAAGAAAGCAAACCGTATATAAACATTTTACATACATATATAGATCATCTTTGTTATCTTATTTCTGTGCTTGTAAATAACGAAGGAAAAATAAAACTAATATTCCGACAGACTTGGTGAAAATAAAAATGATAAGCCCCGCAAAGTAATGATTTTCTTAACGATGACGTTAAAAATGGTTTAACGAATTGCCAACCAAACCAACGCTAACTTGTATATTTGACGAATGCCTAAACAACATTTAGTACCTAGCAGGATTGTGTGTGCATTCCATTTAACGCAAACTTGTGGTTCCATCGACTTTCTCGCGGTTAGTTTGTCTAATATAAATGAGACTAGTTTGGCAAACATGCGGAACACGTGTCAGGCAATTTCTTTATGTCAGAGATTCTAACCTGGCGTGTAACACATAAACATTCTGACAACTTTGCTTTGAGAACTACGATTACTAATTTTCTTATATATATAGTGAGGTCATCAAGCAATCTGCCGCTTGCTAATTTTTATTCTAAAATCTATCCTGTGGGAATGTATAAACTTTTATCCTACCACTTTGTCGTTTTAATCAATTAAACTTTTCGGAGCAACGAACCCGAATCTCATCCTGAATGCTGTCTTTTTCGCTGTCTTGCAAAAATCCAATACCCGTTCTATATGCTTCAAGCGTATATATTAAATTGTTTGCAAATGTCATAAAATACCTTATGAATAAATTTGCTAGCAATTAAGTGTGAGATGAATATCATCTTTTAGAAAGAAATTTAGTTCTCCAAGAACGCATCTTCCCGTAACCGTCTCTAGCAGGTATGATTGCATGAAACGTGGACTTCTTCTGTGCACGGATATTTCGCAACTTGAATCATCGCGTAAGCGAGTCGAACACAATAGAATAAATAGAAATCTTTTAATGGAACGAGAGAAGATAAAAAAATGAGATAAACCATCCGTAGATCGTGAAAAAGGGCCTCTTTCTATCTTCCTCTTCCTTTCCTCCATCTCCTATTTAAAGGCATGCAAAAATATTTATGTTAAATCGCGGAATATTTCCAATAGTGCCGGGTCTGTGGGACAATATCGATCGGAATTTCACCTTCGCTACCGTAGAATGCTATTTCTTTGTTGTGTTGCTGTTGCTGTTGTTGGCGGTGCGCCCCGTTGCCGCTTTTTTAATGTTCGTTTTTTCTTCCGCCGTCGCCGCCGTTGTTGCTGCTGCTGTTGCTAGATACGGAAAGAAGATTTATGAAAAGGCTAGAAAAAAAAAGGAGCCGGGCAGATACGGGATAGTAGAGAGGTACAGCAACAAGAACAGAGTAGAGTGGAGCACACATCGAGTAGGTAATGTAATTCAGAATGCAGAAGAATTCCTTGCATGGTCGTGATGCGTGCTCTCGGCTCTGGAGGGCCACCCGCTGAGAGCGCGAACGCCCCCAGAGCACGGCCGATACCATCTCGGAGAAGTGACCGTCGTGCGGTGTTCACGAATCGCCGATACCCGGAAAACTGAAACACATAGCTACAATTGTTTTGACGAATATTCATTTTAGTCGACTAAGAGACGGCAAATGAGCATGCATTCACATTTATAACTAAAATTGCTACAAATAGCATAATGAAATTGTGTACAAAAATAGCTTTCTTAATCGAAGAAGGAGAGAGAAACGTGAGCTCTATCTATACTTTATATCTTGTATGTTGGTGCAATTTTGTTACCCTATAGAGACTTGACAAGCAAATAAAAATCCTAAATACTTTATCGTCTCTAGTGGCCGACTCAAATCCTGTCGAATGCTTGTAGTTGACAGAAGATTGTAATATCGACTACAGGAAACCGCTATACATTTACGAATGTTCAAGCATATTTCATTGCTAACCATTAATAATACGTAAGTTATTCTGCAAAAGGATACAGTTGCTGAAGAGGCCTATAGGGTTGTCAATTTTTGGATTAGCTAGGTATAACAAAAGACTACAGTTCATTACTAGAAAATTTCAAAAGACTACAGTTCATTTGTGTCAATATAAAATGGTAAAGGGTTTCGCTTTGAACCCCAAGAATAGAGAGAACATATCAGACGATCCGTTATAAAAAAAGTATACAATTTTTCGAAATGCGTAACTCGATATAAGGTGAATCAGTGTCATTAGACTGTTTTCAATTGGCTTGCAGAATTTTGTCGTGATCATCGTGTCAGCGTTAAATTTCGTGAAGGTCGACCACAATCGGTTGTTGTTCCAAAAAACATCGAAGACACGGGCACCCTTCTCATTAACATTAAGATGTAAAAAAAGTCCATCTAATTTAATTCACGTACAAAGAAAGGCTCGTGTCATAAATTTCGACAGACTAATTTCAATCTCATAATTGATGACGAAACTTGGAATTATTCGCACGCACCGGAAACTAAGCAACAATCAACTGTTTGGGTGTTCTAAGTTGAACCGAATCCAACAAAAGATGTTATTGGACATGTTACAGATATTGCTTTCGAGGATCGAAGAACGATTGAATGATATACGACAATTTGTTTACACGAAATTATCGATTGAGTCAGAAAATCGACCAATCGACAACCTCGCTTCATCTTTTATCACAACAGTACCAACTCTCACAAAGTACGCAATCGATTATTTTAAAAAGAAAACCTTCGAATTCATCTGAAATATCGTCCAACGATATCTTTTTGCTTCTGAATGTCACAAAAAATGCGTTGACAGCGATTATTACTAGAAGACGCCTTCTAGAGCCACGTTTTGGATGTATCACATTCACAGTGGGAAACATGTTTCAAAAATTGGTCCAAATATATTTAAAGTGTATATTTTGAAAAGCAATACGATTTATACCAAAAATATATTTCTTTCTTTCATTGTCTTTGTAAGAACTTACAAAGTTTCTCTCGTACTATTCGATTTTGCAAGTAAAATTCGATAACGAATAGAACCAAAAGACTTGCTAAAGTCAGTGATGCCGTAATTTCAATAAAGTGCAGCGTATAGAGAAGACAACGGAAGCAGAAATATGTTTGTATGAATATCGTGAGCTTCTCCGCACGTCAGATCTTTATCGATGCGGTCGCACAATTTTGTGCTGCTTGTGCCTGCCTGCGAGTCATACATAACCTATAAGAGAGCACGAGGGACACACAGTAGTAAACGACGGACAAGAAGAGGCAAGAAAAGTCTTGTGATATACGACATTGGCGATAGGATGTATTCTTCACCGGCCCACGCGTGTGCATTATTATCGTTATTATCATTCTCTTATTATTACCATTACTACTTACTATTACTCGTATTATATCGTACATATGACATGACACATTGTATATGCAACAATACAATGCAATAATAGAAGATGGCAAATAATACACGAACAAATACGGATTTTTCGGCAAGCAATGCATGTTGGGGGGTATTATGTGTAATCGTTTCGTACGTCCATCCTTTGAAAGTCGCTGCTTGTATGGTACGGACCCACAGTATAACTCCTCATATTAATATCGCGTTATCTTGAAACTTGGAGAGATTAGATCGTCGTTCGTGCGCTAAGTAGGTGCACGTTAGACGGTTAAAGTCCATTATTTCTCCGCATATCTGCGATATTATCTGCCATCTAGTGACAAGTTCGCCGGAGTACGTTTACCTGGGTCACCATTTTTTCTTCTCTTTTTCTTCTTTTAACCGTCCGTAATTGTTCCACGTTGGTACGATCAGCCTTCTTTGCGGATTGCACATTCATCGGGATGTAGATACTTCGGTGCAGGAAATTATGAAATTCGAACTTTGCATTTCAACAGTAATTTGCAAAAAAAGGAAACTGTATAACCCGTAATGTTAAAAAAGAAATAATAACTCTTATAGTACCTATCACGCCAATATTTAGAACCGAATTTCTACCGACCTTAGATTTTTTTGGCAATATATCAATCATAAGAGAAGTAGGTCTAGGATATTAGAATAATGGGTTGGAAATTACGAATACGGCAATAATCATTTGCTAAGTTGTTTCTTCTAATTTGCAACTTACCTCCACAAACGGTCTCGTAAACTTTTTACGTCTGGTCACGACGATTCACTCAGCGATTGCGTAACTGTTTTGTGCAGACGTTCGACTTATGTATTAAAATTCTCCGCCGTATCATATTTATATTGAAGAAGAGAGACCGCTCCATTGTTATCAAGTCATTCTGTACATTAAATGTTATTCTGGCATTAAATCGCTTATTTCAATACATGGTTCTTACACGGACTGATCAACCGTTGATAACTTACCTGAAGTCTCTCAGTTTACCTTAATTTACACACACCTTGCTTCAATAGGGTTGACTACTGCATCCTAATTTCTAAATTGTCATCCTTGGGGTTTAGCACCACTGTCACTGACTTCGTTCTTTCTCATATGAGTAGTCGTTCGCGATATGTTACTACAATGTTTTTACTGCCTCGTCGGTTGGACCTCAGAGATCCAATCTAGGTCTTCTACTATTTAATATCTACATCGGCGATCTTTTGTTACAACTAGACTGTCGACTTCGGGAACATGCAGAGCATCTGAAGATTTAATCAGAAAATTCGTCCAAGACGAACTGCATTGGTTTCCAGAATAACGACGCCAATTTAAGTACCAGAAGTATTACTTACACTAAAAGCACTATACCTTTTATTTTTAATCACTTGGTGCCTTACTCGGCCATCAATTAGCACTTGAGAGAGTCCAAAAAAAGTTTCTTAAAATACTTAACTGTTTTTCAAACGGTAAAAAAATAATCGCGATTTTCTCGTAGAAAAATTAGCAACGCAAAATCTGCATGTAAATTTATGAATAACACTGTAGAATCACTGTTATATTCAGCATAGGTCAATTTAGCTATTTCCGCTTGTGGTACTGATGTTATTAACCGTTTCTGAATGTAGACCTAAGCTAATTATTTTATGTAAAGCTCTGCAAAGCGCACAAGTGTCAAAACGCGGATCTATTGTATGTTGATCCCGAAACTTGGCAACGATAACAATAGGATGTCGTACTTATGACCTTCCATTTTGTTCGTATAAATGTAAATACCTTAATCGTCAAGGCATTTGCAAATATTTAATTTCAACAAAAGCGAAAGCAGTCCACTTTAGGGGTAAGGTACTTTTTCGATCGTATACATGCGATGTGTACGATCGATAAAGCGAAAGAAAACTATATCTGCATTTAAAATAAGAATATTGGTAACCATTTCCGGCTCAACCGGGAATGTATATTTTATATCTGCACATTAATAATTTCAAAAATTAAAAAAATTACATTAAGTGCCACAGTATATTCTTTGTCAAACACGAGAATTAAACACAGGAATTTTCCTAAGTTAAAGAAACATAATCCTTCAAAGTAAGTATAAAAAATCGGTAATGGATTGATAGAGAAGCCTTATGTAAAATGTAATTCAATACTGTTTAGATATACTTTGTCATTGTATACTTGAGGCAACTAGATTTAAACTAAAATTTATACGTTCAAAACAATGAATTATTTAGTTGGTAGTGTTCGATGGATTGATTTTATAAATAAAAAAAAAAAAGAAAATAGGAAGGCCCGTCGGCGGGTATCGATACGTGCATCAATAAAGTAGGCTTCGTTTTATGTAGAACGTCGCGTTAACTCTGTTTCTCTCACTCTCTGACTTTCATCATCGTCGCCGTCGTCATCATCAAGATCATCAAAGGCCGCCAATCTTACGCTTAAATGACAACGCAAATTGACAAAGTGCACGTTACACAGCGCTCTTCTGACACTACGAGCGAGAATGCTGGCAGAACATCGCTCGGTCGCTCTTCTGTTGTTTCGTCCTCGTTTTTGTCCTCGCCGATTCCACGGCCGCCGCGATGAGATCCCGCGCTAACTCGATGGATGCATCGCAGTTGCATCGATGACAATAACGGTGTGAACAATGTGCAACAAATAGCTAGTTTTTTACGTCTACACCTATGTATGTACATATATAGTGTATGTATGTTATCGTCTTTGTACCGTTTTTTTTTTTCTTTTTATTACGTATATTTAGCGTACTACCGAATCGTATTAGAAAGATCAAAACAAAAATGTAACGCGAGGCGGATGCTTGTGTAAAAATGTCCAAGTTTCAAGCGAATAAAAAACAAGGTAAAAAGCAGCGTAATGCACATCAATCAGCGGGTCGCGAAAGTGCACATTGTAGTGAGAAAAAAACATCCCCTTTTACCTCATATAACAGGGATCCTTTGACTAGAATGCCTTTCTTGTGTTTAAATTCGCTGTAGATTGCGGCCTAAATCGCCTCATGTTTTGATAGGCAAACAAAAATGAATCGTGTTTATTTAAGCGTAAAGCTATAATTCAATAGATTTACACGTAGGTTAGCTTCTCTTTGTGTTATGGATATGCATTTGCATAGAAACGAAAGTCTAGTGCATGCCCTTTTATTTTTTTGAAATGCTTTTGTGCATACATCAAAGAATATCTTGTAGCAAAGGGGAAACACACACCATCGAAATGTAGTTTTTAAAAGAATGCTGCACTTATAGTCTATGCAACTTATGCGATTTTGAAGGCTTAAGTATTTCTTCATGTAACTCTCACCTAAATTGGAGAGCAACTACAAGACTAAGACGATATTACAGATGAACTTAATACAAGCAATTACTTCACTTGGTTATTTCCAAAACCATACTCATACATAGAGAAGATACATATGTGGTAGACATGTTATAGGTGCATTAGCACCATTTGAAATTTCAGCTGTTTAAGATAGGAACAGTGATAAATTTTATTGGCAACATTTTTCAATAAAAAAAAATATAAGAAGCAGTATCTCCCAAACAAAATTAAAAAAGAAATTCAATTATATGACAATATACATAAGAATAAATGTTTTGGCAATCTGTTTTTGTTATTAAGGAAAACTGATTAAGAAAGAGCGACAAATTATTTTATCACCACTACTTGATCCAAATCCGTTAGACATCGTTAAAATTGGGCAACATTAAAATCTACTAATTCTCAATAGGATTTAAATTCAGTGATTTACTGGAGATGGAATGCTAACAATTTCTGGATGATCCCCAAACGAATACTTTATAAGCCTCGAAACATGAATGGGACAATTGTCCTGGACCAAACAAATTGGACAAATTAGGGTATTCTTTTCTGGATAATCTTCCCGCGACACGAACAATTTCTCTGGAACCTGCAGCACACATCCACCCTCAGAAGGTGACCACTACTGAACATTTTGAAGTTCATATCGGATGTTATTCGGTCGCCATAACGCTTTAGAATCGTAAAACATGACGTCGTCTCAATTTCGATTTAAGTTTACCAATGCAAAACTAAGTCGCGGAGTTACACGTTGAGTCATGAATCCTACCCTCCTCGCAGGAACTTCCTACAATGAAGTTAGATTTGAACAGAGTCGTCACTGCAACTGTTGTTTTATTTTATTGAACGTTGTGAACGAATTTTCGTTGCAGTATTCTCCTATTCTGTTTTTTCGTTAAAATTTCAGTAAAAATTAGTTTCCGTCCCGTTCTAGGTAGAGGCCTATTTTCACCGTTGTTATTATGGCGGAATATCCATCTTTGAATTTATCTTGCCTGAAACATAACTTCTTCTACTTCTTCTTCTATTTCTTTGTTTTTCTATTCTCCCACAAAGCTATAATTTTTCTTCTGGCTTCTAGTAGAGAGTCCTCGCCTAGGCAGCTTGTATGTCAGAGTAACACGAAATAAGTTATAAAACTAACGGAAGTTCGAATTTCGTCTAGATATTTATATAACATCCTCCCCTCATTGATATATATTATATTACTCTCAAAGAGATTACATAACATAATTTCCTTGGTATGAAGTAATAAAACATTAATACTTCTTTCTAATTTAATAGGAACATATCGCATACTTCCACATTTCTTATCCGTTTATTATTGCAGTTACAGGCAATAACATAAGTGTTGCTTATGTTTATATTATTGTATACAGTTGGTCATATTAACAAATACTTGTATTAATGTGTTCCGGGTGTGAACCCGGGGTTCAACGATAATCGAAAACTCGACGTATTGCCCACAGTCGGGACTTCTTCTGGGAGATGAGACATCGTAGGTCACAGTTAGCACTAAGGCTTGAATTTAAGGCGTAAACTACACCGGAGGCAAAACTAACCTAACAGGAAACAAGCGATCACGGTAACTGAGCTTGTAAACGCGTTTAGTTTCAACTAACTCTGGCCGTGAAAGCTTATGTTATCACTTGTATCCAATTTAACGGGGTACATATGTATATGTAACAGTTACCTACCAATACCGTTTACACTTGATTATCATCCATGACATATATTTACAGCAAGCTACAACCAGGCTATTGTATCTGCCTCTAAAGATTAAAAGCAGTTCAAGAAAACAATGAAAATGTTATCAGCTAACAACAGGTAGTTATTAAGAAATTGGAAAATTAGTTATAGAAGGAGATTATAAAGGTATAAAAATATACGAAGAAATCTAAATGCTTAGTAAGTAAATTTAGTGTATTTCAATATTTTTAGTAATAATGATTAAATGTTTGTTTCTGCTAAACGTGATCGTTACCGTCCATATAGTAATAGACATACAAAGTCATGATTAAAAAGTTGTTGCATATATTTTTCTTTTAGGTTATGCAACCTCTTTTTTTATCATTAATTTTTTAATCAAAACTTCTACATTGAAATGTGTTAAAGCTATCTTCGTTATTTTCCGTCGTAAATATTTCAATTGAATTTAAACAGTGCTCGTTTGTTACGTTACTGTTTAGTAAACGTGGAATTGCAATTTTCGTTTAAGATATGTGTATGGTATTACAAGAGCGATAATTTGGTCAACGTTTTCTAAAACAGATCTCGTTGCCTACATTAAAATTAAAATAAACGCAAGCACACTCGGGTAATAATGTAATTTTGTTGCTTCTTTACTACCTCTAATTCCCTCCTAGTCTCATTTCACCAAAGCTTGCATATGCGAGGGCACCTTAGCGCAAATGGAAAGCGATATTGATATACGGCTGTCTCAAATGGAAAGCATTACTTATTTTGCAGCTGTACTTATCTATGTTTTATGAATAATTCTATGAAACTAACCTATTCTTTTGCTTATCTTAAAACTAATAATATAATTCGTATGATTTTTAAATGTTAATTACTTTTTCTTGATTAATTATAATCATTCCTTTCGTTTATTGTGTGCTTTCCAGCTTTTACTGAAAGCTTTACAGCTTTCCCAGCTCTCTTATCTCTTAGTTTTAGCAAATTTCTCGCTTATTTCTCCTTGGTGTTATTGGTAAATCAATCTACAAGTTAACATTTGAAGGAGACCTTGTAATTTTCCTCCATTCTGCATTTGCATTCATATTTCCTTTCCTTCCTTTTTTTTGCATATACAAATTGTAGGTGTTGTTTATAGAAGAAATAAATAACCATTATTATTATTAAAATTATTACTTGTATATCCAGTCAATCCTGTCGGGCTTAGTTTTTCAACTCCATAGAACTCGGCAGTGACATTCTATTATTGCTAGAGATCGATTTTATTAGGCGTAGAACAGTTTGTTTGGATAAACGCTCGTTACTCTACTTTCTAACCACGGAAAAAATTACGGTGATATTATGATGGTTTGCGGGTTATGTTTTATCTATACGACAAAATACAATGTAAATGTGTAGGGAGGGAGCATCACATAATTTTACACTATTTGCAACCGCATTCTTATAACACCCATCCACACTCATCATTTTCGAATGCGCTCCTGCTACATATAGAAGATCAATATATGCTTTAAGTTTGATCAAATCAACCTTTTTGATATGAGTTTTATCTGGACCTTTATATTTGGTATTTTCCTTTAAAATTAGATAGTTAGTTCAGGTTGCAGTTACATCCAACATTACGTCAGTAAAAAGAAAAACAAACTCTAAGTAACTGTTTGGGCACGACAACTGCAGACACAAAGTACGGAGGACCAGACAAATTTATTTTTGCGATGGTACGCACTTCTATTTTCTGCGGTATTCACTTCTTGGACAGAAAAATTATTCACCTCTCCAATTTCTTGTTCTGAGTCTTTGTATGTTCAGATAGTTCAACTGAATTATCATGAGTAGAGAGGATAAAGGCAAATGAAATTATTACTTTCTTGCAGAGACTAGACAGACTCGTATTTTGTAGATTTTTGGTGACACCAGTAGGCAACACACATCCATTCTCATGAGAGGAATAGACACGAGTCTCTCTGGTCGCTGCAAAAAAGGAATAATTCCACCTGCCTATGTCATCTTTAATCATGAGGTCACAAATACCGTTTGGTGGTCCGTATAAGCTAAACGTAAGTTAATATGTAAATATTTTCGAAGTTAACAATGTTCCAACACTTACATTCTTCAAGGCGGCAGAATTGATACTGAAAGAAAGAAAGACATTATTCTAAATTTAATGTTCTTGTAGGTCTCTAAGATTTAAGGATTAACTTTTAAACAGGATCTTATATATATCGCAGCATACGATTAAATTATAAAAAAATAAAAAACTTCCTCGATTTAAGATTAGATAATGGTCTGGTCAGATTGTAAATTTTCCGTACCGAAATTAAGAATATCATAATTCTCTATAACTATTTGTCTATTATTAGAATGGCAATAATAATAACATAGGCCTGATTTTCGCTTGATTTTCGTCATCGTTATACGCCGAATTATTAATCGTACACCGTGAACTGAAAACCAGTGCGCGATTTTAGATTTACACACGACAATGACGAGATGTTTTTTTCGTTTGCAACTAAATGTTAAATCTCGCGGTCACTTACTTCTTCAGCTACGTCGGTAGGCAGATACGTGTCAATCGGCCTCGCTAATTCCATAGCTTTCGTACGGTGTACTTCCCCTCGTAAAAAGAACAGTTACTTTAATTACGATATAGACCGGCAAACTAGACGGATGCGAAACGCAAGACGGAGAAAGGGAATCGAGACGGCGAGATTTCGCCAATCATAATTCTGGGAATAAAATAGAGACCACAGATAAGCAAGAGAGTAAAGATAGTATGTCTGGAGTAGAATAGGAAGGAAACAAGAAAGTTTTGCATTGCAGAGCAATTGAACGAACAAAGAATGTCTATTTTATTAAGCGTAGGTTCTTTCTTTTTTCTTATTTATTTATGGATTAACGAGAAGTTTTAATAAATTCTTTGCTTGCTGTAGTAGTAAGAGTAAAAAACGTGCATGAAAGACAGAAAATTCTGCGAGTGCTTTCTTGTATTACAGATGTTGGTTGCATAAATTTAATAGACTCATTTGTGTATCGTATAACCTTTTACGTTAAATATTGGTGAACGCTACTAACCGCCGCTATTAAAATGAGTCGTACCGTGCTTAATAAAATAATGACTGCTTTTAATAGTAATTTATTTATTGAACTTTGATGTTTTAGTTAGGGAGCTGACACGAATTTTTGAATATTTTTATCGTTTCGCAAATAAATGATAAAAGTAAAAAACTGATTAAAATAAACAACGTGAGTAGTTTCAGCTTTCGCTATATTCCTTGAAAGATGTTAAAAAACCATAAGCCATATAATCGCGTCTGCTTTGTTGTTGTATTAAATTAGCCTAACTCCAAAAATACGTTCATGCAGGTGGCAGAGGTTATTCTTGCTGCGTACCAATTTATAATGGTATAAAAAAATAAACTGATTTCATCATTCGTCAGATGTCATTGATTATTAAAATTGTATTACAAAAGACAAGAAATGTTACTTCTGCCATTCAGATAGTGTTGCATGAAAAAGCTGCAATATTGTAGATTTGTTAAAAGTTAACCCTAATCGTCTTAATAATTATAAAAAGCACAAACATGAAGAAAGCAGACATCTTCAATTCTTATACTTCCAACGCTAACGTTTTATAATTACAATTAACTATCAAATCAAAGAATGAACTATCACTATCAAAGAATTTCCATGTATGGCAAATGTACGGATTTAAATGTGTTATTTTCATCATAATTTTATAAGAGGCTCTGGATGGAAATACATGCTATAAACTTAAAAAGAAACGTACATTATCTCCGTAGTATTCTACCTTTGGCATGTCTAAAATGCGTTAAATGTTTTGAGAGCTTCGAAAAAGTAGTAAATATGTGTTGTTTTGTCTTACACTTTCTTAGATTTAACCCATATGCTGTATCTGGACTATTAGCTCTAGCACGCGTGAAAAGTTGTTGGCTCTTTATAGTAAAAAAAAATATATAAACCCTTGTTATTTCATAAACTTCCAAAAATATGTATTTTTCGAAATTTTTAAACATATTTTATTAATGTTCTTAATAAATGAGGAAGGAAACAAAAGTCGGTAAAAGCACATGTGTAAAACGAAATTGTTCTTTTCAAACAGATTTGATTTGACGTTGATTACGTTGGCATGTTGTAACGTTCTGTGGATGCAACTAAACAATAAATATTTGCCGCAGTTCCTAATGAAGTACTACGCTAATCGAATAAAACCAGATGAATCCACCCTCAGAAAAAATTATCTACGAGCCATTATAACGTCCAAGAATAGAGTTCACTGGTTGTTATTTTTTGGCTAACAATAGATGAAATAATGAATAAGTTAGGACGTCATATCGCCAATATCCCGGCAAAGTTTTTAAATGATACATCATTTGGTACAAGTTATCTTGTACCAAATTCACACCAATTCACTAACACACACAAATGCAGATAGCAGTGAAGGTGTTTGGTTACGTTACTATGAAGAGGGCGTTTTGATGGTAACGGATGCAGCAATGTACATGTTAAAATTGGAAAAAATTATTGAAGGATGATTATTCGAATATGGAGCACATGACTTACTTAGCACATGGTGTACAATCAAGTTGCCGAGGAAGTAAAGCTGCAGTATAAAAATCTAAATAAACTTATTTCTTGTGGTAAAAAGATTTTCCTAAAAGATTTAGTTATTGCTAAACACACCTTTACGCAGTAGAATGCGTGATTAGTGGTCGCATTCTATTATTTGAAACATTTCGATAGCTTAAAATAAATATTGACAACAGTAAAAGTACTAACCGAAAAACTAAATATAAAAAAAGAACTAACAAGGGAACGCCAGCAAGTGTCATATTTCGATTTCGATGAAACTTTACATTCTAGAAGAGTACGTTAAAATAAGAAGTACGCATCTTTTTAGCGCCCCAATCTCCCGATTTAGGGCGTCACCTCCCTATAAGCAATTTTTCAATTTTTATTAATATCTCAGAAATTATAATAAATATTAAAAGATTCTTTAATAATTTGCAGCATATTACACATTACGGGAAACCGAGCCCCCTATACCCTCCATCCTTCTTATAGCTTATGTTTTTCTTATTCACCAAAAATTGGCCGTATTTGTGTAGAAAACGATGGTGTATAAGTTTAAGAAAGTAGTTGTAAATATTAATGATAATAAATATTTCATTAATTTTCGTATACCTACTTACGTGACAAATAAGAATGAAATGTTCATAATCAAGCATCAATTTCAATAACGTTTCGAATTATGTAATTGATAATGAGTTTGATAATATGTGGATAGTAATTAACATGCAAAGGACTAAAACAATACTTATATATTTCATTATATGTTGTTTTTCCTGCAATGTAAACGTACAGGTCGGTATTCAATGGAGCATAAGTATAAGTAATATGCTACAAATTATGTTAAAGGAATTTTTTCAATATTTGTTATATATTTTGGAGGTATTAATAAAAATTGAAAAATTGTTCAAACTTTGGAAGAGGGTGACGTCTAAAATCGCTGGATTGGACCGTTAGAAAAAATGCTTACTTGTTATTTTAACGTACTTTTCCAGTCTATGAAGTTCCATCGAAATCGGAATATGTCAATCGGAGTCAATCAAACAGGGGTCTATAAAATTAGTAAAGATGATCATTAACATTCTATTGTTCTAATAATTTCAGATGTAGAAGAATCGACCACGTATGAAGCAACATAATTTGTAATAAATAAACAACTTTTTTCTATGATTTACTAATTTACTACTACTTAAAACTATAACATAGACAATCTGAATATGTATTTAGTTTTGGAATTATATATATTCGTAGATTAAAATGTCAAAAGGGACGATGAAATAATCTTTCTTTCTTCTTCTTTCATGTTCGTACTTATTGTTAAAAAATGCAACAATTTAGACGCTTACCTTCTATGCATTTGTGATCTGTAGGGTGGCTGCAATATAAATTAAGCCTGCAGAAACGAATATATTTTTCTTGTGCTTCACGAAATTGACGGAGATTAGACAGACTCGACAGGCAACACGAACCTGTTCTCACGAGACGAATAAATACAAGTCTGCCTAGTCTCTGCTAATTTCGTGCAACTCGTTTCTGCAGGCTTAATACAACTTATCAAGAGCAGACAGGATGATATAACTTACGACAGCAGTTTCTTCTTTTACAATTTAAAAATTCAGCAAGGAATCTTCCCCGAATTTATAAAAGTATCCTATTCACAAAAAACGTGGTGTACAAAATATAGCCAATTGACCAATTTCTTTGAATTCTTGTTTTTCGAAAATTTTTCAATATAATGAAAATTTCATTAACAACCGTAACTTGTCCTCATTTCAGCATAGTTTTAGAGCTGGTAAATTAATTGTTGCGACCTTATTGGAAATATATATAAGTAGTATTGAAGCAAAATAATCTTGTGTGGTCTGTCAAAGGCGTTTGACTTTATTGTTCACAAGTTATTGGTAAATACATTTTTTATTGTGGGATTCATTGTGGATCCTGTGCCATTTTCTTTGTTTGTAAATGACTGATTGCGTAATATTTTTGGATGTATATTATACTGGGATTTTTATGCGGCTCCGTGCGCAATTAATTCAATCGAATTGACAACATTTCTAGGCTTATCATTTGCCGTCACTTTGAGTTGGAAAAATCATGTCGATCGTTGGTGTAACTAAATTAAATAAGTCAAATTTTAAACTTAGATCGTTAGAAAACGTAGTTGATCCTAACACTTTGAGGACAGCATGTTATTTAGGGTTTCATTCGCAAATGATATATGGAATATTGTTGTGAGAGTCAAGCTCTCGGCCAATCTCATACTTATTAAGCAGAAAATAGCCGTAAGATATCTTAAGGAGGTTAGTCAGCCGACTTCATGTGGAAGTCTCTTTATATCATAAAAAATATAAATGCAGTCGGGATTGTTTATATTGGAACATATTGTCATATTCATAGATACAAGCATCTTTTACTAACCAAATATAGCAATACATCTAGTGAAATATAATTTGAAGTTAACTCCTAGTAGTCCAGATATTCTGGATAATGTCTGCTCCATCTGTCCAATTGTTGGAACACATTGCTTTAGGAGAACTCTTAAATCGTGGCTAAAAATAAAATGTTTTTAATCAATCTCTGAATTGTTATAATGCTCATTATGATATTATAAATCAAAATGATGTAATCTTTGTGTTGTAAAACCTATTTTGGTACTTGAAAAGAAGCTGTTACTTACTTATTTACAATTGTTTTATACTTTAAAATCAAAATACATTAATTTACTAAAATGATTAGGAGCATGGAGTTCTGTAAATAAAAATTCCTGGGATTCAGAACGCGCATATAACCCGAAGAATTGTTTAATTGAAGTGGTACTTTAAAAAGCTGTTCCCAATTGTTACCTAATGTATATCCTTAATATCTAACAAATATTTTCTTATTATGCGTCCTGGTGCCAGCTTCTTAATGTACATGTATTTTATTCTTACTATTGATCAATATGTCCTCTAGATCGTATACATATATCTATTCAACAAAATTAGCTATTATCTATTCATAAAAAAAGAACCTATCGGCACACGTAGATACGTACACACGCTCACATAATAAAAGTTGAAATAGCAAGGTCTTAGCGGGCACCTTAAACTAATCCAAGTTCATACGCGTATAAAGGATTAGCAACAACGAACATCGTCGCCTCTTTCTCGGCCATGCATCTAAATGCACATAGGCGGGCGGCGATGCTGACGGTGTGAGAGAACGGCGCCAGCTAATTTACACGCGTTTAATAGGTAGCTATGGTTCGCTTACATAACGATTACGATTTCGAATCGTCTTTTGTGTCAATCCTTCTTTTTTTAAACGCGACGTATTTTTTTTAGTAGAACACCTATGTACAACGTATCTATCCGATACACAGGCATAAATCAAACCGTTTGTCGGTTGGTCGATGCGAATTGTGTGCGTTCGAACATATGTAGGAGCGTTTGTATGTGTGTCTAATATTTTAGCATTCGCGCATTCGTCAAGGTTAACGCAAAAAAAATCTGTTTTTACGTCTAGCGCGCGCTAAGAACGAATAACAACTTGTTTATTGCTAAGGTACATTTCTTGTATCGCTAAAAATGTATAATGTATACACGCAAAAAAGCTGAAACGTCTGAGGACGGCGGTAGTTTTCCTTTTTTTTTACCTGTTTAAGTTACCTGTTCGATAATTAATTTTAATCGCGACCGGGTTATACCGACTTTTTGTGCGTTGAGATTTTGTTGCAATCTCGTAAGTATTGCACGGGTACATAGCGAGAATGCAAATGATACTACCCGGCTAGCGATCTTTGATGCACCTTCGATTTTTTTAGTGGAAATGGAAAGAATGCATTCCAAATTTTATCGTCCAAAGATGACACGCAATGTCATCCAAGTTTTTTTTATTCAGTTTTTGCTAATAAACTTATTTCTATTTACTTTAAAAATGCAAAGCAGCTAAAGAAAAACATTCCAAAACGTAAAATGTCCTGTAAACACTAAGTCTTGGGTACATTTTCCAGAATAAAGTTTTAGATTTCGTAACTGTTCAATAGGTTCAACTGTTACAAATTTAACATTCAATTTGTTAAGTAAAATAAAGATAAAATTAACACATGTTTGGGGTAGTATTAAGTAGTTTATTTACGTTAACAAATACAAGGAGTCGTTGTCACAACTTCTGCCGATGTTTTATCCTCATTTTTATGGAACATTTTCAGGATTGTTACTGCACACTGACTAGGTACTGCCAAAGATGCTTGTTATAGGTCAATGGTGCGGGAAAATTAAGGATCGATGAACAGTGGCAATTGCTAGCAGAATTAATCAATTGGAATTTCTAAATTTGATGTGAGGGGTAGCCATTATTTAAATTGTTGAGATGTTTGAATATTTCTGTAAATATACTGAATATTTCCTACTGTAACAGCGAGAGTTGCAAGATACGAGTAGAGTTAAATTGCATTTGAAAGCCATTTCTAGTTTATTTTCAGCACCAATAGTGGATGTGTTTCATCTACTATTACTTTATATATGTAAATGTACTGTTGGAGGGTATGTTAGTGCTAGAATTGAATTTTTTGCTCTCAATTGCTATAAATAAATATGGCGCAGTTATAATTGTAGGACATCGATCCAGAATTTTTAGGTCAAAGCACTCCCATGTTTGTCATCAAGTGCTCTAATATATGAGAAAAATTCTAGGTGCTGGAATCAAAAATAAAAATTTTCTACCAGATTTCTTAACATTTCCTCTATAGTAGCTGGCATGTGAAGGATTGTAATACACCACTGAACATGTCTATCCTTAGTTATGAAATTGTTAATAGTAGTTATTTCTATTTTAGAACTAACATTAAGAAAAAAGTGTAAGAATTTGCGCGACCGCTTTGCCGCGGATACCTCAACCTCGGTCCGGTGACGGACTTGAGGACACAATTGTATAGAGAAATGGAGATATTTTAAATTACTGCGGTTTTACGAAGACGTTGTAAAGCCGGGAGCAAGCAGCGGTAAATTTAAAATATTTCTGTTCGCACAATATACAACAACGAGACGGAGAAGACGTCCAACTAACTGCAGAACAAATATAAGTCCTCGATACAAATGGACCGGATACTAATACTACTTCATCAGAAGCAACTAATGCAAGTAAGCAGATAAAAAAGAGAAAATTACATAGTTCTAACTTAGACATCGAAAAACAAAAAATGGTTTTCGATTGTTTTTCGAAAAAAGTGTTAGAGTTGCACCAAAATGAAAACGAAAAGAAATATTAAGACATTAATATTTTTAAAAGTTCATATTAAAAAAAATTGAGATTTTTAAATAACATTCAATATCTTCATTTACCTGTAGCCTTGTTCGCATCGCCGTTGTTAACATCTTACGTATTCTAAACACACAAGTCTACTCCGTCCTGCTTCTAGCATTTCAATATACAGGGTTACCTGTAAATAGCACTTAAGCTACCGAAATCTGAAGACTACCTATCAATGTGTTATTGAAAATTTAAAAAGAAATTTATTTGTAACATATACATTTTGTTCAAATTTTAGGGCCCAAAATGCAGGTAAAGCCGATCCATATCTTTGTTTCTCCTATATTATACAAATACCGCTGATGAATCAAAGTTAACCCAGATGCAAATAAAAAGCGATAAAGCATTGTAGATGCTATGAATAGTGAATAGTCTATTGAAATGCATTAGTCTGTCGTACAGCTGATGTCGAAGTGTTTATGTGTTTACATTGAATATGCCGATAACCATATGATTTGCGTTCTTAATGTTTAAAGTTAATGCATCCGAAATGTCGGGTTTTGAGTTATTTGTAGATATACATTCTTTTTCTTTTTATGAAATTTGTGGTGGTCCTAACAAGGACCGATCTAGGCGAAACAGGACAAAATAATTTATTAATGTAAAAAATGTTCGAAATGTCCACCGTGAGCTCTAATACAGGCATCAATTCGACGTGGTTGACGAACTTCGGTGCGTTGAAACCACTCGCAGAAGGCAAGACGGCGAGGATAATCTAATTCCGTTAATCTTTGCACGCGCTGGATGTGATACGGATGAAGTAAATAATTTTTCAAAATTCGATGCACCGTCGTTTGGGACACATTTACTTGCTGGGCTAAAGTTGTAGTACTTATGCCTGGTTCCGCCTCAACGATGTTTAAAATATGCTCTTCTGCTTGCTGAACTCTACGTGATATATGACGGCCACGACCTTCGAAACGTGGAATTACTGATCCTGTTTCTCGAAGTCGATACACGGTTCTCACAATTGTCTCGGATGATGGATGCCGCCGATTGGGAAACCGTTCCGCGTACAAATTTTCTGCCGCAAGACTATTTTGTCCTGTTTCGCCATAAATCAAAATCATATCGGTGTATTCGATATTCGTATAGGATGCCATTGCAATTGCGTGTAATGACGGTGAATGCTATGTGCATACTAAATGGATATCCGAACGCTGCTTCAGCGACTGCCGGTGATTCCCATATGTTAACTAAGACAGAGTCGGACTCGAATAAAGAAAAATCATTTTCTCGTTACTACGTGCACATAGAACCATAATATTTTGTATTTAGGCATTACTCATGCGTTTCTTTCACCTAATTTTTTTTTTCGTACTATATCCGAATAAGACTGTAGACTTATCAATCTAATCGGTATTGAACCTAACTAGTAATTATTCTTCGTAATTTTGGGAACTTAATTATGTACAAGTTTTATAATTATTTGCTATAATTAGATAGAAGTTATATACTTAGTTGTTCTGAAATATAATATCATTATTCGTTCACATCGTTTTAACTGTTTTACTTACTTACCATATACATAGTAATAACCAGTCGTTACCCCGATAATTCACAAGCTTTTAAGGGCCGAGATTTCAATTGCACACTTTAAGTGTGTAATTGAAGGGATCGGTCATTCATTCTCATATATTCCATAAATTTCGGCCTATCGTACAAATGAACTAGTTGTCTGATTGCATTACTAATTTTTCTTCGCTATCTTCAGTTGTGTATATTGTCTAATATACAACACCAAATATATGTCGTTCGGATCTTCGAAAAGACTGACACTAAGTTTAAAATTCCTTTTATACATTCCTTTGTCAGTTAGGTTTTATTGTCTATAGGTTTTACACACGTATGAAGCAATTCTAGTACACATTAGAAGCGTGGATGATTGGAAACCAGGAATCGGCTTTATTGATACGCGTTTGTGCTGACCGATCTTTTTGTTTCACCAACGCACATACCCCTGCAGAAACAGGGAATCTGGTAGACACCAAAAACTTGCAGATTAATGCGGTATTTAATGGGGAAGTAGTTTGGTAACCTGAAGTTGGGTTTTAAGATGGTTTTTATGTTGTTCCTGAGGAGGATCTGCTGATACGATCGGTGATATGTTGAATGTAGAATATGATTGTTAAAACTTGGATAAAGAAAAGGAAAAACAATACCACGTTTCTAAATACGTTTCTAAGTACAATTACAGAAAAAAAATTCTCAATATCTCACAGTTCTTTTCTTACATTCCTGAGATCTACCCGACTCCCAGTTATCATATTTCATTTGTTACAATGAAGTAATTTGGAAAACAACAGTCGACCTACCTCGAGCAAGTTAACCTCGATCGAAAGTCAAAAAGTAATCTGAAAGTTAATGCACAATTCGGATTTTGACAACCTTTTAAAGGGATTTTTCGAGAAAATCCTTTCCAATTACGTACTTCACAATATTATCGTTATTAACGCATTGTTGGTTCTAAGCATTATCCTTTACCCATCGTGACCATCCTAAATGTACGCCTATTACACACTTCAAGACCGTAACCAAGTATCAAACGGCAATAATTTCGAAATATTTATAGTCAATACGTTAAGTACGAGTACAAGCATAGGCGTTGACGCCGTTTTAAAAGGATCATTATCGCGAGGTGTTTGTTGTTGTTGCCGCATTATAGCCAATAATGTACTTACAAGGCTCGACTAGTACGGCTCAGAAGAAGATCAAAGTGAGCGATAGGTATGTACGAGCATCACAGTAAGCAGATGAAATACCTAAACGTGGTGGTGGTGCCGTACTCTGATGCGCGTCATTATTTGCCGTGTAGTCATTGCGGGATAATCGAGAGCTGAACCTATGAACCGTAAATATTTTGTTTTTCCTATAAATTATAGAGAAGGATGACCAAAGACAATTTGAAGTGAACGTACTAAGTATTATAATAGTCAGAAAAAATGTTGCAAGTTTCACTTTTTTGGTGCGTTCATCTCCTCAAAATGTGGTTAGCAAGCGGCGTATGCTGCCCTATTAAACGTAAATAATAATAATAATAATAGCCAACGGCAAATCCTATTATAGGACAAACCTATACATGAGTGCGAAATAAATTAAATACTCTATAAAAGAAAAAGAAAAACAAGAAGCTGCACAATGGTATCCAAAAATCATCACATAATAAGTTTGCATTGTAGCACATGACTAATCCAAATGTTGTAATCAATTGGTTCAAGGGAAAGGTAATGAAAAGGTGGAAGGGAAGCAGGAGGGTAAACGAGCCAAAAGCAAATTGATAGAAGAAAGCAAATTAGGAGAATCAGTGCAGCCACGAACAATTTTCTAGTTGAATTGTGTTCTGCAAACATCTTGACGCTGTTTCAGCAACCACACGTCATACCTCAACAGCGATCCATAATCTATACCTTTACCAGAATGTTGATGATTCATTTTAATGAACAGATACTTTAGAAAGTGGCGCTGGACCTTTCCCATGCTCAGTTGAAGGTAGATGTAATGAGAAAAATGAATTAATGTAATTGATTTTCCTCGTAAAGGTATCAAACAAATATTTATTTACATTTAGTGATAATTGCCTAAACAACACCAGCTATAATCCATATTATGTTGCAAGCGAGCCACGTAGTTTAAAGATCTACTGAGAGGGCATAAAGGGGATTATAGATTTGACTTTGCAGATCTTTACTTGAAATTGACATACGGAGACAACAAACCAGGTCGGTTAGGGAACATGTAATTGTCAAAAACTTTAGAGAAACGCGATAAAATTTGATATTGGTTTCTAGTTATTAACACGAGTCTTGCAATTTTTCTTATAAATAGGATCAAATCCTTCTTCTTTCCATCGGATTAAAAAACTACAAGCGTCGATTGTCAAATTAATGATGTAGATCGTCTCTGCCGAGATACTTTTATGGAAACCAACATAATACTAATTAGTTCTTCATTAATTAGTAACAAAGTGAAAGGAATACAATTCAAGTGAGTAATTTTATGAGAAAAATCTTTGCTGTCTATGCGTATTGAGGAGCATTTGAACGCGAAGGCATCATCTTGAGGCGTGTCAGAAGACGTACATCGTCATCAGAAAAAGCTTTAGGCATATGTGCAATGTCACTCCTGGTGCGAATAAATTGAAAGATCTGTCTCGTATTAGTTATAACAGAAATTTGAACTTTCGCAAGGTAACTTTAAATCAAATCAATTTATTACATTTATCAAAAATCAAACAATCACACCTACGGAAATTTCATTTTTTAAGGTTTTCGATGCCATCCATGAAGAGATACATTTATCCGTGCAGCTAATGTTCGGAAATACTAGTTTGCTTAAAAATCGAAGAAGAATAACAAAAAATGAAGTCAACGGGGTAGATGTATTAGCGAGTATTGCTTAGAATCCTCACACGTTTGTTAGATCTATTGATGAAAATCGTGCTATGTCATAATAAGCATGTAAGATAGCCAGCTCGTTCTCCTAATTTATTACTTTCATTGTAGACATTTAAAAATATCTTCCGAACCGCATTGCACTCATCCCCACTATTAGTATTTTAAGTTCTACAAAAACAAAAAAAAAATTATAAAATAGCATTTGTACATACATACTAAAACACTTTACTGTCACTCTTACATAAACTATACAAACACTTCACTTAACGATCGTCTCGATAGCTAAGCTATCATCTTCAGCAGCAATATTGAACCAAATACTATTATCAACTGTTCATTTTGATCTATTCCAGTTATTGATCAGAATACAGAATGGATCTCCTCTTACTTCGAGACTATGTTTACCAGCCTTGTTTGTGTTTAATTGGATATCACTTTCTGACACTCGTAGGACACTAAAAGCTTTTAGAATACAAGAAAAACATTTGACACTCTATACCCGCGTATGCATGTACGCAGTTCCCACTAAGTATTTTCGCGGGATTAAAGTTGACAGGTCATAGGAGAAATACAGTTGTCCATCGTATAAGTATCGTCGCGGCCGACGTGTGTGTGGATAGCTGTTCGGGGTATCTTATTACGATAATTACGGCATAAAATCGTTGTTGTAGATAGCGTATCGACTCCGTTCGTTCGTTCATCCCGTATATTACCTTAACCCGCCATCGCTACGGACAAGGGCCGCGGATGCTGCATGGATTCGCGTGAGAGATAGCGCGACGTGACAGTAACAACAACGGCAACGGCAACTCCGAAGCCCTGAGTGATTATTTGAATTGCCGATCCACGCATGAATAAATATATACCTACCTGCCTGCCTGCTCGCCCGTGATGGCTGTTAGTCAGCCGATGATCACCGCGCTGATCTTTATCGATGTGAATAATATCGGTTTGACCGCCCATTCACGTTTTTGCCCCTTTTCCCTTTTCTCCCAGCACTTAGAATAACGATAGACGATGATTAAATTGATTCACTTCCTGAATTCTTATACATACCTAACGTACACCGTTTTTTTTCCTTTTTTTATTAACAATAGTTGATGTCATTTGAAGATGTAGGTTAAATCTTATAGAGTATGTAACTTCGAACTAGAGTATCTTCGAAAATTAAGTGAACAAAATCTTCCCATCCATTTTCCTCTGAAGTGATTTGTCAACCGCTAACATGGAATGAGTAACGAAAAAATGTAGTGTCGCATTTCTGACTTCATCACGTCTTTACGTGTGAGGTAGAGAAGAATGCTTTAATTTGTATATACGCGCAAAACCATTTACGTAGTGGCTTGAATAGTACGATATAAGCATTGCTTTTCCGCTTCTAATGTCATATCGATACATAGTACCAGCCAAAAGTCCGAAATGCACAAAGATTTAGAACAGAAAACGATACTCTGCAAACCTCTAAAGCCGCAATTCTGGTGCCTGATGTATTCTCTAAAAAATAAACTGAATTCATAAACAAAATTATTCACATTTATATTATGTAATATTCCAACGTATAAGGTTGAACTGAAATATTTATGCTGTACCGAAGTCGCGGTCTTGCAAAGGTACAACGCCCGATCAAACAACCAATTATAATGTAGTCGGACTTTAGTAAAACTTTGTCTACGTTTTTATATAGTGATAAGTAGAGAGGACAATGGCAGATGAAATTGCAGCAAGTCTTCAGACGTGTTGCCTACCGATTTCTCTCTAGCGAAAAGTATGTAACTGTGTTTATAATAACCTTAAATCAATATAATTTTAGATCAGATCGGTTAGGCTAGAGCTAATGCGAAAGATTTACATTATTTAACGGCTAAAATAAATAAACAAAGATTTTCGTGATCCCATTAATGCCTGTATAGCTTTTTCTTTACTAGGTAAAATAAATGTTTTAACAGAACTCAGTTCTGCTTATCGACAACGTATTGACCATAATGACGAGAAAGTTAGGTAGATCGACAACTCCATCGGATATGTACAATTTACATGATATACACAATATACATTTGTTTTGTAGAAAGTAATTCGTCATTCGCAACTGAAAGATTAGTAGCTTTCTTCATGCGAAACAAATAACTTTACAAACAAAAATTAGCAACGCCTTTTAGAAACTAGTAAAAATTCCAATCGATTTGGAAATTTATATGTACATACATTAACGGAGCCCAAACTTACTATTCTTTCATTAGCCAATTGAGAAGAAAACATAAAAAAATCAGTTTCAAAAATCTTATTTGTAGGTTATGTTGGCAAGTTTTTTTTAAGTTTCTGAACAAAAATTTCGATTAATCTTAGTGCATGTATGTTAGAAGTTACTAGAACTGCACAAGTAAGCGCTAAATTTAAAAACGAATTAAGAAATATACTTGAAAGCTTTTCTCGGCACAACATGAATTAATGTTTATAAATGTTATAAATTATCCCTTATTATCCCTGTGTAATCGTTTCATGGAGTATTCTCGAGTTATAACTTACTTTTTAAGACCTTACCTACTTTCAAAGCATTCATTTATCGCCAGTGGTGCAATTAACAAAGCTCTAGTAATGTAAAGTGGTTTGTGTTTAATTTCTGTTTCCGTAATAGTTTTCCAGCTTTAAATGTGTGTCTTGGTGATAAAGCAAAATTAGTTTTCGCGTAAAAAAACTCATTTTTATTCTTTTATTATTTTTGGGGCACCGACAAGGAAAAAATCCACTTAAACGAACCCATAGGTAAAGAAGAATTAGAGAGAGAATTGGACATTACAGTATCTATGATGATCACTGCTGATGTAAACAAACACTTTGAAAGTAGGTCAAAATCTTAAAAAATAAGTTACAATTCCAGAACAATCTATCTAGCAGTATCTAACACATAATCCTAATAAAGGATATTTTACATTTGTAATTCCCAAAACTTCCCGTTATTTTTTCAGTCCGCTTTTGAATTTAGTGCTTGCTTGTCTAAATTGTTTTTCTAGTAATATTTAGTATGAATGCACCGCTAACAATTGAAATTGCTACACACAGAATGGTAATTTTAGATCTAGCAAAATATGGGTTTTCCGCTAATATCCATCGCTAAACCCATTCGAAAGTGCACTTGAGATCATGACGGCATAGAAAAATTCAAATTTCGTTGTATATTTAGGGAAATGGTAGAATTTTCTGCTAATTTAGATTTGATGCTTATGCTTGCTGTTTGGAAGAATAAAAATTTTAACACAGATTAAAAATTCTGATTTATTGTGTGACGAAAGTGCAAGTGTAATAAATTGGTGTTGGTGAGAATTTATTTAGACATAACCGCAATTCTGAGAAATTGAAACGAATTAACGGTGAGCGACGTTCAGGCACACATTAGAAATAAATATCCTTGTACATATTATATTCACTGCTATATATATATCAGCGCAGTATCTATGTTTTTTAAGAATTTCTGCTTCTTTTTATCATAATCAATATAATCATTGCAAGATAAGGACAAGATATTGTCCTATTGTTTTGCAATCGCCTCTCATTAAAAGTAACGACAGTTCAAAACGTTTACTTTTAGTTAGTAGTACTTATTTTTTTTTTGTTTAGTTACAGGCAGATTTTCTTTTTCCGCTTTTCTTCCGAAAACTCAAGGTAGATCAAGGATAACTTAAGTTGTCATTTGAAGTAAGCTTTGTGAATTTCCTCTAATTTGCATTTGCTCTTATATTTAATTTCTCTACAACTTTTTCTTATATGCTTCGTATCGGAAATTATTTAATTACGGTATTCACAGTTCGAGATTTGATCCTTTGCAATCTGGTACTAGGGTGATCTCAAGGAGAATATACATCAGTATCCAGTAACTTAAGGCTAATTTCATTTTTAGCCCGAGGTATAATAATTGGCCCAGTTGTATATGTCAATACATAGATTGTTCTTCTGTAATTGTCCACTCCGTATTTGTTAGCTGGCTTGTCCGAGAAGATCCAACCAAAAAATATATTAAAAGTTTATAATGGTCGTTACAGATGCGGTTGTGTAGAACCGTTAAGTAAACGAAATCGAGTGTAATATTAAATTAGAAAACTTGAAACTGATTAAGAACGTAATTTCACTGCTGAAATTTGACGCATACCGTAGAAACATGCGGCAATGTGATGAATAAAAGGAAAGAACCGCTGTGATGCTCAGTTCTGTTCCATTTATTAGGCTAGGGCATACACACGTTTAAGCTGCTTTAACCGGCAAAAGTAGATACTTGTAAGTAATTTTTTTTGTCGAGAATGGAGATACAACAGGCAAAGTTGTTCTCACCTCACTCAATCATACGATTGGTAATAGTATTTCATTATAAATTTTAAATTCTGCACTAAAGATACTTGAGACTATACACAGTTTCTCACGCACTGTGTGAGCTACTTGCCCTTTTAGACAATGCCGGGAAATATCCTGTGCGATAACAGATTTAAAAATCTTTGTAAGGCATATCTTTTAGATCTAAATTTTATTTTTTATATCTTTTACGTGTATTCCTTTATAGGCTATTTTCACTAAATTACTGGTAATTAATCGATCGATAGTAAATAAAACTTACTTACCTTAGGATTTTCTTATGTAGCATCGTGAACGTTACGTTACGTAGGTCATTACCTCATTATAGACGTCATACAATATACGGAATAATGTCGAAAAAGATTACCCTAATAAAATAGAGGAATTAGAACTACGATAGCCGGAGTTAGCCTGAAGACTATAAATACTACGTATAAATACTAGGTTCCTACATATCTAAGATGCACGATTTTCCACCGTCCATACATACCATAGCCGTAACTAAGCAATCGCGACGCGGTATTGGTCTTGGTATTGCTTGCTGCACGAGTTCCTCTGCGATTATTTGCCGTTGACTTGGTGTTCGCGCGCGCTAGAAGAGAATCGTCCCTTATCTGATGCGTTCTCCAGCGAGCCATTACCAGGGTCCTCACCGTATTTTTCTCCGTCTCAGCTACGTACATACATTGGTATACGTAGACCTATTCAGACTGTACGTACTTTACTTAAAGGCGTCCTACGACGTGCCGATGGGAAACAATGCTCTCTTTCCCGGTATATCTCGCATAATTAAGTTGATAACGAATCGGCCGAATCATGGAGCACGTCCTTTGGCTTTGATTTACGACGCTTGTCGTTAAATTAGCACCCTGACGGCAAGTTTATTGGTTTTATTCGTTTTTCCCGAAGTTTCTATAGAAGAGTAATGATTTTGAATGACTATTCCAAACGTTGTTTTACATATACTTTGAAATTGACAAAATTAATCCATTTCTGATGACTATTAAAACAATTTACCGGCATCGTTACCCAATCTTAACTAATGCACACGACAAATTTTATTGTGAAATTTGAAAGCGTTTGGATATATGGATACTTTCTTCGAGATGGCGTTTTCTCTGATTTTTTTTAACAGAAATAGTTGCTTTAAATAATAATGCAGGGCGATCTGTTTAAAAGTATATTTTACTGCGCCACCAGTAAGCAACACGAATCCATTCTCATGAGGCGAATAAATATGAGTTTATCCAGTCGCTGCAAAAAAGGAGTAATTCAATCCACCTTTGTCATCTCTAATAATAACTATTGCTGCATCTGGTAAAACAGCAAAAGAAAAACAACAAAGTTTAAATTTATGAAGAAAAGAAAACTAAGTATTTAGTATACAGAAAAAACACTTCCTCTTTGCTAGAACTGGACACGTGTTTTGATAGCCAAGCTATTATCTTCGGCGGTAAAGCTGAGCTAAAGAACTAAGCTAAACATCCATTTTTATAAATCTGAATTCATAAAAATCTGTAAGGTTTTGTCAATTCCCATGCCTTTCATAACATCTTCTTGTATATTGCTCACCAGAAGTAATGTCGTTATTTAGAGCGCAGTGATTATCGAAACCATCTAGTATTTGGATGCGGCTACCGCAGCTGGAAGATTTATTGGGGCGAATACTTTACAACTATCTGGATCAGATAGAAGAATTTGAATTATTTAATATGTTATATACTGCGGTTTGAATCTGCTTTATTTGCAAAAATCCATCTCATAGCTTGGACTGGATCTTCAACGCTTAATATTGGCATTTAATAATAATCAAGTAAATGCGTACATAGATGATAAATGAGTTGCATTAATTACCTATTTTACATAGTAAAGTATTCGGAAAAGAATAAAGTTGATAGGCTTACAAAGTTTGATATTCACGTTAAATTTTGGGTAATTAACTTGCTGCTACTTTAAAAATGTAGGAAGCGAAAACAACTGAGTAATACTTCATAAACTCACTGTAGCTTTAACAAACACTTTTTGTAGTAGTTTATTAGCACTATTAGTTTCTTAAATTAAAATTGGAAATAATATTTTATCATTACATTTATCATGTTCACTTTTACATGCTTCTGGTAGCTAATAAAAATTACAATATATTAAGTTTGCTTATATAATTGCTATTATATAAGCAAAGCAAAGCAAAATAAGGTAATCTAACAAGAAAAATACACAGAAAAATTATATATATATATATATATAGAAATACAGAAAATTAATACAAACATATACTTGAACCACCATTAAGTAACAGTAGGCGTAGGCCTAATTTGTTCGTATAGAACACATAAAACGTCATGAAGAAAAACGGAAAACGAATGCGTGCGTGTTGCAGTTATGCACACCATGTGGCAGACATAAGAAACACGGAAATTTGAAACAATTTCAACTTTATATACACTTTATGTGTTTAGGTCCGAATCTGGTAAAAACCGATATTTAAATGTTAAGAGGTATGTATGTTGGTCTCAAATGTTATTGTTATTCTCTGTGAAAATAACAGCGATACAAGGTTGATTAAAAACACATTCGAAACCACGCTGATGACGCCAGATAGGCAACAATATAACCGTAGAAAAGTACTAAGTCTTTTCTCTCCTTGCATTGCTTTTGCCGTAAATCCCATCAATACCACGAGGAGGTTATTTCAACATTATTTTTTGGTTATTGGTGGTATATGGTTTTCTGATTCTATTTCAAATTTATTTCGTTATTAGTAGTATATGGGAGAAGGAACTCTTGTTGTTTATTTCATCTTCGGGAATAAACTTGATAGAAAGAAATATTGAATAATGCCCCATGTTATAAATATCACAATTGTGATAGTTCCTTCGCACTGACGGTGTTTAAATGTTGACATCTAAATGAGAAATTATACGCCTAGGTTATAATGTTTACATTGTATAATACGTTCAAGATTATTCCGATATTAACTTTGGCAACGTTTAAAATTTTCGCACGCCTTCATTCGTAAGAGACAGCATCTCTTCTCCCGAATCGAATGGAATGCATTGCGCTGGTGCGCCATCTTCATGCATTCAGATAGCAACCGATGCTTCTTCTCTTATATTCTTACAACGAGGAAGAACCGTACCATTCTACGTAACCATCCTCGTCATCATCATCAACGTCGTCGTCCTCGAAAAGCTTGAACACAGCTAGAGCGCGCTATCTTAGTATCAGCACTGATAGCCCGGGAAAATTCCCTTCTCTCGTTGGCTTCGGTCTCTTGAAGGCATTTCTGCAAGAGATGGTGATTGGACTGCGGCGGGCATGCATCGACCCGACCGAACTAGGGGATTAGATAGGTAGGTACGGCATAGTGGGCTAGATACGTAAGGCGCAAGGGAGGGGATGGAATTAGGGTAAACGCTCATGATACACCTCGGGCACGAAAGGCGGAAGAGGGAGGAATGGTAGAGGGTTGTTAATAGCGATGGTGGTCGCTCTTCCTCCGTTTCGACGGCCGACGGATCTCCCGGGTCACGCCGACAAAGACAGCCGCTATTGTGTAAGAGGACAAAAGACGCCGACGATGAGGACGACGAGCGTAGGTACTGATGGAAGGTTCTCGACGTATAGTGATTGGCCGAACGCATCGTTTCTATCCCGAATGAGAGGAGGGTGAAGCGGAGGGCAAGCGGAAGCGGAATCGCCTTATGAAGGTTTTTCTTTTGCGGCACCGGCAATGCATTGCGAAGTTAGAGCGAATGACGATTTCCACGTTTACAGCTGCGTTCTAACATAAATCTGCTATCTGTTTAACGTCCTAGCTATAGTTTTTTTTTAATCCGAAGAAAGTCCCAGAGTACCGATCTTCTTACAGTATCTGCCGGTTAATGTTTACGTGTTTGGTACAGCATAGAATTAGTAAATATCATATTGTTAAAGTAATAAAATTAATGTATACAAAAAGTAAACAATTCTGAGGGAACATTTGTTGGAAAGTACTTAAGTTATTTTCATTTGTGGTGTTACAGGACTTCTGTATATGTACCTTGCTGCTCTAATTTCGAAAGCGCGGTTATTACCTCTGCGATTTCTGTTCACCTGCCCCGGGGGCATAGGTATGCCTTTTAAAAAGTATATAACCAATTCTCTAGTACAAACAAACGTAACAAACAGTTAATCAAACATGCTCCTGAACAACACTTAAATAAAACGTTGATACGCTGTCGTATATGAATACATATCTTGCGAAAGCGTGAAAATAAGGAAATCCTTCAAGTAAAACAAGCTAGGTACATTTATGATGCGTACCACACCCTCAGATATGTGGAATGTTAGAAAATTAGAAAGTTAAGAAAGAGATCACTAAGACCCTTGGATTTCTATCCAAGGGTCTTAGCAACTTAATGATATATGTACATAGTAAAGATAAAGAGATCGATAACTATGAACCGATATCGATTTTATTTAATATATCTAACCTCTATGAAAAACTAATTTATAACAGAATTTATAAATTTCTAATGAAGCTTAGGTTATTGAAACGCAACAACAACTTACCAAAGTACTCTCGTGAATCAATAATACAGAAATTCTTTTGGGTCTATACAAGGCTTTCCGCAGTATAAATTTACAAAAAAAAAGAGGCCTTGTGTTTAAGGGTAAACTGCTTGAAATTAATTCATGTTTAACTAATAGAATGCAAAGAATCGAGGGCTTTGACAAGGGAACCGGTGAAATAAGATACTTAGACTAGTGGATGGTAGAAAAAGATGTTCCGCAGAGACGTTCGGATCATTATTGTTCTTGGTACACGTCAAAGATCGATTTAATATTTCAACCTTTTGAACAATCTTCTATGCAGACGATAACCATTTTATTTATTGTTTTTTATGTTTACCATCATTTAATGCAACCAGCAATGAGATTGAAATTGAGATGAGAAATGAGTAACATTTTTAATAATTGATATAAAAAACCCGACATGAAGCTTAAAAAATATATTTAGTGGAATTCGGTTACAATGGTGTTTCTTACCACATGCGAGAGCACCGGATTACTACGTACGTAGATAGTGAATTGGAAATATCATATTGATCACTTAGCTACAACACTGTCAGGATGTTGGCGTAATAGTTAGCACTACTAATATCAAACCTGCAATAAGTGCCTACCAGGCATGTGTACATACCAGAATTAAATAATAAAATAAATAATTTTTATCATAATAAATCATTAATTATCAATTAATTAATATCATCAATCTGCAAAAGTGGTTTCTTCGCTACGTATTTGAAGTTCTGCGCAGAGGTTTGAGTATAAAAATATTCCTAAACTATAGTGTACTATAGTTGTTCATGAAAATAATGAAGAACTATCGTCATAATATTTTCCTACCATGTTACACAGTAGAGAAATTTGTAAACGGAAATTCTTTTTTATCATTATTGCTTTCTTATTGTGACCATATTAAAAACGTAGGCTTCCACGGCCAGAGTCAGTTGAAACTTAACGCGTTCCGGGTTACAACCGTGTCATGTCGCATCTGTTAAAATAATCTCGACGTTTTGTTCACAATCGTAACGCATAACGATTATGGGCGAAACGTCGAGTTTTTAATAACGACACGACATTGTGCAAACCCGGAAGACGTTTAGTTTCATGTAACCATATTGGTGGACGTTCTCTTTTAATTGATTTTCTGAGTTCTGTAATTTTGAAAATAAAGTCATTAGGTTTGTTCGTACCCAGTACCCCAGAATAGTTCTCTACTATTCAAGAATTATACATTTTTGGTAATTGGCCGTACATCTAGCAATGCTGATTCCAATGTTGGGTATGTACTGGAAGGCATTTCTGTTAGAGAATTATGTAACTATGATAAAACCAAAATAACTACGCCCCAAGAAGCATGTTTATAATGAGGTTTCATTCCCCATCTTATGAATCCTGTATTTTACGATATCTTAATTCATAATTCTGAAAAAACGTTTGTAGCGGTAGTATACCGAGAGAAAAATCTTTGTTTGTTAACTATACTTAACATACCATATGATTTAAAACAACAGCATACGTTTGGTTGAACTTTTTGAATTGGATCAAGCTTAAAGTTATTCAACCAACCCTCATTCGAATGTTGGTATAAAGCAAAAAAAAAAATAAAGGAACATGTTGTTAAGGAACTCGTTTATGTTGTATGAAGCGAATTTT